>JAEQBA010001975.1:0-175000 GCA_019434445.1 Phalangium opilio
TTTTTTTCTTTGGAAATCCTTAAAGTTTTGGCTTCATTTTAATATATTTGATATCTTGAAAAGCATATGAACAGTGGGGTCCATTAGCTCAGTTGGTTAGAGCGTCGTGCTAAATATGCGAAGGTCGTGGGTTCGATCCCCCCATGGGCCATAGGTACTGTTTTTTCTTTGGAAATCCGTAAAGTTTTTGCTTCATTTTAATATATTTGATATCTTGGAAAGCATATGAACAGTGTGGCCCATTAGCTCAGTTGTTTATTGCGTCGTGCTAATAACGCGAAGGTCGTGGGTTCGATCCCCCCATGGGCCATAGGTGCTGTTTTTTCCTCAAATCCGTAAAGGTTTGGCTTCAATTCAATATATTTGATATCTTGAAAAGCTTTTGACATGTGAGGCCCATTAGTTCAGTTGGTTAGAGCGTCGTGCTAATAACGCGAAGGTCGTGGGTTCGATCCTCCCATGGGCCATAGGTGCTGGTTTTTCTTTGGAAATCCGTTAAGTTTTGGCTTCATTTTAATATATTTGATTTCTTGGAAAGCATATGAACATTGTGGCCCATTAGATCAGTTGTTTAGGGTGTTGTGCTAATAACGCGAAGGTCTTGGGTTCGATCCCCCATGGGCCATAAGTACTGTTTTTTCTTCGAAATCCGTAAAGCTTTGGCTTCATTTTAATATATTTGATATCTTGAAAAGCATATGAAATGTGTGGCCCATTAGCCCAGTTGGTTAGAGCGTCGTGCTAATAACGCGAAGGTCGTGGGTTCGATCCCCCCTTGGTCCATAGGTGCTGTTTTTTCTTCGAAATTCGTAAAGCTTTGGCTTCATTTCAATATATTTGATATCTTGATAAGCATATGAAATGCGTGGCCCATTAGCTCAGTTGGTTAGAGCGTCGTGCTAATCACGCGAAGGTCGTGGGTTCGATCCTCCCATGGGCCATAATAAGTTCTGTTTTTTCTTTGCAAATCCGTAAAGTTTTGGCTTCATTTTAATATATTTGAATTCTTGGAAAGCATGTGAGGTGTGTGACGCATTAGCTCAGTTGCATAGAGCGTCGTGCTAATAACGCGAAGGTCGTGGGTTCGATCCTCCCATGGGCCATAGGTGCTGTTTTTTTCTTCGAAATTCGTAAAGCTTTGGCTTCATTTCAATATATTTGATATCTTGATAAGCATATGAAATGCGTGGCCCATTAGCTCAGTTTGTTAGAGCGTCGTGCTAATCACGCGAAGGTCGTGGGTTCGATCCTCCCATGGGCCATAATAAGTTCTGTTTTTTCTTTGCAAATCCGTAAAGTTTTGGCTTCATTTTAATATATTTGAATTCTTGGAAAGCATGTGAGGTGTGTGGCGCATTAGCTCAGTTGCATAGAGCGTCGTGCTAATAACGCGAAGGTCGTGGGTTCGATCCCCCCATGGGCCATAGGTGCTGTTTTTTTCTTCGAAATTCGTAAAGCTTTGGCTTCATTTCAATATATTTGAATTCTTGGAAAGCATATGAACAGTGTGGCCCATTAGCTCAGTTGGTTAGAGCGTCGTGCTAATAACGCGAAGGTCGTGGGTTCGATCCCCCCATGGGCCACAGGAGCTGTTTTTTCTTCGAAATCCGTAAAGCTTTGGCTTCATTTCAATATATTTGATATTTTGAAAAGCGTATGAAATGTGTGGCCCATTAGTTCAGATGGTTAGAGCGTCGTGCTAATAACGCGAGGGTAGTGGGTTCGATCCCCCCATGGGCCATGGGTGCTGTTTATTCTTTGAAATCCGTAAAGCTATGGCTTCATTTCAATATATTTGATATCTTGAAAAGCATATGAAATGTGCGGCCCATTAGCTCAGTTGGTTAGAGCGTCGTGCTAATAACGCGAAGGTCGTGGGTTCGATCCACCCTTGGGCCAGAGGTGCTGTTTTTTCTTCGAAATTCGTAAAGCTTTGCTTCATTTCAATATATTTGAATTCTTGGAAAGCATATGAACAGTGTGGCCCATTAGCTCAGTTGATTAGAGCGTCGTGCTAATAACGCGAAGGTCGTGGGTTCGATCCCCCCATGGGCCATAGGTGCTGTTTTTTCTTCGAAATTCGTAAAGCTTTGGCTTCTTTTCAATATATTTGATATCTTGATAAGCATATGAAATGCGTGGCTCATTAGCTCAGTTGGTTAGAGCGTCGTGCTAATCACGCGAAGGTCGTGGGTTCGATCCTCCCATGGGACATAGTAAGTTCTGTTTTTTCTTTGCAAATCCGTAAAGTTTTGGCTACATTTTAATATATTTGAATTCTTGGAAAGCATGTGAGGTGTGTGGCCCATTAGCTCAGTTGCATAGAGCGTCGTGCTAATAACGCGAAGGTCGTGGGTTCGATCCCCCTATGGGCCATAGGTGCTGTTTTTTCTTCGAAATTCGTAAAGCTTTGGCTTCTTTTCAATATATTTGATATCTTGATAAGCATATGAAATGCGTGGCCCATTGGTTCAGTTGGTTAGAGCGTCGTGCTAATCACGCGAAGGTCGTGGGTTCGATCCTCCCATGGGCCATAATAAGTTCTGTTTTTTCTTTGCAAATCCGTAAAGTTTTGGCTTCATTTTAATATATTTGAATTCTTGGAAAGCATATGAACAGTGTGGCCCATTAGCTCAGTTGGTTAGAGCGTCGTGCTAATAACGCGAAGGTCGTGGGTTAGATCCCCCCATGGGCCATAGGTGCTGTTTTTTCTTCGAAATTCGTAAAGCTTTGGCTTCATTTCAATATATTTGATATCTTGAAAAGCATATGAAATGTGTGGCCCATTAGTTCAGTGGTTAGAGCGTCGTGCTAATAACGCGAAGGTCGTGGGTTCGATCCCCCCATGGGCCATGGATGCTGTTTTTCTCTCTGAAATCCGTAAAGCTATGGCTTCATTTCAATATATTTGATATCTTGAAAAGCATATGAAATGTGCGGCCCATAAGCTCGGTTGGTTAGAGCGTCGTGGTAATCACGCGAAGGTCGTGGGTTCGATCCTCCCATGGGCCATAATAAGTTCTGTTTTTTCTTTGCAAATCCGTAAAGTTTTGGCTTCATTTTAATATATTTGAATTCTTGGAAAGCATGTGAGGTGTGTGGCCCATTACCTCAGTTGCATAGAGCGTCGTGCTAATAAGGCGAAGGTCGTGGGTTCGATCCTCCCATGGACCGTCGGTACTGTTTTTTCATCGAAATCCGTAAAGTTTTGGCTTCATTTTAATATATTTGATGTCTTGGAAAGCACGTGAGGTGTGTGGCCCATAACCTCAGTTGGATAGAGCGTCGTGCTAATAACGCGAAGGTCGTGGGTTCGATCCTCCCATGGACAGTAGGTACTGTTTTTTTCTTCGAAATCCGTAAAGTTTTGGCTTCATTTTAATATTTGATATCTTGGAAAGCATGTTAATTGTGTGGCCCATTAGCTAAGTTGGTTAGAGCGTCGTGCTAATAACGCGAAGGTCGTGGGTTCGATCCTCCCATGGGCCATGGGTGCTGGTTTTTCTTCGAAATCCGAAAAGCTTTGGCTTCATTTCAATGTATTTGATATCTTGAAAAGCATATGAAATGTGTGGCCCATTAGCTCAGTTGGTTAGAGTGTTGTGCTAATAACGCGAAGGTCGTGGGTTCGATCCTCCCGTGGGCCATAGGTGCTGTTTTTTCTTTGGAAATCCTTAAAGTTTTGGCTTCATTTTAATATATTTGATATCTTGAAAAGCATATGAACAGTGGGGTCCATTAGCTCAGTTGGTTAGAGCGTCGTGCTAATAACGCGAAGGTCGTGGGTTCGATCCCCCCATGGGCCATAGGTGCTGTTTTTTCTTTGGAAATCCGTAAAGTTTTGGCTTCATTTTAATATATTTGATATCTTGGAAAGCATATGAACAGTGTGGCCCATTAGCTCAGTTGGTTCGTGCTAATAACGCGAAGGTCGTGGGTTCGATCCCCCCATGGGCCATAGGTGCTGTTTTTTCCTCAAATCCGTAAAGGTTTGGCTTCAATTCAATATATTTGATATCTTGAAAAGCTTTTGACATGTGAGGCCCATTAGTTCAGTTGGTTAGAGCGTCGTGCTAATAACGCGAAGGTCGTGGGTACGATCCCCCCATGGGCCATAAGTACTGTTTTTTCTTCGAAATCCGTAAAGCTTCGGCTTCATTTCAATATATTTGACATCTTGAAAAGCATGTAAAAATGTGTGGCCCATTAGCTCAGTTGGTTAGAGCGTCGTGCTAAGAACGCGAAGGTCGTGGGTTCGATCCTCCCATGGGCCATAGGTGCTGGTTTTTCTTTGGAAATCCGTTAAGTTTTGGCTTCATTTTAATATATTTGATTTCTTGGAAAGCATATGCACATTGTGGCCCATTAGCTCAGTTGTTTAGGGTGTTGTGCTAATAACGCGAAGGTCTTGGGTTCGATCCCCCATGGGCCATAAGTACTGTTTTTTCTTCGAAATCCGTAAAGCTTTGGCTTCATTTTAATATATTTGATATCTTGAAAAGCATATGAAATGTGTGGCCCATTAGCCCAGTTGGTTAGAGCGTCGTGCTAATAACGCGAAGGTCGTGGGTTCGATCCCCCCTTGGTCCATAGGTGCTGTTTTTTCTTCGAAATTCGTAAAGCTTTGGCTTCATTTCAATATATTTGAATTCTTGGAAAGCATATGAACAGTGTGGCCCATTAGCTCAGTTGATTAGAGCGTCGTGCTAATAACGCGAAGGTCGTGGGTTCGATCCCCCCATGGGCCATAGGTGCTGTTTTTTCTTCGAAATTCGTAAAGCTTTGGCTTCATTTCAATATATTTGATATCTTGATAAGCATATGAAATGCGTGGCCCATTAGCTCAGTTTGTTAGAGCGTCGTGCTAATCACGCGAAGGTCGTGGGTTCGATCCTCCCATGGGCCATAATAAGTTCTGTTTTTTCTTTGCAAATCCGTAAAGTTTTGGCTTCATTTTAATATATTTGAATTCTTGGAAAGCATGTGAGGTGTGTGGCGCATTAGCTCAGTTGCATAGAGCGTCGTGCTAATAACGCGAAGGTCGTGGGTTCGATCCCCCCATGGGCCATAGGTGCTGTTTTTTTCTTCGAAATTCGTAAAGCTTTGGCTTCATTTCAATATATTTGAATTCTTGGAAAGCATATGAACAGCGTGGCCCATTAGCTCAGTTGGTTAGAGCGTCGTGCTAATAACGCGAAGGTCGTGGGTTCGATCCCCCCATGGGACATAGTAAGTTCTGTTTTTTCTTTGCAAATCCGTAAAGTTTTGGCTTCATTTTAATATATTTGAATTCTTGGAAAGCATGTGAGGTGTGTGGCCCATTAGCTCAGTTGGTTAGAGCGTCGTGCTAATAACGCGAAGGTCGTGGGTTCGATCCCCCCATGGGCCATAGGTGCTGTTTTTTCTTCGAAATTCGTAAAGCTTTGGCTTCATTTCAATATATTTGATATCTTGAAAAGCATATGAAATGTGTGGCCCATTAGTTCAGATGGTTAGAGCGTCGTGCTAATAACGCGAAGGTCGTGGGTTCAATCCCCCCATGGGCCATGGATGCTGTTTATTCTCTGAAATCCGTAATGCTATGGCTTCATTTCAATATATTTGATATCTTGAAAAGCATATGAAATGTGCGGCCCATAAGCTCGGTTGGTTAGAAAGTCGTGGTAATCACGCGAAGGTCGTGGGTTCGATCCTCCCATGGGCCATAATAAGTTCTGTTTTTTCTTTGCAAATCCGTAAAGTTTTGGCTTCATTTTAATATATTTGAATTCTTGGAAAGCATGTGAGGTGTTTGGCCCATTACCTCAGTTGCATAGAGCGTCGTGCTAATAAGGCGAAGGTCGTGGGTTCGATCCTCCCATGGACCGTAGGTACTGTTTTTTCATCGAAATCCGTAAAGTTTTGGCTTCATTTTAATATATTTGATGTCTTGGAAAGCACGTGAGGTGTGTGGCCCATAACCTCAGTTGGATAGAGCGTCGTGCTAATAACGCGAAGGTCGTGGGTTCGATCCTCCCATGGACAGTAGGTACTGTTTTTTTCTTCGAAATCCGTAAAGTTTTGGCATCATTTTAATATTTGATATCTTGGAAAGCATGTTAATTGTGTGGCCCATTAGCTAAGTTGGTTAGAGCGTGGTGCTAATACCGCGAAGGTCGTGGGTTCGATTCCCTCATGGGGCATAGGTACTGTTTTTTTTCGAAATCCGTAAAGCTTTGGCTTCATTTCTATATATTTGATATCTTGAAAACCATATGAAATGCGTGGCCCATTAGCTCAGTTGGTTAGAGCGTCGTGCTAATAACGCGAAGGTCGTGGGTTCGATCCCCATGGGCCATGGGTGCTGTTTATTCTTTGAAATCCGTAAAGCTATGGCTTCATTTCAATATATTTGATATCTTGAAAAGCATATGAAATGTGCGGCCCATTAGCTCAGTTGGTTAGAGCGTCGTGCTAATAACGCGAAGGTCGTGGGTTCGATCCCCCCTTAGGCCATAGGTGCTGTTTTTTCTTCGAAATTCGTAAAGCTTTGGTTTCATTTCAATATATTTGAATTCTTGGAAAGCGTATGAACAGTGTGGCCCATTAGGTCAGTTGATTAGAGCGTCGTGCTAATAACGCGAAGGTCGTGGGTTCGATCCCCCCATGGGCCACAGGATCTGTTTTTTCTTCGAAATCAATATATTTGATATCTTGAAAAGCGTATGAAATGTGTGGCCCATTAGTTCAGATGGTTAGAGCGCCGTGCTAATAACGCGAAGGTCGTGGGTTCGATCCCCCCATGGGCCATGTGTGCTGTTTATTCTTTGAAATCCGTAAAGCTATGGCTTCATTTCAATATATTTGATATCTTGAAAAGCATATGAAATGTGCGGCCCATAAGCTCGGTTGGTTAGAAAGTCGTGGTAATCACGCGAAGGTCGTGGGTTCGATCCTCCCATGGGCCATAATAAGTTCTGTTTTTTCTTTGCAAATCCGTAAAGTTTTGGCTTCATTTTAATATATTTGAATTCTTGGAAAGCATGTGAGGTGTTTGGCCCATTACCTCAGTTGCATAGAGCGTCGTGCTAATAAGGCGAAGGTCGTGGGTTCGATCCTCCCATGGACCGTAGGTACTGTTTTTTCATCGAAATCCGTAAAGTTTTGGCTTCATTTTAATATATTTGATGTCTTGGAAAGCACGTGAGGTGTGTGGCCCATAACCTCAGTTGGATAGAGCGTCGTGCTAATAACGCGAAGGTCGTGGGTTCGATCCTCCCATGGACAGTAGGTACTGTTTTTTTCTTCGAAATCCGTAAAGTTTTGGCATCATTTTAATATTTGATATCTTGGAAAGCATGTTAATTGTGTGGCCCATTAGCTAAGTTGGTTAGAGCGTCGTGCTAATACCGCGAAGGTCGTGGGTTCGATTCCCTCATGGGGCATAGGTACTGTTTTTTTTCGAAATCCGTAAAGCTTTGGCTTCATTTCTATATATTTGATATCTTGAAAACCATATGAAATGCGTGGCCCATTAGCTCAGTTGGTTAGAGCGTCGTGCTAATAACGCGAAGGTCGTGGGTTCGATCCCCATGGGCCATGGGTGCTGTTTTTTCTTTGAAATCCGTAAAGCTATGGCTTCATTTCAATATATTTGATATCTTGAAAAGCATATGAAATGTGCGGCCCATTAGCTCAGTTGGTTAGAGCGTCGTGCTAATAACGCGAAGGTCGTGGGTTCGATCCCCCCTTAGGCCATAGGTGCTGTTTTTTCTTCGAAATTCGTAAAGCTTTGGTTTCATTTCAATATATTTGAATTCTTGGAAAGCGTATGAACAGTGTGGCCCATTAGGTCAGTTGATTAGAGCGTCGTGCTAATAACGCGAAGGTCGTGGGTTCGATCCCCCCATGGGCCACAGGATCTGTTTTTTCTTCGAAATCAATATATTTGATATCTTGAAAAGCGTATGAAATGTGTGGCCCATTAGTTCAGATGGTTAGAGCGCCGTGCTAATAACGCGAAGGTCGTGGGTTCGATCCCCCCATGGGCCATGTGTGCTGTTTATTCTTTGAAATCCGTAAAGCTATGGCTTCATTTCAATATATTTGATATCTTGAAAAGCATATGAAATGTGCGGCCCATAAGCTCGGTTGGTTAGAAAGTCGTGGTAATCACGCGAAGGTCGTGGGTTCGATCCTCCCATGGGCCATAATAAGTTCTGTTTTTTCTTTGCAAATCCGTAAAGTTTTGGCTTCATTTTAATATATTTGAATTCTTGGAAAGCATGTGAGGTGTTTGGCCCATTACCTCAGTTGCATAGAGCGTCGTGCTAATAAGGCGAAGGTCGTGGGTTCGATCCTCCCATGGACCGTAGGTACTGTTTTTTCATCGAAATCCGTAAAGTTTTGGCTTCATTTTAATATATTTGATGTCTTGGAAAGCACGTGAGGTGTGTGGCCCATAACCTCAGTTGGATAGAGCGTCGTGCTAATAACGCGAAGGTCGTGGGTTCGATCCTCCCATGGACAGTAGGTACTGTTTTTTTCTTCGAAATCCGTAAAGTTTTGGCATCATTTTAATATTTGATATCTTGGAAAGCATGTTAATTGTGTGGCCCATTAGCTAAGTTGGTTAGAGCGTCGTGCTAATACCGCGAAGGTCGTGGGTTCGATTCCCTCATGGGGCATAGGTACTGTTTTTTTTCGAAATCCGTAAAGCTTTGGCTTCATTTCTATATATTTGATATCTTGAAAACCATATGAAATGCGTGGCCCATTAGCTCAGTTGGTTAGAGCGTCGTGCTAATAACGCGAAGGTCGTGGGTTCGATCCTCCCATGCGCCATAATAAGTACTGTTTTTTCTTTGCAAATCCGTAAAGTTTTGGCTTCATTTTAATATATTTGGATTCTTGGAACGCATACGAACAGTGTGGCCCATTAGATCAGTTGGTTAGAGCGTCGTGCTCATATCGTGAAGGTCGTGGGTTCGATCCCCCCATGGGCCACAGGATCTGTTTTTTCTTCGAAATCAATATATTTGATATCTTGAAAAGCATATGAAATGTGTGGCCCATTAGTTCAGATGGTTAGAGCGTCGTGCTAATAACGCGAAGGTCGTGGGTTCGATCCCCATGGGCCATGGGTGCTGTTTATTCTTTGAAATCCGTAAAGCTATGGCTTCATTTCAATATATTTGATATCTTGAAAAGCATATGAAATGTGCGGCCCATTAGCTCAGTTGGTTAGAGCGTCGTGCTAATAACGCGAAGGTCGTGGGTTCGATCCCCCCCTTAGGCCATAGGTGCTGTTTTTTCTTCGAAATCGTAAAGCTTTGGTTTCATTTCAATATATTTGAATTCTTGGAAAGCGTATGAACAGTGTGGCCCATTAGGTCAGTTGATTAGAGCGTCGTGCTAATAACGCGAAGGTCGTGGGTTCGATCCCCCCATGGGCCACAGGATCTGTTTTTTCTTCGAAATCAATATATTTGATATCTTGAAAAGCGAATGAAATGTGTGGCCCATTAGTTCAGATGGTTAGAGCGCCGTGCTAATAACGCGAAGGTCGTGGGTTCGATCCCCCCATGGGCCATGGGTGCTGTTTATTCTTTGAAATCCGTAAAGCTATGGCTTCATTTCAATATATTTGATATCTTGAAAAGCATATGAAATGTGCGGCCTTTAGCTCAGTTGGTTAGAGCGTCGTGCTAATAACGCGAAGGTCGTGGGTTCGATCCCCCCTTAGGACATAGGTGCTGTTTTTTCTTCGAAATTCGTAAAGCTTTGGTTTCATTTTAATATATTTGATATCTTGAAAAGCATATGAAATGTGTGGCCCATTAGCCCAGTTGGTTAAAGCGTCGTGCTAATAACGCGAAGGTCGTGGGTTCGATCCCCCCTTGGTCCATAGGTGCTGTTTTTTCTTCGAAATTCGTAAAGCTTTGGCTTCATTTCAATATATTTGAATTCTTGGAAAGCATATGAACAGTGTGGCCCATTAGCTCAGTTGATTAGAGCGTCGTGCTAATAACGCGAAGGTCGTGGGTTCGATCCCCCCATGGGCCATAGGTGCTGTTTTTTCTTCGAAATTCGTAAAGCTTTGGCTTCATTTCAATATATTTGATATCTTGATAAGCATATGAAATGCGTGGCCCATTAGCTCAGTTTGTTAGAGCGTCGTGCTAATCACGCGAAGGTCGTGGGTTCGATCCTCCCATGGGCCATAATAAGTTCTGTTTTTTCTTTGCAAATCCGTAAAGTTTTGGCTTCATTTTAATATATTTGAATTCTTGGAAAGCATGTGAGGTGTGTGGCGCATTAGCTCAGTTGCATAGAGGGTCGTGCTAATAACGCGAAGGTCGTGGGTTCGATCCCCCCATGGGCCATAGGTGCTGTTTTTTTCTTCGAAATTCGTAAAGCTTTGGCTTCATTTCAATATATTTGAATTCTTGGAAAGCATATGAACAGCGTGGCCCATTAGCTCAGTTGGTTAGAGCGTCGTGCTAATAACGCGAAGGTCGTGGGTTCGATCCCCCCATGGGACATAGTAAGTTCTGTTTTTTCTTTGCAAATCCGTAAAGTTTTGGCTACATTTTAATATATTTGAATTCTTGGAAAGCATGTGAGGTGTGTGGCCCATTAGCTCAGTTGGTTAGAGCGTCGTGCTAATAACGCGAAGGTCGTGGGTTAGATCCCCCCATGGGCCATAGGTGCTGTTTTTTCTTCGAAATTCGTAAAGCTTTGGCTTCATTTCAATATATTTGATATCTTGAAAAGCATATGAAATGTGTGGCCCATTAGTTCAGATGGTTAGAGCGTCGTGCTAATAACGCGAAGGTCGTGGGTTCAATCCCCCCATGGGCCATGGATGCTGTTTATTCTCTGAAATCCGTAATGCTATGGCTTCATTTCAATATATTTGATATCTTGAAAAGCATATGAAATGTGCGGCCATAAGCTCGGTTGGTTAGAAAGTCGTGGTAATCACGCGAAGGTCGTGGGTTCGATCCTCCCATGGGCCATAATAAGTTCTGTTTTTTCTTTGCAAATCCGTAAAGTTTTGGCTTCATTTTAATATATTTGAATTCTTGGAAAGCATGTGAGGTGTTTGGCCCATTACCTCAGTTGCATAGAGCGTCGTGCTAATAAGGCGAAGGTCGTGGGTTCGATCCTCCCATGGACCGTAGGTACTGTTTTTTCATCGAAATCCGTAAAGTTTTGGCTTCATTTTAATATATTTGATGTCTTGGAAAGCACGTGAGGTGTGTGGCCCATAACCTCAGTTGGATAGAGCGTCGTGCTAATAACGCGAAGGTCGTGGGTTCGATCCTCCCATGGACAGTAGGTACTGTTTTTTTCTTCGAAATCCGTAAAGTTTTGGCATCATTTTAATATTTGATATCTTGGAAAGCATGTTAATTGTGTGGCCCATTAGCTAAGTTGGTTAGAGCGTGGTGCTAATACCGCGAAGGTCGTGGGTTCGATTCCCTCATGGGGCATAGGTACTGTTTTTTTTTCGAAATCCGTAAAGCTTTGGCTTCATTTCTATATATTTGATATCTTGAAAACCATATGAAATGCGTGGCCCATTAGCTCAGTTGGTTAGAGCGTCGTGCTAATAACGCGAAGGTCGTGGGTTCGATCCCCATGGGCCATGGGTGCTGTTTATTCTTTGAAATCCGTAAAGCTATGGCTTCATTTCAATATATTTGATATCTTGAAAAGCATATGAAATGTGCGGCCCATTAGCTCAGTTGGTTAGAGCGTCGTGCTAATAACGCGAAGGTCGTGGGTTCGATCCCCCCTTAGGCCATAGGTGCTGTTTTTTCTTCGAAATTCGTAAAGCTTTGGTTTCATTTCAATATATTTGAATTCTTGGAAAGCGTATGAACAGTGTGGCCCATTAGGTCAGTTGATTAGAGCGTCGTGCTAATAACGCGAAGGTCGTGGGTTCGATCCCCCCATGGGCCACAGGATCTGTTTTTTCTTCGAAATCAATATATTTGATATCTTGAAAAGCGTATGAAATGTGTGGCCCATTAGTTCAGATGGTTAGAGCGCCGTGCTAATAACGCGAAGGTCGTGGGTTCGATCCCCCCATGGGCCATGTGTGCTGTTTATTCTTTGAAATCCGTAAAGCTATGGCTTCATTTCAATATATTTGATATCTTGAAAAGCATATGAAATGTGCGGCCCATAAGCTCGGTTGGTTAGAAAGTCGTGGTAATCACGCGAAGGTCGTGGGTTCGATCCTCCCATGGGCCATAATAAGTTCTGTTTTTTCTTTGCAAATCCGTAAAGTTTTGGCTTCATTTTAATATATTTGAATTCTTGGAAAGCATGTGAGGTGTTTGGCCCATTACCTCAGTTGCATAGAGCGTCGTGCTAATAAGGCGAAGGTCGTGGGTTCGATCCTCCCATGGACCGTAGGTACTGTTTTTTCATCGAAATCCGTAAAGTTTTGGCTTCATTTTAATATATTTGATGTCTTGGAAAGCACGTGAGGTGTGTGGCCCATAACCTCAGTTGGATAGAGCGTCGTGCTAATAACGCGAAGGTCGTGGGTTCGATCCTCCCATGGACAGTAGGTACTGTTTTTTTCTTCGAAATCCGTAAAGTTTTGGCATCATTTTAATATTTGATATCTTGGAAAGCATGTTAATTGTGTGGCCCATTAGCTAAGTTGGTTAGAGCGTCGTGCTAATACCGCGAAGGTCGTGGGTTCGATTCCCTCATGGGGCATAGGTACTGTTTTTTTTCGAAATCCGTAAAGCTTTGGCTTCATTTCTATATATTTGATATCTTGAAAACCATGTGATACGCTTCGCTTATTAGCTCAGTTGGTTAGAGCGTCGTGCTAATAACGCGAAGGTCGTGGGTTCGATCCTCCCATGCGCCATAATAAGTACTGTTTTTTCTTTGCAAATCCGTAAAGTTTTGGCTTCATTTTAATATATTTGGATTCTTGGAACGCATACGAACAGTGTGGCCCATTAGATCAGTTGGTTAGAGCGTCGTGCTCATATCGTGAAGGTCGTGGGTTCGATTCCCCCATGGGCCATAGGTGCTGTTTTTTTTCGAAATCCGTAAAGCTTTGGCTTAATTTCAATATATTTGAATTCTTGGAAAGCGTATGAAATACGTGGCCCATTAGCTCAGTTGGTTAGAGCGTCGTGCTAATAACGCGAAGGTCGTGGGTTCGATCCCCCCATGGGCCACAGGATCTGTTTTTTCTTCGAAATCAATATATTTGATATCTTGAAAAGCATATGAAATGTGTGGCCCATTAGTTCAGATGGTTAGAGCGCCGTGCTAATAACGCGAAGGTCGTGGGTTCGATCCCCATGGGCCATGGGTGCTGTTTATTCTTTGAAATCCGTAAAGCTATGGCTTCATTTCAATATATTTGATATCTTGAAAAGCATATGAAATGTGCGGCCCATTAGCTCAGTTGGTTAGAGCGTCGTGCTAATAACGCGAAGGTCGTGGGTTCGATCCCCCCCTTAGGCCATAGGTGCTGTTTTTTCTTCGAAATTCGTAAAGCTTTGGTTTCATTTCAATATATTTGAATTCTTGGAAAGCGTATGAACAGTGTGGCCCATTAGGTCAGTTGATTAGAGCGTCGTGCTAATAACGCGAAGGTCGTGGGTTCGATCCCCCCATGGGCCACAGGATCTGTTTTTTCTTCGAAATCAATATATTTGATATCTTGAAAAGCGTATGAAATGTGTGGCCCATTAGTTCAGATGGTTAGAGCGCCGTGCTAATAACGCGAAGGTCGTGGGTTCGATCCCCCCATGGGCCATGGGTGCTGTTTATTCTTTGAAATCCGTAAAGCTATGGCTTCATTTCAATATATTTGATATCTTGAAAAGCATATGAAATGTGCGGCCTTTTAGCTCAGTTGGTTAGAGCGTCGTGCTAATAACGCGAAGGTCGTGGGTTCGATCCCCCCTTAGGACATAGGTGCTGTTTTTTCTTCGAAATTCGTAAAGCTTTGGTTTCATTTCAATATATTTGAATTCTTGGAAAGCATATGAACAGTGTGGCCCATTAGGTCAGTTGATTAGAGCGTCGTGCTAATAACGCGAAGGTCGTGGGTTCGATCCCCCCATGGGCCATAGGTGCTGTTTTTTCTTCGAAATTCGTAACGCTTTGGCTTCATTTCAATATATTTGATATCTTGATAAGCATATGAAATGCGTGGCAAATTAGCTCAGTTGGTTAGAGCGTCGTGGTAATCACGCGAAGGTCGTGGGTTCGATCCTCCCATGAGCCATAATAAGTTCTGTTTTTTCTTTGCAAATCCGTAAAGTTTTGGCTTCATTTTAATATATTTGAATTCTTGGAAAGCATGTGAGGTGTGTGGCCCATTAGCTCAGTTGCATAGAGCGTCGTGCTAATAACGCGAAGGTCGTGGGTTCGATCCTCCCATGGACCGTAGGTACTGTTTCTTCATCGAAATCCGTAAAGTTTTGGCTTCATTTTAATATATTTGATGTCTTGGAAAGCACGTGAGGTGTGTGGCCCATAAGTTCAGTTGGATACAGCGCCGTGCTAATAACGCGAAGGTCGTGGATTCGGTCCTCCCATGGACCGTAGGTACTGTGTTTTTCTTCGAAATCCGTAAAGTTTTGGCTTCATTTTAATATTTGATATCTTGGAAAGCATGTTAATTGTGTGGCCCATTAGCTAAGTTTGTTAGAGCGTCGTGCTAATAACGGGAAGGTCGTGGGTACGATCCCGCCATGGGCCACAAGAACTGTTTTTATCTTTGGAAATCCGTAAAGTTTTGGCTCCATTTTAATATATTTAATATCTTGGAAAGCATAGTAAGTGTGTGGCCCATAAGCTCAGTTGGTTAGAGCGTCGTGCTAATAACGCGAAGGTCGTGGGTTCGATTCCCCCATGGGCCATAGGTACTGTTTTTTTTTCGAAATCCGTAAAGCTTTGGCTTCATTTCAATATATTTGATATCTTGAAAAGCATATGAAATGCGTGGCCCATTAGCTCAATTGGTTAGAGCGTCGTGCTAATAACGCGAAGGTCGTGGGTTCGATCCTCCCATGGGCCATGATAAGTACTGTTTTTTCTTTGCAAATCCGTAAAGTTTTGGCTTCATTTTAATATATTTGGATTCTTGGAACGCATATGAACAGTTTGGCCCATTAGATCAGTTGGTTAGAGCGTCGTGCTCATAACGTGAAGGTCGTGGGTTCGATACCCCATGGGCCACAGGAGCTGTTTTTTCTTCGAAATCCGTAAAGCTTTGGCTTCATTTCAATATATTTGATATCTTGAAAAGCATATGAAATGTGTGGCCCATTAGTTCAGATGGTTAGAGCGTCGTGCTAATAACGCGAAGGTCGTGCGTTCGATCCCCCCTTGGGCCATAGGTGCTGTTTTTTCTTCGAAATTCGTAAAGCTTTGGCTTAATTTCAATACATTTGAATTCTTGGAAAGCATATGAACAGTGTGGCCCATTAGCTCAGTTGGTTAGAGCGTCGTGCTAATAACGGGAAGGTCGTGGGTTCGATCCCCCCATGGGCCATATGTGCTGTTTTTTCTTTGAAATTCGTAAAGCTTTGGCTTAATTTCAATACATTTGATATCTTGATAAGCGTATTAAGTGTGTGGCCCATTAGCTCAGTTGGTTAGAGCGCCGTGGTAATAACGCGAAGGTCGTGGGTTCGATCCCCCCATTGGCCATAGGTACTATTTTTTCTTTGAAATCCGTAAAGCGTTGGCTTCATTTCAATATATTTGATATCTTGAAAACCATATGAAATGTGTGGCCCATTAGCTCAGTTGGTTAGAGCGTCGTGCTAATAACGCGAAGGTCGTAGGTTCGATCCCCCCATGGGCAATAAGTACTGTTTTTTTTTGGAAATCCGTAAAGTTTTGGCTTCATTTTAATATATTTGATTTCTTGGAAAGCATTTTATGTTTGTGGCCCATTAGCTCAGTTGGTTAGAGCGTCGTGCTAAAAACGCGAAGGTCGTGGGTTCGATCCCCCCATGGGTCATAGGTACTGTTTTTTCTTCGAAATCCGTAGAGCTTTGGCTTCATTTCAATATATTTGATATCTTGAAAAGCATGTGAAATGTGTGGCCCATTAGCTCAGTTGGTAAGAGCGTCGTGCTAATATCGCGAGGGTCACGGGTTCGATCCCCCCACGGGACATGGGTACTGTTTTTTCTTCGAAATCCGTAAAGGTTTGGCTTCATTTCAATATATTTGATATCTTGAAAAGCATGTGAAATGTGTGGCCCATTAGCTCAGTTGGTAAGAGCGTCGTACAAATAACGCGAAGGTCGTGGGTTCGATCCCTCATGGTCCATAGGTTCTGTTTTTTCATCGAAATCCGTAAAGTTTTGGCTTCATTTTAATATATTTAATATAATTGAAAAGCATATGAACTGTGCGGCCCATTAGCTCTGTCGGTTAGAGCGTCGTGCTAATAACGCGAAGGTTGTGGGTTCGATACCCCTTTGGGCCATAGGTACTGTTATTTCTTTGGAAATGCGTAAAATTTTGGCTTCATTTTATTATATTTGATAGAAAGCATATGAGATGTGTGGCCTATTAGCTCATTTGGTTATAGCGTCGTGCTAATAACGCGAAGGTCGTGGGTTCGATCCCCCCCATGGGCCATAAATACTGGTTTTTCTATTAAACCCGTAAAGTTTTGACACCATCATAATATATTTGAAATCTTGGAAAGCAGCTGATGTGTGTGGACCATTAGCTCAGTTGGCTAGAGCATGGACAAAGCAATACTGAAGGACGGATGGCAGAGGGAGGAAGTTGAAATATACTTGTTAATTCGCCATCTAGCGGCAGATTGTAGCGAACCGGATAGTGGGGGAGTCAACGTTCTAGAGGGGAAAGCAGCTAGCGTCTTACTTTGTCTAGATGGTGCTAGCTTTTACCGGCATTTGACTCAGTATTTTTTATAACCCCTCGTCCATTTTGGGGCTGAAAAGGGGGAAGTAAGCTTAACGTTGGTTGTTCAGTCGTTTAGTATTGGGCTCTATGGGCTGCCATCGGTCCTTCAGTATTGCTTAGTCCATGGTTAGAGCGTCGTGCTAATAACGCGTACGTCTTGGGTTCGATCTCTCATGGGCCTTAAATACTGTTTTTCCATGAAATCCGTGAAGTTTTGACTTCATTTTAATATATTTGATATCTTGGAAAGCATATTAAGTGTGTGTCACCCATTAGCTCTGTTGGTTAGAGCGTCGTGCTAATAACGCGAAGTGTGTGGGTTCGATCGCACCATATGACATAAGTACTGTTTTTTCTTTGAAATCTGTAAATTTTTGACTCCATTTTAATATACAGGGTGTATCTGAAATGGACGTAGGAGCGGAAGTATTTGGCTTCCTGGGGCCAATATAAGGCGAAACTGTTCTATGACATTTTGCCGTACGCCAACCCATTTGGAAGTTACTTGAACCTAACACTTGCTAGTTTGCATAAATCACAGCATGTTGACTTCGTCTAAAACAGTAGGAATTAAGTTCAAGATAGGATGATTATTGCAAGTTAGTGGTTGCCAGCTAAAAGAAAAAAAGCCTCATAGCCATAGAGTTAATAGTAAATTTTTAAGGAGTAGAAAGTTGTACAGTTGGTGACTCATAAAAGAACATCAATGTAAAACAACATGTTACGATTTAGTGTGTTGAAACAACTGACCGATACCAACGGTAAACTGCCAGTGATAAGTAGCGCAGTCTAATAAGGAACACCGACATTTTGCTTCATTCTTCAAACAATCGAAAGGTTGTATTTAGTTTAAAGATTAGGTTAATGTTGCAACTTATCGAAATCGGTATTCGTGAATAAATGTGGTGGGCGAATGTTTGGGATGGGATGTTGGGCAACGCCTGTTAAAACTGAGCAGTATAATGCATAATTTGTAAAATTTAATCCTTATAAAAATCAACAAATAATGATGAAACCTAAATGTTGAAAATGAATTAAAATTTTTTACGGTTCAAAGTGACCAAAAAGGGGAACATTCCTTTCTCCAAAAAATTACAGTGAGGGAGTAATGGCGTTTATCTTGGGGCCTCACCCGAAACTTCACCCGTAACAAATTCGGTACGCTATGTTGAATAGCGTACTTAGGAGTGGGCTTCATGAAACCTAGCATTCCTTCTCAAGGTCACACACTACTAACTTGTTCAAGAAAGGGTTGAAAGGCTCGTGATTGGCCTACACTGATTACGAGGTACCACCAAAAGTAATAGCAGAGAAAAATTTTAAGAAGAAATTTTCGTTCTTAACCTCGGAACCGAACGGATGACTAATAAAACTAAAGAAAATTTGAGAAAAAACCAAAAGTGGAGGGTTAACTTAAAACTAAGAAAAAACTTCGCAAATAAATTAATAAACGATTAAACCTTAGTAAATTTGCAGACCACCCTAAAACTTTAGACTAAGGACGTTTACTAACTGGTAGCAATCTGCCAGCGTTGAGTACGACAGGAGACATACGTGCAATGCGAGATGCAATGTAATGTACCCATAAGAAAATGTACATTCTTACTCCTTAGAATTATTCTATGAAAATTGCCATTTAAAAACGGTAAAAAAGGTACTTCTTTTAAAGGTTCAAAGTGTTTTAAAGCATGTAATAAATAATTTGCTAATTTAATGGAAACAAGACGTCGACGGATATGTAGTCTTGTACACAAACCAAAATGAACGCTTTTGCAACCTTTCATGTTTGAAGAATGAAGCAAAATGTCGGTGTTCCTTATTAGTTTCCGCTAGTTATCGCTGTCAGTTTTCCGTTAGTATCGATCAGTTTCCCGTTAGTATCGGTCAGTTGTTTCAACAAACTAATCGTAACATGTTGTTTTACAATGATGTTCGTTATGAGTCACCAACTGTACAACTTTCTACTCCTTAAAAATTGACTCTATGGCCATGAGGCTTTTTTTGTTTTAGCTGGCAACCACTAATTTGCAATAATCATCCTATCTTGAACTTAATTCCTACTGTTTTAGACGAAGGCAACATGCTCTGATTTATGCAAACTAGCAAGGGCTAGGTTCAAGTAACTTCCAAATGGGTTGGCGTACGACAAAATGTCATAGAACAGTTTCGCCTTATATTGGCCCCAGGAACCCAAATACTTCCGCTCCTACGCCCATTTCAGATACACCCTGTATTTGAAATCTTGGAAAGCAGTTTAAGTGTGAGGCCCATTAGCTCAGTTTTTTAGAGCGCCGTGCTAACTTGGTGGGTTGGTTCCCCTAATTGGCCATAAGTACTGCTTATTCCTTGAAATCCGTAAAGTTTTCATTCTGTTTTAGTATATTTAAAATCTTGGAAAGCTTCTGAATTGTGTTGGACATTACCTCAGTTTGATAGAATGTTTTGCTGATAACGCGAAGGTAGTGCATTCAATTTGTTATGTTTCTTAGTTTATTAAGTACTAGACGAGACGTTAAGATTATTATTATTATTATTATTTTTATTTCCAAAATATTTTACATTTTATTTGAGTCTGGTTACTTTTGTTTGGAATTGCGTCGTCCGCTAACTTTTCAATGGTAATGTTGTGAGCGGTGAGTCAGTGTTTTTTTACTTTTTTTTTCTCTCTGAGAGTGTTTTTTAAATCGTATTTTTTGTCCAATTTTTAATGGCTATTTTAAACTTTGAACAATTATTTATACATTTGATAGGTGGGTCCAATTTATTGTAATACTTTATGGTTATATACGAGGCGTGACTTTGACCTAGTGACGATAACATTTTGGGAAGTTCCAGGTTACCAAGATTCACAGATCGGGTGTTTTTCTCATGACATATTATAGCTTCTTGGAACCTTTTACTAAACCCATCTAATAAGATTAAATATACATAAATTTGTTCGACCGACATGACGTTAAGTTCTTTATAAAGGAGTTTACTTGGATAATCATAAGGTTTGTGGAGGCAAATACGCAATATTCTATTAACCAGTACAACTAATGGACGTAGAACTGTTTGGGAAGCATTACCCCATGCTATTATTCCATACTGCAAATGGGATTGCACCAAAGCGAAGTAAACTATTCGTAGCAAATCTTGCTTTAAAAATTTGCTAAGTGTTATAAGTTTGTGAGAAACGTATCTTAAGGTTTTCAAAACTGATTTGATGTGGATGTCCCATTTTAATCGTTCATCTATGTGGAGGCCCAAATATTTCACTGAATTAACTTTTTCTATTGTAGTACAAGCGCAATTATGCATTAGGCAATGTGGTTTATGGGCTTTTAATTCTAGATCTGGCCAAACGTTTTGGTTCCTCAATGTAAATGTCATATATTTAGTTTTATTTAAATTAAGGCTTAACAAGTTTCTATTTAATTCAAATCGAACTTTATTTAGCCCCAACGTTGCCTTTACGTACACTATATTCCACGATTGGCCCACATAAATTAGTGCCGTGTCATCAGCAAACGATATTAGCCAATCTGACAAATCGGAGTCGCAAAAAATGGTTTATGTATACAAGAAACAGGATGGGGCTAAGTATGGTACCTTGGGGTACACCATACTTTACCACTTCGGCGTTACTGTTGGTATTTCCAATTCGAACTATTTGTTGCCTATCGACCAGATAACTTTCAAACAGTTCGAGTGTGATACCCCTTACGCCGTAATTTTTTAGTTTCTGCAATAATTTTACATGGGAAATCGAATCAAATGCCTTGGCAAGATCTAGGAATACTGCCAGGACCTTTTGTCCTTTATCTAAGAAATTTATAGTATTCTTTGTAAAGTGGTATATCGCATCATTTGTGCTCAGATTCTTTTGAAAGCCAAATTTAGCATTTTTTAGGCATTTGTCATCTGGAGGTATTACTTCGGTTGGTTGCGTAATGTCTCTCAATATGTTCTGTGCCATTTTCTCGCCGATAGAGCAGAAAAAGTCATTGAATAAATTGGCACATAGTTTGGGGTTTTTTTTCAACATCAATTTCCATATTCTGTATGGGATCAATTATCTTAGCAATGGTTTCTTTTGGTTTAAATCTGGAGGTGGGCTCATTAATAATTTTCCATATCTTACGGCTATCTTTACCACAGTTACTAATTTTGTGCGCGTAATAATTATTTTTTACGATTTTAATTAGATTGGTAAGTTTGTTACAATAATTAAGATATTTTTCCTTTCTTATAAGATTAAATGGCTCTTTCAGGTATTTTCTTTTTAACTTATCTCTAGTTTTCATAGAATTAACTAGACCTGGGGTTATCCATGGTTTAAGTAGTTTTTGTTTTTTAGGATTCATATTATTAACCGTTGTGGTTAAAATATTATTACTTTTAGAAAGGTTAATATAAAATTGCATGTGTTCTATAAACGTTTCCAGCGCAGAATCAACATTTGTTTGTTTGTATATTACTGACCAGTTTTCAAATCCTAACAACATTTGTAACTTTTTGAGGTCTATTTGCTCAACCTTTTTCTTAAAACTGTTACCCGGAATTTCGGCTACAGCCGTCTCTAGACAAACATTAATAAGGATTGGGAAGTGATCAGTAATATATGATTGCAAAACTACACTAACAGTTTCTTGTTCACGTGCAAATTTAACGAAGCAATGATCTAAACATGATTTTGAGGAGTCTGATACTCTGGTATAATTTTTAATAAGTGAAGAGTAGCCCTCTAATTATGTTTTCGACATGTTGTTTGTTGAATTCTGTTAATGTTAGATTTAAATCATGTACAAAATCTTTTAAAATACCATTAGGTGATCGATAGATACATAGTAAGCGATATGTTATAATACCATTGTATTTCATATCTAAGTAAATTGCGTTAGATCCTCCAATACTTATTTCACAGCTTTCGACGTTCATTGTATTTTTTACAAAGACAATCACACCATCACTTTTATTTGAAAATGTCGTGGTAGATAAAGTTTGATATCCATTAATTTGAAAATGTTTCGAGTCCTTCTCAGCAAGCCACCATTCTGTTAATACTACGAAGTCTAGGTTTAATGCGAGTTCATTGAGTAGTATGCAAAGTTCATCAAAGTTTTTTGATAAACTCCTAATATTTAGATGAAATTAAAGCGTTTTTTTATTATTACCAAGTTTTTTACGACAGTTATCAAGATTATACTCAAGTTCTGGGTAGAAATCGTTATCGGGGTTATCAGTAATCATTAATGTATTTATGTAGGGTAGTAATTTAATTTAACAGCTGGTTATTAATACTTATGTGAATCAGTGTAGATCTTTCAATGAGGATATTTTAATTATTTTTGAACCATCTTCTTTGCGCAAGAATACTTTTCCATTTGTCGTCCAGGCATACTTGAATCCTTTTTCCTTAGCATTAGTTTTTGTTTCGATTAAAAGTTTTTTGGTGTATGACGGAAGTATTTCATTTACATAGAATTTTTCATGTTTCAGTGATTTGTGGATATTATCACTATATAATTCTTCTCTATTTTGCCTAGCATTTTCAAAAAATCTATCTCGCGAATGACAGTTAAGGAATTTTACAACTCTAGGGCTTGGTATTTTTTTTGACATGCGTGGGGGTCTATATTTACGATAACACTTGATAATGACATTAGTAGGTATTTCTAGATTTAATAATTTGCCTATTGTTTGTACAATAATTATTGGATTTTCGTTCGGGGTCTCTGGGATACCCGACAACTCTAAACTATCTTTGCTTTGATTGAATTCAAGGTCAGCGACCTTCCCTTCCAGAAATTGGACTTTATTATCCATCACTTGGTTCTTTAGGACTAAACCGCTGAATTTCTCTTTCACCTCCGACATTGATTTTTTAAAGTCTACTACGACTTTGCTAAATTCATCTATTTTATCTGAGTTGAACTGGACAGCTTTCTCAAAATCATTCATTTTTAAGTTTATAGTATCTAAGGCGTCAAGCTTTCGGGACATTTCATTTATCTTGACCATGATATCATGTAGAATATCTGGTGATTGCATTACACTTACTGAATTACTCGATGCCGGGTTTTTTCGCTTTGAATCGGTTGATTTACACGAGTCACACTTCCAGGTTGTTCTTTTTGCACCAAGTTTTCGTAAATTGTCTTCATTTCTTAGTGTGGTACATTTCGCGTGAAAATAGCCCTCACATTCTCCGGTACATTGGATAATATCTTTAGTAGTGGTTATATCATTATCGCAACCAGCACAGTGTTCGGCCATAATTCCGTTTGAGTAAAAAAAGCGGAGCAAAAAATCATGCGACTGCTCACCGCGACGACGAGTTTTGATTTTTGATGAACGTGATAATTTTTTTTATTCAATTTACATATTTAAATTGAATTCAAAACGCTTCAAAGAGTATTTTTGCCTGGTAATACATATATTATTAACAAAACAATATCATACGAGAATGAAATATTTCTTCAAATTGATGGCCCCATCTGTATTTTATAGAGATTAATGTGTGAAAAATGTGTTTCGAAAAACCTTGAGCTCGTGATAAGACGTTGTGGCTTAAGAATAAAGTTTAGTGAATTCCAAATAAAACATGTTACATGGAAAGATTTGTTTTATATAAAAATATGTCGCAACGTTGTAAACTTTGGGAAATTCTGCTCGATTTCCTACATCGTAGACATGCCGATAAGATGTTCAGAAGCGCATTTAAACTTCTGTTATAAATAATCGTCATTTTAATATAAATGTCATTATGGTAGCTGTATATGTATATTTAAGTGTACAGACATACACATAAACCAAAATTTCAAAAACAATATGTATGTTTGGTAGAATAGTAAGAGATATTACGTATTAATCGGTGGCAGAAAACCATTTGACATTGATAGGTCTGATAACATGTTTGCATTGCAGAGAAAGAACACGGTGGTATTAAATATTGATGGTTATCGAATGAAGGTAATGTAACGTCCATGATATTTGTTAAGGAAATACCATGCCAGTACTGGCATCATTAGAATTTCACAAAATTTTCCTTAACATTTTTATCCGCCAATCTTTTTTGAAGTCATATCAGAAGTGAGATGAGACTAGAAGTGAAGGGCTCTAGCATTGGTAATAGATCCTGGCATTAGTGAACAAATTTGAGGATTTTACCATAGATATAGTAAAACTATAAAGGGTCTAGATCCACTTCGCTGGCTTAGGCTTAACGAAAAAAACGTGTAAGGGGCAACGAGCAGACAGCCGCTATTTTCTGGGGGTAGCCGTATAAAACGCCATCTATCGGGAACTTTCGAAACTAAATTAAGGGATGAGCTTAGAGTAGTGGCACTCTATGTTAACCCCCTATAGGGCATAATAAGTCAAACCCTCGGAGATGCCATTACTCCATTTTATACGAGCTAAGAGCAGAAAAACGTATTTTATAAATTTTACACCTGTAAAATCTTTTAAAAAACACTTGGAACTTGTATTTCTACTTACTTTCGAGGAAATACCACCGTTTTCTGAAGGTAAGAGTCTTTTTTTTATACATTTATTAGTAATAAAAACATTTAAGGCGACCTAAGCCTTGGTCATGGCCATAATGTAGATTTTCACATAGAGAAAAGAGGCTGTACTTTTGTGACTTGGAAAATTTATTTTTTAGGCTTTTCGAACATTTCTATGGCAAAATGAGGTAGGCCTAGGAGACTAATGAAATATTTAGTGGATAATTTTGGAAGCAAGGTATCATTGATGAATTGGTTGTCTTTCACTATCATCAAGATTTCGATGTTATCGGGTGGCACAAATACTGCCAAAAAGCAAACGGGTACGTTACACACGAAAAGCTGACCCTGAATCTGATGATAGACGTTCCAGTTCATCCGTTTCTTCGTCAATGTAAAGGTAAAAGTTACCCGAAGCTGCTTTTCCTCCGATAGTTTCTTTATTCTTGAAAATAGTGTAAGGGCATTTGATCTCCACTAAGTACAGCTGGTCCTCAACCAGTATAAGGCAATCGGGGCTTGCCCCCAAGGTAGCAAAATTGTGGATTAACAATCAAACCCACAGAGGTGTGACACTGGGTATTGATGTGTTGCCTGAATATTTGGAAAAGCAGCGGGTTCATGCTTCAATCCATGATCAAAGGACAACGCTCCCATTTCTTCTAATGCTTCAGATTGTTGCTCGAGAGTCAAATTACGGAGAGTCAGTTTAGGGATAATTTCATCGGTTACATTAATTTGATCTCCAAATTAGGATGGAATCGCGAACCGTACGGTTTGAGCGCTCTACGTAGTCTCTTTCCAGTGGTGGGAAAGAAATCTGATTTTGTAAAATGTTTTGAACAAATCCGTAAACTGGAGATATCACTGGTCAGAGGTCCTACAGCTGTTGTTATAGAATTAATCCACTTCTTTCTAGTGGCAGTCTCTTTCGGAAAGTTGTGGTAAGAAAGAAAACGTTCTTTACACCTACAGTTTGAACGCAGCAAACATGAGTTGAAGCCATGATTGTTACATAAATAAGTAAATAAAAACGTTTATGTTATATTTTGTTTTATGCCTTTAAATATAGAGACACACACTTAACAAAGTTTGTTATGGTGGGCACCATTATCGACTCTTATTTTAAGAATATGTAACAGTTTAATGTCCGGATATTTAAATATCAGTACCTTAAAACGTTGCTAACGTTTTTTTAACATGATAAAATAACGTTTTTCAACGCTGAAAACAACGCTAATCACTAATCTGCCGTGTTTTACAAGACCAAGGCTTAGCTCGCCTTAAATGTTTTTATTACTAATAAATGTATAAAAAAAGACTCTTACCTTCAGAAAACGGTGGTATTTCCTCGAAAGTAAGTAGAAATACAAGTTCCAAGTGTGTTTTAAACGATTTTACAGGTGTAAAATTTATATAATACGTTTTTCTGCTCTTAGCTCGTATAAAATGGAGTAATGGCATCTCCGAGGGTTTGACTTATTATGCCCTATAGGGGGTTAACATAGAGTGCCACTACTCTAAGCTCATCCTTTAATTTAGTTTCGAAAGTTCCCGATAGATGGCGTTTTATACGGCTACCCCCAGAAAATAGCGGCTGTCTGCTCGTTGCCCCTTCCACGTCGACCTCCCATTGAATTGTGTATCTACCCTTTTAATATATCTATGGATTTTACGCCGCTTCAATCGAGCCTAAGCTAGAGAGAAAAAAATTGGTCCAGTTCCAAATAAATTTCTTACCCCCTTCCCCTCAACCTAAAGGGGCGAAACACGGACGCGGGTGCATGAATCTAGTTCGGCCGTCTACCACCGCGAGCGTCTCACGTTTTGGAGGGGAAATTCTGAAACCGCCACTATAGGGCCAACCGTTGGTGTGTTATCAAGAATATTCACTTTCGCCGAGTGAAGAATTTGGTTAGCTCAGTACTTCTAGTCTCATCTCACTTCTGGTCATATTTATAATGTGGTTGTAATGCAGAAAATTTCAATGATGTCCTAGTATATAAACTCCATAATCACTCCAATGGACCCAAGCGCTAGACCCAAAAGCAAAGCGAAAAAGATGATCCGAAAATTAGATATCTTCAGTCTTTCTAACAGAGGCTCTGCGTTCAAAAAGCATTCAGTCGTTTTCCAGCATTCCAGCCATAATGAGCGTAAAACAACTCCAGTTTCAAAGAGATTCTGAACTCTAAAAGTATTAAAAAGTTACTTTCTTTTGACTTTTGTTGCTTTATCTTTTTGATTGAATTCCTCTCACGTTTTTTTAAAGATTCTAGCTCGCCTTCGGTCGAGATTTCGACTCAGGGGGAAAGCCATTTGTGTATTTTTGACACTTTCACGAGAAGTGTGACTTTCTTTCACAGTTTCACAGCCTACTAGCATTGGCCCACCTTCTCGGATGAGATAGGTTGGCCAGAGCGACACTTGTTCGCCTCGAATTGTCTTGAAAACCTCTTCGGAAAAATCAAAATCGTTCGTATCTAGAAAGGAATTGAATCGAAGAACTTGTTTCCATATACTCATCTCCACTTCAATGGGCGAATTCTAGGAAAATGAAATCCATTAATCGGAGTATGCATAATACTCAAAAAACTCTAAATATTGTTGGTAGGGAGAAAAGGGGAGGAAGGTTCTAACTCACGGTACCACCATTTTATTTCCCATGGAACCCATACCATGTATATTCAATGACTACGAGAATCTAATGTAAAGCGTCCCTGCGCTTTAAGGTTTTTCTTATGACGTAAAGATCGGGGGTGGTATTTGCGGTAAAAAAAACTAGCCTGATATATCATGTCAGGACACGTTCGATTTCTCGAT
This sequence comes from Phalangium opilio, assembly GCA_019434445.1. Taxonomy (NCBI): domain Eukaryota; kingdom Metazoa; phylum Arthropoda; class Arachnida; order Opiliones; family Phalangiidae; genus Phalangium; species Phalangium opilio. The sequence goes on from JAEQBA010001975.1 coordinate 27,240, forward strand.
CTATAAAAACTATAATGTTGATTATTTTTTAAAGTATAGGGGGAGGAGGAGGCCTAATTCGTTTTTGTATGAGTAAATATATCTTCAAATCGTAAAACGCCATCATGAACCACTTAATATTAATTATCCGCAAAACTTGTAATACGTTAAAAAAATCAAGAGAAAAATATTTTCATCAAATTTGTTTATTTTGGAATATGAATTACAAATTTGTTTTTACTATAAAACTAAAGATAAATGTTCGTGGTAAAAGCTGTCCGGGGTTTTGATATCGCTCATTTGCCGCATCACCCAAAGTAAGAAATTATTTGCTTGCAATTTCGCCTTTTCCTCCGGTAGTTGTGGCACATTCCGTTCTGAATATTGACCCCTCTTAAATTCGAAAGTCCCTTTCTAGACCAGTAGGGAAGTAGAGTGTTTTTTTTAGCCACATCGTATAAATATTAATAAAAACTGTCTTCGCAGACAAAGACTTGTCCACATTGAACTCGCGTTCACGTGTTCGCGCCTTCGTCTATTCGCATCTTCACAACAGATCACGAAAAACATTTGCACTTCTGTTCTGATTCACGGAAAAAGTTTGCTTTTCCCATTCTGAGAGCCAATAAAGTTTGAGCAATCATTGTACCATCTGCCTTTCTCCATCGACGTTGTCCAAAGAGAAAAACGAAACTAATCGCCCCAGCCTTCCTCTCGTCTGCGATTGGTGCTTTTCTCGCGAAGGCGCGAAATTCTTGGCCTTGTCGCAAGAAATTTGTATCTTCGCGAGCTGAGTACGCAAAGTAGCGAAAACCCAATGTGGACTGTAGCGCGATCTTGCAAACAAGCAAAGCGAAGATGCGAACTGGCAAAATGTGTCAGTCTGGACAGGACTTAAGAGACAAGTTTATAAATTAATTGCCTTAAGTACAGATATTAAAATTTTGGCTTTTGAAGACATGATTATAAAACATTTAATATTTGAAAAAAATTCTTATGTTAGTTTTTACTCGTGCGGGGGAGAATCCCCCCTCGCACGAGTATTGGTCCCGGTTTTCAAGGTCTCTCTAGCATAGCTTTGGCAATGCATGGCGACAGTAATACCGTGTGTTTGGGGCTTTTTATCCCCATCATTCCGATTTCGAGTTTTTTAAGTAAACACTTATTTGGTGACTCCACCAGAACGAACTCTAGTTGAAGCCACAAAAAAGGATAAATAGATTCCGTCTCCTCCCAAGCCCGCGACGGTGCGGTGTTTTAGGCATGGTGCAAGAGGATAAAGGCTCCGGCTCCTCCGAAGCGCGCGCGGTTGTTTAGGCATGGTGCTAGCAGCTAGAGCAGGGATAAGGGAGGAGAGATGGATTGGAAATGATGAAGGGCGACCTGCGGCACCGTATCTCTCCCAGTGTACCTCGCGCACGCCCCTACCCTTCGGTAGGCGATTGCCAAGTGCTGCCGCGTAGCGCCATTTTATATGTACGAGAACTAGCTTCTATTTTTAAGATAGTGGGAGCATCCTTTACCATTTCGTCCGGTACGACCCTACCTAACCGCTGAGGATGCTGGGAGGACTACGGTGCCGTAGGTGGGGGTACAGAGGCAACGCTTTAGGTAGAGGGTAACTTTCCTTCTAAAGAGTTACGCTGTCTGCTGCGAGTTCTACTGTTAAGTTAATATTTATTTCGCTCAGAACTGAAGGTATGGCGTCTAGTAAAGAAATTTTCACCTCATCTCGCTTTTTTTAGCCCTTATTTTTTCACTTTTTAATTATCTTACATATCCCGCACGAGTGTCCTTTCTGCTGGGGCAGCTTGTTTTCACCAAAATACCTTTGGTAAATATATTTCATTATGAAATATCTGCATTGTTTTAAAAACATTATATATGATGAGGCTATTAGTTTGTCCCGCGAGCCTGTGGTGGTGGTGGTTTTTCGCGATTTGGAATGTGGTCAGAGTTACCCAAAGAAATGGTTATGTCGGAGCTAACCGAAGTAATGGTAATTTTATGCCTTTGGCAGTGTAAAATGTTTCGTTCGTCATTGAAGGGAGGGAGAGTGAGAGAATTGTGGTGAGGTGATATTTTTCGTTCGAGTATTTTAAAAGGATGGGGATAAGGGGATTATAATACTTTGTTTAAGCATTGCATTTAATTGTACTGGTAAGGTTAAGCTTTGTGAATTGTGGTTTACGTTTCCTCGATATATTTAAAGCTAGAGAGAGAGGATTTTAGTATTGCCTTAATTTAAATTGAAGGTTTAATACTCCCTTTAAAATTCTGGTCACCCGTGGACAATAAGGGTTTCACGCTTTCAATCATCCCGCTCCCCGATTTCAAAATTCAAAGAAATCGAGGGGAATTTTTAAGAAGCAAAAGCAAGTAAATACCGACGTTGTATTTTGAATGGTGTTTATTATTAGAGTTTACGTGTTATTTCTCCTCAAATCAAGAAGAATTTTAAAAGAAAGTACTAGCTTGTGGCCCCGGATAACATATGTAAATTTATTGAAGTAAGGATTAGGGGGTTATAGTTTTCTGTTAGGGCATCGAGGGGCTATTCACTCTGATTATCTGTACTTCTTTTAATGGGTATTTCGTTTTACCACTGTTAAAGGATGCGCATCCTCACTGAAATAAAAAAAATCAGTAATAATTTTGAAACAGTACCGCATCGAGGGGCTATTCACTCAAATTTTCTGTACTCCTGTTAAGTATGGTACGATGTGGCTGCTATTACAAGCCCTTGGGTCGTTCTCTTTAGCAATATATTTATATCACTTGGTTTTTCTTGAAACAGAGAATTAGATTATTTTTGGTTAGTATAATTTCACTTTATCAATGATAGGCACCCCCACCCTCAAAGATTAAGTAATTTGTAGACTTTTAGCGTCGTACATCCCTTTTCTTTCGATTTGTTGCCGTGTTGACAAGTAATAATTATCGATCGTCTTTTATTCGAGATTCTCTTTTTCCTGACACACACAGAAGAAGAGTGTGTTTGGTTACTAATATTTCACTTGACAATGATCGGAAATATATTATTTGTAAAAAATCTCAGTTTCTGTAACTAGACGAGTAATTGACAACAATTTTTTTAGAATTCTTCTAGAATCTTATATTACGAGTTATGCCGTAGTTAAAAACAAAGTGGTCAAGGCCCAAATATTAAATTTGAAAGAAAACTTTTTTTTTTAATTAAAAGATAATCAGATCTTACGTCTATTTTTCAGTAAAATCGTAACTTAATATTTATAAAAGGTCTTCAGATAACTGTATCTATAAAAACTAATTAAAGAAAGTAACTAATTTACGTATTCTTTAAGAAACCAATTTTAGGCTACATGTCGTATGAAAACAAGATTATCAAGATCCCAGTAATATATTTTCTAGATATTTGAAAACTATTTTACGTAGTTTCACGAATTTTATGTTATGGTAAATGTTGTATTTGAAAACAAAGTGGTCAAGACCCTAAATATTAGAGTTGAAAGAAAAGCAATTTTAGAAAATGTTTAGAAATAATTTTCCAGACTAGTTTTAAAATATTTTTTGGTAACTTAATTTATAAAATAAAATGACTTTAAAGTATAAGTAGCATTTTTTTTGCTAAAGTATCCAAAAAATTTACGAATGATTCACTTATGTGTAATATAATTCATAATATAGTGTATTATTTCATTGGAAGTGTAATAGAGTGATATTTGATTACGTATGAATGGTTCATCTTGCAATATATGTTTCTTTGTCTTAAAAATATTTTCAAATACAGGTAAAGTCATGCATTGAATAGTTAAGGTATTAGTGTAAAGAAATTCTAGTTTTTTGTTATTTTAGTTATTTGCCTGTTTCAAGTTTTACTTCTTTAGAAGATACTCTACAATATCAACATCATCGGTATTTCGAAACTTGAAGAAATGTGATGTTCATATTTAAAAATATAATCGGCGCGCAACTATAATCATGACTTTAAATAGAAAATAAGTCATAAAAAAATCTAAATTTTAAATTTAAGGTTTTTAAAAAGTCATGCATCAATCCTTAAAAGTTACGACTAATTTAAGTTTACGAATTCGTTTCATGGACCGAAAAAGATATACAAACCACAAAGACTACAATATTTGTCTCTTTCAAAGAAGATATTGTTACAAGAAAGAATGAATTTCGGAAGTATATATATGGGAAATAGTTTTGAAACGTATGATAATTTCAAAGTTTTCTATAACGATATTATCAAATATAAGGTATGACAAGTTGGGAAAACCAAAATATTACCTCTCCGTGTCGAGAATATTATATAAACTTAAGTATCCAATGAAAACGTCGACCTTTTTGCCCTCATTCTTTCCCGCGCTTTGCGCTTCCGCATTTCATCCTTACTCTGAACATTATCTTCCTCCATTTTACATACAAAAATCAAATACTCACAAAAAGAAGTGGCAAAAACCTGCTGGCTCTTTACAACCACTTAATTTGACTTAATATCCAATTTCCAACAACAATAATATACCGGTAGTTTAATTGACAACCTACTAGCATCGAAATTCTCATTAAGAATGGCTCCCGCGGATAAAAAAGGCCAATTTTCAACTAGGTGGGCGTTATCTCATTAGATTTGAAAAATATCATTTGTCTTTTTTACCAATGCCTAACCGTTTGGATTTTTTTAAAGCAATCTTAGCATCAAAAAATAAATGTTTTATATTCTTATTAAGAATAAAACAAGAGGATAAAAAAGGTCTGTCCTCTCGTATTTTTTAAGCTTTTATCATGATTACTCTATACAACAGTAACAAGGAGTATAAACCCACTAGTGGAAGCAGTATTTTTTTTCGAAACAATTTCGCTTATGTTTATCCTCTCTAGACTTCGCTAAAAACGTATTACTCCTACGTAAAATATTAATAGACAGGCAAGGATTCATACCGTTAAAGAAGGAGCGCAATATTATCCATATTTTCATTTCATATACAGAGAAAAGAAATTATTATGTTTCTGAGAGGAGCTTCACATTTTTGTTGTTGTTTTGAAAAATATATCGCAATGCACGGGCCTTGATAGATAAAGGAGGCAATGAATGAAATATATCACAATGCACGCGCCTTGATAGATATAGGAGGCAATGAATGAAATATATCACAATGCACGGGCCTTGAAAGATATAGGAGGCAATGAAGGAAATATATCGCATGCACGGGCCTTGGTAGATATAGGAGGCAATGATAATCTCTCTCTTTGCACGAGAGGTTTATCTTTAATAATTAAATAAATATAATTATTTTTAATTATTTTAATCTTCAATAATTAACATTAATAATAGTTAAATCGTTTAAAATAAAGTTATACCTATTATCATCTCAAACTTTGCTAATATTGACGTTTAAAGTGAAGGGTACCCCTCTTGCCCACTTTCTTCAAATTTTGGGGTATATATACGATTCGTTTCCATTATAATAGTAAGGAAAAAGCGCTATTGCGAAAACCTTTGGTGGCGATCCCACCTTAGGGAGGCTAGACGTTTCTCGTAACCCTAGCTGATCGCCGCGTATATCCTAAAACCAAACGATGATAATGGAGTAGAAGCCAATGATACAGATTAGTGTCTATGTGGAATAGACGGAAGACCAGTGGTGGTGTTTAGCAGCCAGGATGTACAGACTGATGTCCAAGTGGGTTGGACAAAGACCAGAAGATGGTGGTGATTAGTAGCCAGTATGTACAGACTGGTGTCCAAGTGGAATGGACGAAAATCAGAAGGTGGTGGTGATTAGAAGCCAGTATGTACAGACTGGTGTCCAAGTGGAATGGACGAAGATCAGAAGGTGGTGGTGATTAGAAGCCAGTATGTACAGTCTAGTGTCCTTGTGGGATGGACGAAGAACAAACATGGTGGTGTGAGAACTCAAGTATAGAGTAGCCAACGGAGAGAAATACAATTTTCTAAATTTCTGTGACCTGTCAATGCGGTCCGGAAATTGGGAACACGTTTGCTCCGATACGCAAACTGCGAACGCGGTCACGTGGGTGTAACAACGGACAGACACACAGACACACAGACACACAGACACACACACACACACAGACAGACACGGCCGTTTCAGAACCTCTCCTGGACTACGTCACACGGAGAGGTAAAAACTGTAAAGATAATGACGCCGCGAAGACTTCAATAGTTGTCTCTCTCGAAAATTAAGAACTTACATGTGTTTGCAAAAACATTCTCGGTAGAAAAGAACGGAAATACAATTTTAATGTTCTATAATCACTTCCAAGTAAAATCATATCTTTAAACAGTTAGCAAAAGAACAATCTTGTGATATAAATATATTGCTAAAAAAAACACTAAACTTCCCTACTGGTCTAGAAAGGGAATTTCGAATTTAAGAGGTGTCAATATTCAGAACGAAATGTGCCACAACTATTGAAGGAAAAGGCGAAATTGCACGGAAATAATTTCTTACTTTGGGTGATGCGGCAAATGAACGATATCAAAACCCCGGACAGCTTTTACCACGAACATTTGTCTTTAGTTTTATAGTAAAATTTGTAATTCATATTCCCAAATAAACAAATTTGATGAAAATATTTTTCTCTTGATTTATTTAACACATCACAAGTTTTTCGGATAATTAATATTAAGTGGTTCATGAAGGTGTTTTACGATTTGAAGTTATGTTTACTCATATAAAAACGAATTAGGCCTCCTCCTCCCCCAATACTTTAAAAAATATTCAACATTATAGTTTTTATAGATCGAGAAATCGAACGTGTCCCGACATGATATATCAGGCAAATGTTTTTTACCGCAAATACCACCCCCGATCTTTACGTCATTAAAAAAACCTAAAAGCACGGGGACGCTTTACATTAGATTCTCGTAGTCATAGAATATACATGTATGGGTTCCATAGGGTTACCTATGGGAAATAACACGGTGGTACCGTGAGTTAGAACCCCCCTTTTCTCCCTACTATCCCCGTCCGGTGCAAGGGGGTAGTGGACTTTGACGCGGTCCCAAACTACCCTCTTCTGCTTCTAAAATTACATGCATGCCTGGTTCTTCATTACTAATTTCCTTACTTTAAAGTACTTCTCGATAGAGCTGTCTTTACAAATGCTTATTGGAATATTTGGATAGCGTAGTAAATCCTCCAGTGCATCAATGAAAATTGATTTTGGTGGCAAAGATAATTTCGAAAGAAGAGAGCCGCTGAATCCAGCATTGAGAGGAAAACACGCGATCACCCAACATAAAACCGCAACTCTTAGACATCCCAAAGTTGAAGGTGGAAACGGCACTCCTGAAACAGGCGTGGATACATATCTTAGCTATTTAATATAGCTTACTCAAACGTGGCTTTGCTAGTAGTTTTAAGTTGCTTTTAATTCTGTGTTTTAATACTATTTGGAAAATTCAAGCATGATGGAATTAATAAGTGATCAGTTCGTGTATTGCGAAATTTAAACAAGAATATGTAACGTAACGGACCAAATAAATGCTATATGATTAAAAGATAAACTCTTCATACAGGTGAAAGGTTAAAAAGCTTGAATATGTTGGTTACAGTATACCATTGAAACCTTTGACCAGACTTGTATTATGAGGAAGGAAAGTTTTGCGCATTTGTATTTTATCATATAATGAGGCTATAGGGTTCAACTGAGAAATTAGTCGTTTTCGTTATACATTGGATTCATCAGATTCATGCAGATATGGATTTATATGGCGCTATCTCGGTGAAAGGAAGGGCGCTAATTCCCCTGTTACAACGATCTATGCGAGTTTACAAGAATGTATACAGAGTGAATCCCGGAAACAAGGCAATAGGATTGTCAAAAACTATCATATCTTCCCTACGCTCGATAGACGTGGTATTTCCATAAAGTACAGCTGAGCATACGGCCTCAATAATTGGCTAAGATGACTTCATAAGCTGGCAAGCCTAAACCGTTCGTATAGTGAGTGATACTGCTTCGTACGTATACCCGCCACAATAAGGGAATAGGACTTTTGTAATACTTAAGTATTATGAATTGCATACCGATAATGTTAAAAATCATTAAGAACTTTTGAAAATTGGATGGTTTTAAAGACTTCTGGTAATGCAATACAGTATATAAAATAATATTTAAAATTGGAACCATTTATCATCCTGAATATTATAAAAGATACGAGCGATTCTTAATGGCCCTCTGATAGAGAAGCCTAACGCGTAATGTTCATTAGGAAAATATAATTGATTGTGTAGATTCTTTAACTAGCTGCAAAGGTACCCGGCGTTGCTCATTGGAACTTTTTCTTACTTTTCGGGCTGCCATGTTAAAAGATAGCGGCAAATTGAACCCAAAAGCTCTAATGCGGGTTTTTTTGTGATAAAAATTTGTTGTATTGTGCGGACATTATTTCATAATTTGTTTACATTTCTGGTCACCATTTTACAAAGATGACGGTGAAATAAAAAATTGTTTCTTCTAATATTGAAGAGAAATGCTCCTGTTTTCAGCCTTCATGTTAAGTAGTTTTTAGTCTGTTAGTCAAGACCTTTAATTATATAGATATTGATGCAAAATTTCAATATAAAGTATTAATTTAAAAATATTTATTTTAAATCTTTGTCAGGGAGTTTCGATATTTAAATTGTGAAAGGTTAAGCATTGCGAGGGACCTTTTGGAACTGGATTCCAATCAGAAGCTGAAGTTCACACAGTCTACTACAAGGGTAAGCGATTTTGGTTACCGAAATCGATCGAATCAGAGATGTGTTAATAGAGATTTGAAATTACTGAAAAAGGGTAGTTTACCTGTAAATTACCGTTTTGTTGAAAATTTATGGTAACTAACTTGTAAATAGTCAATTTCACAATGTTGAATTATGAGCACTTTATGCCATCTTAACTGATTTACACAGCGTGAACGAATGGAAAATTGAGGATCATTAGTTTATTACCGTTTTAAAATACGGTACGATATCAACTGGTAATGTAAGGTAGTATTTGGTCAATTACTTGTAAATTAAGGTAGTATTTGGTAAATTACTGGTAATTTAAGGTGGTTTTTGGTAAATTAGTGGTAATTTCAGGTGGTGTTTGGTAAACGACTTGTAATTTAAGGTAATATTTGGTAAACTACTGCTAATTTTTAGGTGGTATAAATTACGGGTAATAATAAGGTTTTGGTAAATAACTGGTAATTTAGGGTGGTATTTGGTAAATTACCGACTCACGTCTCTATGTGTAGAGGGATGACAGCAAAGAAAACAATTACATCCTATAAGGTCAAATCATTGCCTATTGTGATCTCCAACCTTGTCTCAATCTACAACGTCCATGAATTTTCGATTTTGAGGGGAATCTTTTAAATGACGATGACGTAAAGTAGGGGTGTGCGGGTACCCGAGGCGATACCCGACAATGACTTTTCCAACTATTCGAAACTACTCGGGTAGTAAAAAATACTCCCCCCTCCCATTACCCGTGTCACGCTGAAACAGGTTGTCGGGTTATTCGCGGGTAGAAAATAGGACTCAGAGGTGAAAGGGGACCACCTCTGTCCAGTTTAGAAAGAATTGGAATTTTTAGAATGCCGAAATTCCATGAAACACTGTTTCAAGGTGAAATTTAGTTCACGTAAGGTAAACGTTTTGTGGTAGCTGCTGGTAGATTTTCTGAGACAGACTAGAATCACTACGCAGCGCGACACACCTATATCATCCCATGGCCAATATTCTGTGTTGAAATAAGACTAAGGGTTAAGGAGAAAGCGGAACCAAATGTTAGAGAAAGCGTCAAAAAAAATTAAGAGAGACCAATCATTGAAGAACCTAGAATTGAGATTTAACTGTAAAAATAGTGTACTTAAGGGAATTTCTTTAACTCTAATTATCCGAAAATTTTGGCTACCCACCCCGATAACTATTCGTCCTAACTTTTAATACCCGACTGTTACCCGACAACCATTTTTCGGCTAAGCCTAATTACCCGAATATCCGACAAAAAATCGGGTACCCGCCCCGATACCCGAGAACCATATTTTTGATTACCCGAACCCGATTCGAAATTGAAAAATCACTACCCGCACACCTCTAGCGTAAAGGTTTCAATTACTTTGTCTCTCATTGACCACGACGATATTAAAAGTCCTAACGGTTAGACCATACCGAGAATATTAAAGGATGATTAAATGTCACCTTGATTCATGGCGATTCCGTAAGTATCGAATAAAATATTGATTCGAAATTTATCAACAAATCCTCGACTGATTTTCGGTGAAATGTACAGCGAAAGGTTTCTAGCGTATTTCCAAAAGATGGCAAAAATCACCAGACGTGTAAAATAAAATATCCACACCTATTCAAAAAAATATTCATTCTTGACTTGAGAGGTTCAGAAACTGTCTTTAGAGAAGTTCAGAACTGTCTTTAGAGAAGTTCAGAACTGTCTTTAGAGAGGTTCAGAAACTGTCTTTAGAGCCACACGTTTCTTCAAAAACCTTTGTGGACCATTTCTGAATTTCTTTAATATAAATATTTTACGGTTTTCGTGAATATATTGGTGAAAGCAAAATCAGAAGACTCGAAATAAACAGCCTTTGCGGAACTGAGTATGGACCATTCCAAATCGAAAAACACGTTAGTAAAGTCGAGAAATTGAAATTTATCCAATGTTGGCTCAACTGCGGATAACGCAATGTCACTCTCCTATATTTAAAATATTTGCCATTGCTCATTATGATTGAATAGTATTACATAATGAAATGGATCCTGTGAATAACGACAAAGCAAACTTACGTTTCTAAGTAGAAATCCCATCATTCCTGTGCCATTATTTTGTCCTAAAACGGTTCCAAAATCCGTGTCAGCTTCAGTCAAAACACCTTCGTAACTTTATTAAATTTTTAATTAACTATGTGCCAAGGATTCTTCTTTGAACTTCCGATTTATCAAAGATCTTACCTGGAATTATACTTGCTTAGAACTGATTTCGATATTAAACTATAATGCCCCTCAACGTTCAAAGGCTTTATCTCATTGATGTGAATATATAATGGCATCTATAAAATTAGAGGTGTAATTAAACAGTTGTTAAACTCCAAAACGTTATATGGTCATACATTCGTGGCGCAGAATCGTATTGGTAATTCGGGTTGTGAAAACATCCTTTAACCTTTAGCGAAAATTGGAAACAAGTAATTTTATACTCACTTCTCCGGTGTAAAAATGGTTTAGGCAGTGTGATTCAGAAATGTATGCGTTCCTTATAACAGTAGATTCCTTGAAAAATTTGGAGTCAAAATTTCTCGAGCCGTTTTGGTCTAATTCGAACAGTTTCAGACGAGGCGTAAAATCTTGGTTTAATAACAAATGGCTTGTTGAATACTGTTGTTACTTTTGAAAAGAAAACGGATTGTAAACTGATCTTGGTTTAACGGAATTCAGGTTTCCCGAAGAATCTCACGATGTCTAACATTATAATAATTTTAACGGAGGACACACATGGATAAAATCAAAAAACTTTTATTGATGTAAAGGATCATTAAATTAATGCGTGAGCTTTCGACCCGCGGGTCTTTATCAAACTAACGAAACAGGCTGAATATAATACAATATATATAGTCAAATTAGGTCTAAAAATTTACCAACTAGTTTTTTATCTTCTCCCTTTTAGGATACAAGAGTTTTATATCGAACTCCCCCCATAGTTTTGCTGTATCCTTCCCCTCGTCAAGGTTTAACTCCCCCCGTCGTCTCTATTTAGTTTAACATAGTCCCCAGAGTTATTTAACAAGTGAAACATTTTTTCATTGTAGTCACTAGCATTTAACACCACCACCTTTGTCCGCACTTAAAATTTTTATAGAACTATCTAGCATTAACGTTTTTCGAGCAAATGTTTCACCAGCAGAGTTATTCAGTTAAGGTAGATAAAATCGTCAGGAAAAAGATTAAAATCGTCAGGGAATAGATTAGAGATTGTATTTCTAAGAAAGAACTTGATAGTAAGCAATATTTTAGACTGATCTCAAACAACTTAAAAACCCCGTTCATTTATGGTTTACCAAAAATACACAAGGTCAACTGCCCCTTGCGCCCAATTGTATCTTCCCGGGATAGCCCTACGTATTGGCTTGCACGATATCTGGTCCATATCTTGTCCCCTATCGTAGGTAATACCTCCCACCACGTGGTCAATTCATAAGATTCTGTAGATAAAATTAGAAAGGTAAAATTAGGACAGTCTGATCGTATGTTTAGTTTAGATGTAGTTAGCTTATTTACAAATGTCCCTATTGATGGCGTAATTGAGGTTTTAAGTATGAGACTTAATTCAGATTCTGAATGGAAGAAACGAACAGACTTATGTCTTGATTCTATTTTAGACCTGGCAAAAGTTTGCTGTGATAGCACCTTTTTCACTTTTTAGGGGACTGGCTATGGGTAACCCATTATCTCCATTTTTAGCTAATTTATACATGGAATATTTAGAATCCAAGATCCTATCTTCTAATAGAAATAGTCGCCATATCAAACTATGGTTAAGATACGTAGACGATATTTTTTAATTTTCCAAAATACTAGAGGGGGAATAACTAAACTACTCGATTTTGTTAATTCACTGGATAATTCGATTAAATTTACATTAGAGGAAGAAAAAGTTAGGGAACTTCCATTTTTAAATGTTTTAGTAAAACGCTTAGCTTCGACGAATATCTTAAGTGTGGGTTATACCAGAAACCTACCCATTGTCATAGATTTTTAAATTTTCAGTCTTATCATAGTAATAAAATAAAAATTGGGGTTGTTAAAAGTTTAAAACATAGAATTGAATATATTTCTGACACACCGGAAAGTGACAAACAAATTATTGGTAAACAACTAATTAGTTCTGGTTACCCAAAGCCTTTGATTTCTGGAATTTTTAACTCTCACGACTTAAGACCTCAAAATAATAATAAAAAACAGAACCAACTCTAGTGTTACCTTATGTGAAAAATAAAAGTGAGTTAGCAAATAGGATTTTAAAAAGTAAATTTAATATTAGAGTAGTGTCAAAAATGGGGAAAAACCTGAAACAGATATTTAAAAATAGCCAAAAAAAGTCATGTAATAGCAACATAAAAAGCTGAGCGTTGTGTAGTATGTCAGTTTAATTGTAATTGTAACAAAAAATACGTAGGGGAAACAAAACGTTCTCTGAAAGAAAGAATTTCTGAGCATAAATATTGTATAAAGACAGGTGATTTAAAAAATGACATGGCCAATTATATCTTGGATATTAATTCAAAAACTGTATTATTAATTTTGAGGAACCAAAAATTTTATATAAAGAATCCGATCTATTTAAAAGAAAATTTATCGAAGGGGTTTACATTAACGACGGGAGGAGTTAAACCTTGACGAGGGGAAGGATACAGCAAAACTATGGGGGGAGTTCGATAAAAAAACTCTTGTATCCTAAAAGGGAGAAGATAAAAAACTAGTTTGTAAATTTTTAGACCTAATTTGACTATATATATATTGTATTATATTCAGCTCGTTTCGTTAGTTTGATAAAGACCCGCGGGTCGAAAGCTCACGCATTAATTTATTGATCCATTACATAAATAAAAGTTTTTTGATTTTATACATGTGTCTCCTCCGTTAAAATTATTATAGTATTTCACCATGGTATTTAAAAATAAAGTTGATATTTATATCTATCATTGCCTGTCACTACCATTTTCAAACAAGCTTTGGTTTTAACGTGCCGTCCATAGAGGGTATTAAAGTGCCGTCCATAGAGGGTATTAAAAAGTAACAACAGTATTACGCAATGTCTTATTGAACCAAGATTTTAACCTTCGTATGAAGAGACTTTAAGGACCGAAACGGCTCAGGAAATTTCGTCTCCAAATTTTGCTAGGAATCTATTGTTATAAGGAACGCATACTTCTCTGAATAAACCTGTATTATTAAAACCAGAGAGTCAGAATTTAGAAGACTTACGGTTGTGAAAGATATTAAGGTTTTTCTGCAGGATGGAAACCTTTGCCGGCGACTAGTCAAGATACCACTCGTATAGCGTTGGTGTTATCCAGGGATTGACAAAGGCCCTTAGAGAAATTAATAGGATCAATTGAATTCTTTTAACACGTATATAAATTATTAAAACTGTCTTTGTTGACAAATCCTTGAAAAAAGAATTGTGCATAATTGGTAAGTCGGCTGGATTGTTTGTTCCTGGACAATGTGAGATTGGATTAAATACGACTGCGTATGGATAAAGCTAGCTCTCTAGCCTTCGGCAAGGCAATCGCCTAACGCCAATCCTCAAAGGGATAATGTAATGACTGCACAAAACATTTTCAAAATAATTTCAAAATCATTGATAAAACGCATGCAACGTTACTCGTTAATAAGTAAACAAATTTTCAACCTCAAAACATTAACATCGTAATCCTGGCCATCTTTTTGGATTTCCTAAATCAAAACGTTTTCATGACGATCGTTACACTATTACTTTGCAATTTTTTTTATTTCTACTGAATTTTTTTCCTTATAAAACAAACATTTACCAACTTAACATGTTATAACGCACAAACGCAGACCCCATTGTTTTTCTACCAGCGAGAAAATTATACAAACTGGCTTTGAACATGCTAAGGTTTTAAACCGACTTTGTAAAGAGAAAAATGTGTTTGCCACAGATTTAAAATTAATTAAAATAAAATACTTGATTATTTTTAATGAAACTTCAGAAGCGCTCATTAATAAGATACTTGTTAATTGAAAAGCATTCTGAAGCGTAATTTTCTAGGGGAAATTTAGCAATAGGTGTGATAACATACGGATGGGTGCCAATTTTTCTACCGGTATTATAGAATATTTCAACACTAAGGCTTAAACAATGCAAAACATTTCGTCTACTAGTTTTCATCTAGTTTGAATTATGATCTGGTAAATGATGGTCTAAATTAATTCTTCAAGGGCCTTTAAATTCCTTACATAATTTTTATGCGTAATACCAATAAAGACGGATATCAGCCGAGGATTACCCGGTGTAAATGGTTCCAAAATATTTCTCCATTTAGATATATTTTTGTAAACACTTAAATGCTTATATCCCATTGGATAGAATCCGTTGGGCAGAATTTCATTGGGCAGAATCCCATTCGACAGACAATCCCATTTGATCGATGACGCGGAAGCCCATTCGATCGAATCCCATTCGGCCGAAAATCCCATTCGATCGAATCCCATTCGGCCGAAAATCCCATTCGACAGAAATCCCATTCGGCCGAAAATCCCATTCGGCAGAAATCCCATTCGGCCGAAAATCCCATTCGACAGAATTGCCATTCGGTCGGAAATCCCATTCGACAGATTGGTCATGAGAACGCATCCCTTTCGGATTAAATGAATATGTCTATATCCGATTCCACACAACGAACCTAACCTAACCTAACCTAACCGAACCAAACCGAACCTAACCTAACCTAAACGAACCAAACCGAACCTAACCTAACCTAACCTAAGCTAACCTAATTTAACCTAATATAACCTAACCTAACCTAATATAACCTAACCTAACCTAACCTAACCGAACCGAACCTAACCGAACCGAACCGAACCTAACCTAACCTGACCTAACCTGACCTAACCGAACCTGACCTAACCGAACCTGACCGAACCTGACCTAACCGAACCGAACCGAACCGAACCGAGCCTAACCTAACCTAATATAACCTAACCTAACCTAATATAACCTAACCTAACCTAACCTAACCTAACCGAACCTAACCGAACCTAACCGGACCTAACCTAACCTAACCTGACCTAACCGAACCTGACCTAACCGAACCTGACCTAACCGAACCGAACTGAACCGAACCGAACCGAACCGAACCTAACCTAACCTAACCTAACCTAACCTAATATAACCTAACCTAACCTAACCTAATATAACCTAACCTAACCGAACCTAACCGAACCTAACCGGACCTAACCTAACCTATCCTAACCTAACCTGACCTAACCGAACCTGACCTAACCGAACCGAACCGAACCTAACCTAACCTAACCTAAGCTAAGCTAACTTATGTTAAGCTAAACTAAACTAACCTAACCTAACCTAAGTTAAGCTAAGCTAACCTAACCTAACCCAACCGAATTGAACCTAACCTAACCGAACCTAACCTAACCTAACCCTAACCCTAACCTAACCTAACCTAAGCTAACCTAAGCTAAGCTAACCTAACCTAACCTTACCTAAGCTAAGCTAAGCTAACCTAACCTAACCTAGCCAACCTAGAAAATAAGAATATTTTGGAAAAGGCCCATGTTAATTTTTCAAGGACCTTAATAAATATAGCATTATAAAATGCGAAATCGCACCAATGGGAAATTCGCTCCAACGAGACTTCTGTCCAACAAGAATGGGAAGTCTGCTCAATGGGAATACGATAAAATGCGAAATCACGCCAATGGGAAATTCGCTCCAACGAGACTTCTGTCTAACAGGAATGGGAAGTCTGGTCAATGGGAATTAGGTCCATTGGGAACAGCCGGCTAGCTTCGGTCAATTAGAACAACTTATTTTTTATTTCGGTCCAATGGAATTTCGTTCCAATGGAATTCTGTTCAATGGTTATATACCACTTAAATACTTATGATTCTTAAAAAAAAACTGGTCTAATATGAAAAATACTAACCCTTGATTTCAGACGTTGTTGCTAGCGCTGGTCGAGTGACATACACTTACTTCGTTAGAACAGAATCGATATGGGTCTCATGCAGTTTGAAAACTGCGTATGTGTTTACTATTTATTAATAATTTCCACGTAATCGTTTGCCAAACTCTTAACAAAATGACCTTTTTTAATTCCGTCAGAGGTAAAATATATCATAACTTAAGTGCGGTATTTCGAAAACAGAGTACGGTTGCAGTAATATTTCTATGATTATCGAAGAAAAGTTGAAATAAACAGCAAAAAGGCGGAGTAAACTGAATAACCAGCAAAGAGGTGGAGTAATCTGCATAACGTAACAAGTTGGGAAAACCAAAATAAACCTCTCCGAGTCGAGGGCCAACATTTTCAAACAAATGTATCCTCAATAATTCAAATGAGGGCCTAAAATCTATCACTCAAATGTGGAGTTAACTTTCGGCTCACTCTGAACCGTTAAGACCTCCTAAAAGAGGACATGCAACCAAGTCAATTCTGGATTATGTCTAGGGTATCTTATTTCATAGAATCAAACGTTTCAACACTTGTGGAGAGATGAAGTACTAACATCCATATTATCCAATGAAGTTAAAATTACGTTTACACTATATATAAATGTAGTAAAGCTGAATTAAAAAGAAAACACCAAATTTGAAATGTTAATATCAAAAGATGTTCTTGGAATATTGAGATGAAACAGAGCTTTATAGCTACACAACTACTAAAAGAATCGTAATGCCTAAAAATATTTAGCAAATTTTCATTTAATATTCTGCAGTAAGAAAATGTTATCGTTTTGTAAGAGATCTTTTCATCCTACTTGCTTTATATTAACTTTGATTTGCATGTTATGTTTCGATTCAGATGCAATCTTCATTACTCGTTCTATATAAACTCTCACTTGTGTCATTCCAAAGAAAAAAAAAGTTTATCTTAAGTAATTAAATAAATATAACTGATATTAATTATTTTAATCGTCTGTATTTTAGATTATTTATAGTTCAGTCGGTATAAGAAACTTAATTCCTAAAATAATTTTAAACATAGCTATCTTTAACGTTATACTTCTATGGAACACCTATATCAGAACGTTTGTGAATTTAGGGTATAAAAAGCAATTGATAATTCACATAAAGGGATAAGAAAATGCGCAATTGCGTGAACCTTTGGTAGAAGCCCTGCCATTGAGAGGCTCGATGTTTCTCGTAACCCTAGCCGCTTGCCGCGTACTGTACAGTCCCGGACAAAAGTTTCTGGACATTTTCATTTCGCTGCCATTTTGTTCCTATTTGAGCTAGAGTAACAAAGTAGGACTTTCTAAATAGGTTTACTTCTCAAAATTATACTAAAATTACAAATGACACTGTGGCTCTAATAGGGCGTTAGCCATAGCAGAAATAGTAAAGCCCCCCGATAATGACGTTACGAAATAATGCTTCAAATGGATCAACAATGCTATCGTTGCACGCGTCTTGTCACGTAGAACCCGAAACTGTTTTCAAATTGTAAATCGGTTCAGATAATCAAAAGTTATGACAAAAAATATGACGATCAAAACATTGGCAAATAAGCCTAACGATTATTTATTTTATCTATATCAACTTAGCTCAATAGTAAAACATTACGACCAGAAAAACAGGATGTTCAAGCCATAGCATAGTTTTACTCTGAAATTATAGAAATGAGGTTTTAAGAATTACGTTCAGTAATGTGGCGATTTATTAGTTAATTGCCAGTAGGGTTTCGATTTTAAAAGGACAATAGGGTTCCAACCTAGAAATAACGGTTTTGGATGGCTCTTTGGAAAGTAGAAATTTTGGATTTGTGCGCAGGGTAGTGTTAAGTCTGTGAATTTGGAATAATAAGCAAGTTGTGATTGCTAAAGTGGAAGGATTTTCGACATTAAAAATTTTGCAAATATTCTATAATGCGCGAAGTTTGCGTTTTGGGTTGAATTCTTCTGTGGCTTGTCTGTAGTAAATGTTTTAAGCTCTTAAAGAATAAAATATTTTGTGTAGCTTCTGGGTGGGTGGGTTTTCGATGATTAATGTTTTTGTGTCTTTTCGGTAAATAATGTTTGGGTGTCTTTTCGGTATAAAAATGTTTGGTTGGATTTTGTTAGGAAATTTTTTGAGTGCTTGGAGAATAAATATCGTGGCAGAACTCCAGTTTGCAGAATAGGTGACGTGTCTACCATGGAAATGTAGCGGAGAATCGGGAATGAAGATTCACGATGACATGAATTAGAGAAGAATCTAACAACGACAAATTCTTGAAGAAGGATGCGAATATTAATTTTCATTTTGAAATGGATGGTAATCTCCGAAGATAATGGTTCGAATTATTATATTATTTAAATTAAAAAGACTCGCTTGTCCTAATGGCATGAAAATATTGATTTTCGAATACTCCTCCTTTTGTCTGAAAGTTTAATTTTTCCACCACTTTTGAAATTAGACAACTATCTCTTTAACTTTTAGAATGCCATATATTTTTTGTTAAATCTAAGGTTAATTATAGAACGTTGTATTTAAAAAAGTAGTCTTCAAAAAATGAATGAAATGGATTTTTAATGTGTATATAAAAAACTATATAAGTAGTTCGCTGGAATTTACACAGTCATCAACATCATAATAATAATAATTATAGGGGCTGGGCTTCATGAAACGAGAAAAAAATACCTATTGTATTTTATTTCCGAGTAGGTAGGCTGCCTTGTTTTTTAAGCTTGCAGCATGGCAATCACTTAATTCATCAACCACGCCAAAGTGTATAATCACGGTTAACAAGTGCCTGCCTACGTTGGAGATGATGTTACGATTTACATTTATTCAATAATGAAAATATTCAGGAATTTTATCATGAATGTTTGGAAAAATTTAACCATGAATGTTTGGAAAAATTTAACCATGAGTGTTTGGAAAAATTTAACCATGAATGTTTGGAAAAATTTAATCGTGAATATTTTTGAAAATTTGATCATGAACATTTTTAAGAATTTAATCATGAAAATTTAGAAAAACCAATCATGATAACTAAGAAAAAATCCATGTTGAATATATGAAAAAAAATTCTTCATGAATATATAGAGAAAAAATGCATCATGAATACTTGGAAAAAAATACATCTTGAATATTTTCAAATTATAACGAATGGTTTTATAGATGTTAAGCCTAAAAGTGTCTGACCTTTCCTAGACGTCCTTAAGATTTAAATTGAAATTCCCAATGTAAAAAAACTCGATGTCTTAGATTAGTGGTGTCTTTGAATTTTGAGTAACAAATGGTATATAGGACATTGTAGAACATGGGTTTGATTTATTGGTCGTCCAGTACTATTTTCTAAGTTAGTATACATACACTTCCAAGACAAAGAAGTACCTGACATTTTCTAACAAAAAATTCACGAATTTAATATTTTAACATTGATTATTTTGCTCACAATACAATTTTAAATAACCTAGCTTATATTATTAAACATTCAAGTCCTTTAAATATTTTAGCCTAAAAAAAGTATTAATAAAATTTAAAAATTTTAGCATGGTACTTACAGATGAGGTTTGTTCAACTTTTTTGACCGTTATGAATTATTTTAAAAATGATGCTTTACAGTGCTGCCAATAATTCGTCCACTGTCCTGTGCTTATTCCCGGTTTCGGGCTGCCAGATTCTGAGTGAGTCTGACGTAGCAGACGTCAAATGAGTTTTCCTTTAAAATCCTCATAGAGTGGCACAGGCTTTGCAATTTTAATTAGTATTTTAGTTAAAAATGGTTTATTGTTCGGTTTTTAAATGTAAAAGTCGCACGGAAAAAGATAAGGGGATTTCGTTTTACTCCTTTCCTGGTGTAAATAAGAAATATGGGCCTTATATTGAAGAACTTTCGCGTAAAAGAAGGCAGGCTTGGGTTACGCCGTTCATTTTGAAGAAAAAATTTCAACTTTTGATCTAATACAGAAATGGCATAGAATATGTAGTCGTCATTTTATTTCAGGTAAGAAATACTAAAATTAAAGAAATGGTACAAGTTTTAAAAATTTTTCATTAATGCAATGTATTATATTTAGGAAAACCATCAAGTTTGGAAGATGAGACGCACCCTGATTGGGTTCCATCACTTTTCCTGGGATATAGAAGTGTGCAAAGCTTAAGATCTCCAAAATCTAGACTAGATTTACATAATCGGTATTTAGAGCGTTCTAAGAAGAAGAGAGAATTGGAATCAAAAAGTGAAAATGCAATGTCATCATTGGGAAATGATCTCTTTGTTTCTGTGTTAACGGAAGATAGTCTAGATTATTCTGTGTTAACGGAAGATAGTCAAGATGAGTCTGTGTTAACGGTAGACAGTCTAGATGATTCTGTGATTATGGAAATAAGCATTCTTGAAGACAGTATTGAAGATTCAGGAAGAGCTGAAGTTGCTTGTCAATGCGTACCACTTTTTTTAAATGCATCTGTTCAAGCTAATGTTGAAATGGTGGAGGCATCGAGTCAGACAAGCAATAATACATACAAAACTGCCGAAACTCAAACTGATCTAACCATAGAAGATATAAATTTTTATGAAGACTTCAAAAAATACAGAATGGATGAAGAATTCATTCAATCAAATGAAACGAGGACCGTTTATTATACTTGCCTTCCATCAATTCTGTAGTACCATTTGATTAGATTTACGATGTTCATAGTATATTTTTGCAAATTTTAAATTTTTTATTGCACAATTAAGTTGGAAGGAATAAAAAATATCACCAATCAAGTTTTATCACTTTTTCTTTCCTGTTCGTGTTTTGGGTTGGTTTTTAGAACAGTCTGGACAATACCAATATTTTGTACTTGGGGCCTTTGTAATTTTTAAAGATATGTAATGAAAGTTATTATGAAACTATTTCTATCACAGTTCTCGTTATCACAAGCTATCATTCTCCCCTCTTCCCTTTTACCGCAATAACAATACTTTTTATGACCAGATTTTTACAATTGTGGCTAGAGAGTTCACTGGAATTTCTCTAATGCCATTACAGAAAACATTTTTTCTAAAATGCTTACAAACCAATTCTAATAATATGCACTTGTAAAAAAATTTTGTACATTTTTGAATTATTTCTTTCCAAAGTTCAGAGTCAGGTAAAATTCTTTCAATTTTGACTTCATTCAGTGTTCAAATGACAAAAATCACAATAACTTCTATCACGGATCATCATTTGGGTTTGTACTTGATAATAGTAAGCGTAACTAGAGGACAGTTTATACTTCTTCGTTTGTTAACAATATTCCAAGCATGAAGATTTCGTAGTTGCATACTCTTCTATTTTTATTTCTCTTACTGAATAAGGGCATTTGATTTCTAATAATCCAAGACCGCAGCATTCGCAAGAAATTTTGTTATCGGGTGAAGCCCCCATGAATGGGAAATCTGGGTTTATAACCAATCCTGACATAAAACACAGAATTGCAGGAGCATGTTTTGAAATTTCCAAAAATATTCAAACAAACATCTCACCTCATGTCATTGTTTTCAAGCAAATTGCTTTAATTTTTAAACCGTTTTCTTCCCTTTTATCATGACTGCATACTTATACTTTAAGACTTGGGCTCTTTCCACTAACATCTCTTTCTGCCACTTTCTACAAACTCTATATACTCCAAAATTTTCTCCAAAAGGAGAATAAACGTGTGTTCACCAACGTTCAATTCCATGATATAAATGTAATCATAATTTTGCCCGTTAAAACCTAAAAACTACCCTTATGTGATAGGTTTAACCCCTAGTGGCTTATATGTACAGTCGTGTCCAAAAAAAAACTTTCTCTCGCGCGATGGCTTGTTTAACAATTAGCTACACCAAAATTCGTTCTCACTGAGTACCCATTAAAAATGAATACGTATTAGGTTTAATAAAAAACATAGGTCGTGAAACTAACAGAATTAATCTACTAAACGTAGGGTTATTCATACTGGAGGGGATTTGAACACCGCATAAAGGGTTAGTGTCACTAAGAATGTTTAATATCAAATAAGACGTTAATGCCATGGAATCTCTAAACCGCTGTCACTGTATTACTTTGAAGATTTATCGAACGTTTTCACCGGAGGTGCCAGACAATTTTACCCTTTGGTGGCTCCAAAATGCCAATCTATTTATGGCATCAAGACCAAAGTCACATTGAAGGTTACAGAATGAAAGCTCACTCAACCACGTTTATTCAGTCATTATGGGCCCCATGACAGGCTTCAATTGTTTACTATTCAGGCAACTATACTTCAACGCGAACCTTGTAGGGTATCAGGCCATAGAAAGGGGGAACCATGGAATTTGTGGTTGATTTCATGGCACCTTCTTCCCCAAAATGCTCTTCAGTTTCGTTCGTGCATTGTGGCACTTAATGGGAGGGTGAAGAGGAAAAACCAAGTCATTCGTTTCATCCATTCTTTTACTAATTATAAGACCTATATGCATAGTTAATCATTCAGGAAATATCTCCGAGCTATTATAAAGATCAAAATAGTTTCACATTTCACTGTTAAACGCAGCGCCTCCAACCAAGCGAACAAAATACTCCTAGCATACTCTTTGTCGCGCGTTACGTTTTTGACATCCCGCGCATTGTTTATCACTTCTCGCGTTATAATTGCTCTCGAAAATAGCGCGTGCCACATGTGTTTGGTTCGCAGTAAGGCAGGGCGTGACAAGATATTATTGTATTTGTATAAGTGTGTATTTTAAGTGTATTTGAAAGAGTGTTTGTAAAACGTGGAAAAGCCCCAGTTACCACCGGGGACGAATGGAAAGCATAGAGTTTACCCACCACGGGGGAAGTTACCATCGTGGAAAGTTTCCGATTAAACAGAACTAAAAAGTAGAGAAACTTAAAAAGAAGAAAGTAGAAAAAAAGAGAGATTGGGCCAAGCAGAGCAAATTTATTAGCCCTGTGCCCAAATCGGGGCCGCGAACAAGTACGACTCCGCGCGGCAACCCGTTGTTTCTTTATTGCGGTAATCCTGTAACTTGCCTCGTTATTTGTGCGCGTCAGGATAATGTTTAGAATTAAACATCCCAAAGACTCGTTTCTTAAAATGATGGTGACCGCGGAATGTGCGGCTAATTAATTTGGACTAGTTCAAGAGAACCTCGACGCTCATCCGGAGATCAACGATCCTGACGAATATTGGACAACTCCATGGCTCATCTTCCAAATCAGTATCGTACCCACCTTGGTGGTTTAATTTTTATAACTTTATGGTTTCTGGTTATTACCACAATATTAAGTTAAACCTGTTACACTATTAATCTACATTGTTATGTAACTATTTGATTCAATGCATGATCGCTGGGTTAATTCCCATAATATTAATTTATATTGTTATTTCAATATTTAATTTAATACATGATCACTGGGTTTACTCCCATAGCTAATTATATTTTTACTTGGCCAAGGTTTAGTTATCTTCCATGGAAGCTTTAGGTATTGTAGGTATTTTAGTTAAGACTTAAGTAACAATTAATGTTTTAGTATTATTAGTGTATAGATTATAATTAGTTTAAGATTAAACTAAACTGCTTTGACAACCTCATTATCGACTTTTCAATTATACCCCTAGACATATTCTCATTATAACGTACCAATCGCTCACCCCAATAGTGAAAGTGATGCGAGATACCCGGCTTACTACTAATTACTAGTAAAAAGCGTGACATGGGGCGAAACGGACCTTCTGGGGCGTTGTGGGCGGATATTCGTCTGCGGCAGCTTCTCTTTAGAGGAATGGTTTCATCCGTTCAACGGAGACTAGATCCCGCTTTTTGCCATCAGAAGTACATATTTCGAAGTCGTTTGGGGCTGTCTGGCGAAGAATTCGGTAGGGTCCGGAGTACACTGCAAAAAATTGTGGTGTCTAAATAGTGCCAAAATGGTGTTAAAACAATGTGCACTCTTTGTACACCTTGACAAGGTGCTGAAATAGTACGAAAATAGTTTGATATTTTAAAAACACCATTAGCTAAAACGAATGGTGTAGAAATGGGTTTATAAAACATAATTCTTTAAAAGGTGTGCAAATGATACCTTAATTATATAAAATAACCCCATCGAATACCCCTTTAAATGGTGGTCATATGGCATAGAATTAGTGCGATAATTTTTAAACACCATTCGCTTAAAAAACGGTGTGAAAAAGGGTTGAAAAAGCCTCATTCATTTAAAGGCGCACAAATGATACCTAAACGATATAATATAACACCTTTGAAAGGCCAATATAAAAGGTGTAGAAATAATGTGAATATAGAGTTATGTTTCGGACACAATTGGCTTAAATAGAAGTTGTAAAAAAGGGCTGAAAAAACCTCATCCTCGAAAAGGTGCGCAATTGATATAAAATAACACCTTCGCTTCGCAGGCCCATAAAAAAGATGTTGAAATGATGTGAAAATGGAGTTATGCACTCTAAATTTAGGTACCTGAATAGTGTTGTAGTGGTGTAAAATTTATTCTGCAATATTTGTACACCTTAACAAGGCGGTGAAAAAGTATGAAAATAGTGCGATATTTTATTAACACCATTAGCGAAAATGAATGGTGCAAAAAAGGGTTCAAAAAACATCATTCGATAAAAGGTGCTCAAATTATACCTAAATGGATTATAAAAAAACGTCTTGGTTTGGACCAAGGCCGAAAAAACAAACGATATGTGTGAGGTTTATCAATTGGCTGAAGTTTCAGATATTGCAATTTTTTTATTTATTTTTATCCATTTAATCCATAATCAATATTTAATTCAATCAACTGATTTTACTGTTAATCGATCTATTCCCTCTAAATTAATTGAAAAAATTACATATCTACGCTTTTTCAAGAACAATTACATTTTCCGAAAACATTTTATCATGAAATTAATTATTTTGAAGGGAGTACGTGTTGAGAGATCAATATTGAATATTTGAAATACTGTGTCTAAAAAGACCAAGCGAACTTTGACATAATTCGAAAGGAAAATTTAAATATTTAATAGTGGATGCCAAACCAGGGTGTTGCACGAATTTATACATTTAATTTCAAATTCCCCACTTAGGATTCTCCGGAATGTTTAGACCCTTTTACCCACGTGACCTAGGTACTACCGACTCAATTTAGAGCAACAACCGCTTGGGAGGCCAGCTTTTGGGCGAAGTTTGGAATGCATAATACTTTAGTATTTATACACATCCACGAAAATACGTTCCTAAACCAAGTAGAATTTAATTTAAAATGATAAATGTCGCGGCGCCTAAATCTCACGGCGCCTAATTGTCTTGGCGGCTACATGGCGGCGCCTAAATAAACAGCGCCTAAATGTCACGGATAGTCCGACTCATAGCCCAGTAAAGAGCCCCCCCCCCTCCAACATGTAACGAAAAATTTAAATTATCTTATTGGCTCACTTAAAATACGTTTTGATGACATTGCTGACGGGGACAGCGAAAAATACGTAATTCCTTTTTACCTCTGTCGCTATGACCCGCCTCTTCTTTCATACCCCTCCGTCCTGTAGAAGGGGGTCCGGGACTTTGACGCGCGCCCAGATTACTCAGTTCTCCATTCCTAGTTCTAAAATTAAATCTATCCCTGCAAAAGGTACTTATGTTTGAACTTGAGAAAAGTAATCTAAAAGAGAATAAGTTTGTAAACGAAAATACTATCTCTCGGAGTCGAGAGAACTACATGCGAAGTTATTTACCTAGAAATGCAATTATTGCTCTTTATTTATTACCCGTTAAAATTAATGAATTATTCAAGCATTTTTCAAAGCTCTATTCACCGCTAGTTTGGCGTGTAAACACTATCTTCTCGTTACACCTTAAAGGGTATGAGAAGCTTCGTTTGAAAAACCTCTGATTTATATAGCAAAAGATAGAATTAATTACTGTGAATTCAAAAATATCAAGCTTTTAATTCTCCGATTTCTAGTTATTTGGCAATATGCATTTGAAAATGCTTCATATGAAATTATTTAAAATCCACTTTTTAAAAGTTTTTAAGAAAGGCTACAACGTTTTCTTGTTTTTGACGTCACACACGCGAGATGGTGCCACTCTCTCCGCTATCAAAGCATGGACAGAGCTCGAGACGCGTATAGCTCGCGCTCGCGCTCGTGCGCACAGGTTTCCCCGTGTGATGTCATAAACCAACCGAACAAGCTGACAAGACAAAATGATTTATATATCGAAACTGAGTTTTCGTGATTTTCCAATGGATTTTAAAAATAGAAACTTTGGTTCAATTATATTAAAAACTTTATATTTTGAAAGTAGAGACTTGAAAGTGTAATATAATACCACATTCGTGCTAAAATATGATATGAAATTGTAAATTCCCTTACCCTTTAACAATATTCTTAGTTTCCCAGCATGATGTTAACTTTTGTCAGAAGAAAATAGGGGAAGTGGGTAGCTTGGGCAACTTCGCGAGGCGTCCCGTTTACGGATTTTTCGCGCCATTTCCCTCCCCGTGGGGGTGAAGAGAGATAGGATTTTTACGCGCATTAACACACGAGTGACGTGATTCTGTGGACAGTACGGTCCTACGCCTTCCAACTGACTAGAGGCGTCTGCTAGAGGCAGTGAGGCACTCAGGCAGAATGGCAGAGGATGGAATCGAGTGGTAAGTACTAAATTCATAACTTATTTTAAAATATGTCTTTATTTTTAAATACAATTGTATTTCGAAGTTCCAGGGAAAAAATTAACTTGTCCGAAGTTTTAAACTGTGATAGGGAAGAGTTCAAAGTAATAAAGTTGTATCCAAGTTGATGTAGTTTGATTTTTAACATTGGGATTGGTTTGGGTAGATCTTACTTTTCCTTTCAACACAGCCTGAGTTTTCTTATCGGTAGTTTCCTTGTACGTTAAATCACACTGCGTACTTTTAGCGACATTCATTTTATTAAATAACCGAATTTTCGTCCTTAATTAAACCAATATCCGCATTAACCCGTTGCCTGGCGTAACCCTAACTCAAACTGAAGCACAGCAGAAATATAAGCAGACTACACAGGTTAGTTCCACAGTTCGCTACATGGTGGCGTTCGCAATAAAATCAGGTACTATTTTATGCTTCGCGCCGATTGGCCAGATTCAAATTTTAAGGGTGGTAGGGGAATCGACCATTGTAAGTGAGAATCACTGGACGACTTGTATGGCTCAAGGCTACGGCTACCCACTTCCCCTATTTTCTTCTGGTAGCATCTATACATGATCAAACAAAACAATCATGGTAAGGATGAAAGTCATGTCCAACAATTATTAATCCGTAGAAAAGCAAGCAAACCGTATTGTTGTCATTATTTCCGAGGGGCTGCAATTCTAGAATTTTTTGAAGAAGCTTTCAGCAATACAATTATAACGAAATTCCTATTACCGTTTAAACTAAATGATAAATTTCAACCACAATTTTGAACAGAACTAAAAATTTCCAATTTCAGTTTAAAATAAACGGAAAATTTCAACCACTATTTTGAACAGAACTAAAATTTTCCTATAACCATTTAAATTAAATGGTAAATTTCAACCACTATTTTTAACAGAACTAAAAAACTATAGTTTTGGCGGCTTTATGTGGGGCTTCACAGAGTCCCTGTTTTGCAAGGATTTGCGTGAAAATGTATTTATTCAGGACTACGAAGCAAAACTCGTAAGTTTTTCCCCATTCCCATTCTTCTGACAGACGCGAATGCGGCGAATCACAGATGGTAAAATTAAAATGCTTTCAAAAACACGTAGATGTTGCGATTAAAACTGCTACTTTAAAATATTACTCACTATGTATACGCCTAATATTGTAACCTTTACTCGAAAAAGTAAGTCGTAACGTTGAAGAGTCTAATGGTTTTATGGTGAAAATCTCTCTTTTTAACAATATTTTTATCTCCGAAAGGTTATAGTTTAAAGTAAATTATTTTGATGGAGTCGGAAAACGGTCGACCAATTATTTGTCCCATTGTGACTTCGTGCAATTTTCTATGCGACCCTGAGGATACTAAACCAGTTAGTACACAAGAATTTTATAAGATTAACGTTAAAATATATTTAACCAGGGATAGATGTAATTTTAGAAGTATAGGAATGGAGAACAGAGTAATCTGGGCGCGCGTCAAAGTCCCGGACCCCCTTCCCCGGGACGGGAGGGTATGGAAGAAGAGGTGGGTCATAGCGACAGAGGTAAAAAAGAATTAATTGTTTTTCGCCGTCCCCGTCAGCAACGTCATCAAAACGTAGATTAAGTGAGCCAATAAGATAGTTTAAAATTTTCGTTACATGTTCGAGGGGGGAAGGGCTCTTTACTGGGTTATGAGTCAGACTGAAGTAAATACTAACCGTTCTCCATTCCTACTTCTAAAATCACATCTATCCCTGATTTAATTATTTACTTCTAGAAGTATGTTTATAGTCGAAATGGTAATCCGAGTCGTGATAATTTAGAATCAAATCTAGCTAAACTCGAAGAAGCCAAATACGGTAACTTATTATTTTATTTAATAATAATTGGAAAGGTTAATCACTTTAAAATTATCTATAGCCATCACTGGTTACGTGTAATCAAGGATGCTTTCAAAGATTAACCGCAACCTCTTTTTAAAATATGGCTTAATTATGATAAATTTAATTGTAGGTTTAGGATTTTCATCTGGTATGACCGCCATTATGGCTCTAAGTCAGGCATTTTTGAAATCAGGAGATCATATCTTGTGTTCAAACCAAGTTTTTGTTGGAACGTCAACATGTATTAGGAAAGAAACTTTGAGGATGAAGTTCAAATTAAATTTTTTCGACGCCTTAAACGTAACCGATCTCGCCCATAAAATTACATCGGATACAAAGGTAAAGTGGAGCATTTTTATCACTTGAAATAATTAATGTTTAAGTTACATGTCACTTAAATAATGCAGATGATTTTCATTGAAATTTTGACCAATCCTTTATTGGGAGTGATTAATACCGATGACGTACTCGCTGTTACAAAAGATTTCCCTGAAATTATTTTGGTTGTTGATAACACGTTCTTGACACCGTATTTAATGGTCAGTAAATAAGGTTTGAACAAGTACCAATATTAGAGCGGATAAGGTTCAATGATAGAATTGAGCTATAGGGCATACCGTGAGCTCAGTGTTTGACGCAATCCTATAACACCCCAGTAACTATATGAGTTCATGGAAACATAAGTGTCTGGTCGTATGTTCTCAGCTCATATATGAGTTCTTAGTTCGAGATGGTTTTTACTTCTCCGGGTTATGATGACATCACGGAGAGGTATTGTAAGGAGATTTTGTTTGTTCATAGAGATAAAGATAATTAATTGGTTTTAATATATTAGTAATGAAATATAAGAAAGGGGTTGAGTCATATTCATTATTAATTAATAAAATAATAAAATAAACCCGCGAACGGGGAGGTACTCAATGTTTAGAATAGAGAGTCATCTCTAAGGTTTTCTCCACGGTGGCCCATGACGAATCCTAGGATTTATTCCAACGCGCACCAAAAGATAATTTTCCCGGGCACAAAAAGATACTTTCGCGCATCAAACGAGGTTTTCGCGCACATAAAGATTATTATACTTTAGTCTTTTAAAATAGATGGTTTTCGTCTATTTTTCCATCGACGCGGGACGGTACGTACTCGGACTGGCGGGTATACATGTAGCTACGGCGCGAAAGCCCAACGGACGAAGTGCGGGGCCTGGTCTTAACGTAGAGACCATAGTCGCGAGACCGATCTTGGTTCGACCTTTCGTCCTCAGCGTCCAAAAAGAGAATCTCCTCTTATTATTTTCTTCGTCCTGGTCCTTTTGGTTATCGCGCTCTGGGCCTTTCCTTCTCATTGACCTCATGATGTTTTTCGTCGACCCCGTGCGTCATGGGTTTTCTTACGCGTACGTCAGAGGTTTTTACCTCTTTGAAAAATATATTCACACATTTTCAATCTGCAGGTGTTTTCTCAACATAACTCTATACAATTTGGTTTAGGTTTGGCAACCCTATTTTCTAGTTATTGTACTGGGGCATAAAGTGTATTTTCGGGGGAGATGGGTAGAGGTTAAGAAACTACTATCGTAGTATCCCAATAGATGACCTGGCGGAACAAATGGGTAACCTCTGCAGCAAGTCAACCACACCCGTTGAGTAAGAGAATTCAATAGGTATTGTTCAACTTGAGATCCCGAACGACCAGCATCGGGGCCCCGTGGCTAAACAATACTATTGGAGTTCTTTGAGCTTTAAATTTAAACATAAGGACATTATCTCATGATGTCTTTATGATTTAAACTATGGAATTATAAGAATGGTGTTTTTGAAATCATTTGAATGCGTGAATTTTGAATTTGGAAGAATTTTAAGTCATACCAACATGAATATTTATTAAATTGGGGAAAAAGGTAATTTGGACGTTACAGTATTACGCTGGTGGTTGGCGAATCAGAGAAAACGTGTTCGCAGAAAGCTATCTTTGGCTTCTACTTCCATCGTTAACATTAGGAAGTACGCGGCGATCGGCTACTGTTACGAGAACCGTCTAACCTCCCAATTGCAGGGCTTCCACTATCACTTGCTGTGAATCAATCGCCTTATATACCCTAAATCTCCAAAAATTGTTTAAAAGGCATACGCTTGAATTCAAACGGCAACAATAGCTATGTTTAAATTGATTTTAGGAATAAAGTTTCTTAAAACGATTTAACTAGAATTAAGGTAAATTAATGACGATTAAAATAATTAATCTCAATTATATTTATTTAATTATTTAAGAAAAACCCTCGGAAAAACCCCTTAATTGCGTCTCGACTAGGAGAGGTTTATTTTGGTTTAGCCTTAGATTGGTTTTTTTTGTTTCAAAAAGGTTTTAAGCTCACGGGGTCAAACGGTCAGATTAATGGATAATGTAACTTTTTTTTAGTGAAATAATTTTTTCGAATTGCCTAAATTAATTTATAGAAAGTCCCTCTATCTATACTGAATGTCTGTTTCTACTAATAAAAATTCGTGAATGTTTTCTCTTACTATTTAGAGACCTTTAAAGAAAGGTGTCAATATAGTTTTACATTCTGTGACAAAATTCTTAAACGGTGAGTTTAAAATTAACGTGTTTTTGTTAAGAAAATCACGAATCCTTGACGCAATGCAATTGTAATAGGTCTTGGCGATGTAACCATGGGTGCCATTCTTACAAATGAAAGAAGAATCTTTGAGGCACTTCAATTAGTTCAGACTGGTATAGTCCCATTGAAACGAATTCCATTGGACCGAAACCGCTTTTTGGTTTTTTATGGAGAATATATATAAATTTCCAGCCCAATGGCGGGTTTCTGCTGAAAGGGAATTTATTTGAAAGAATTACTTAATTAAATGTCTGTGAGGATTTCGAATCACAGCAGCAGCATGGTAGAATATCAGACTTTTAATTCAGAGGCTCGGGTTCAAACCCAGAGAAGGAAATTGCAGGTTTGGTTATTTTAGGTCAGGTTCGGTTAGGTTAGGTTATTTTCCTATTAATTAGCTGCCACCTTTTCCAAAACATTCTCCTACTAATTAGCTGCCACCTTTTCCAAAATATTCTCTTATTAATTGCTTGCCACCTTTTCCAAAATATTCTCCTATTAATTAGTTGCCACCTTTTCCCAAATATTCTCCTGTTAATTAGCTGCCACCTTTTCCAAAACATTCTCCTACTAATTAGCTGCCACCTTTTCCAAAATATTCTCCTAATAGGTAGCTGCCACCTTTTCCTAAACATTCTCCTACTAATTAGCTACCACATTTTCCAAAATATTCTCCAAATAGTTTGCTGCCACCATTTCCAAAATATTCTCCTAATAGTTTGCTGCCACCATTTCCAAAATATTCTCCTAATAGTTAGCTGCCACCTTTTCCGAAATATTCTCCTAATAGTTAGCTGCCACCTTTTCCAAAACAATGGTTCCAATAATTCGTTGCCACCTTTTCCAAAATATTCTCCTATTTATTGGCTGCCACTTTTTCCTAAATATTCTCCTATTAATTAGCTGCCACCTTTTCCAAAATATATTCCTAATAGTTAGCTGCCACCTTTTCCTAAACATTCTCCTACTAATTCGCTGCTACCTTTTCCAAAATATTCTCCTAATAGTTAGCTGCCACCTTTTCCAAAACAATGGTTCCAATAATTCGTTGCCACCATTTCCAAAATATTCTCCTATTAATTAGTTGCCACCTTTTTCTAAATATTCTTCTATTTATTAGCTGCCACTTTTTCCTAAATATTCTCCTATTAATTAGCTGGCACCTTTTCCAAAATATTCTCCTAAAAGTTAGCTGCCACCTTTTCCAAAATATTCTCCTAATAGTTAGCTGCCACCTTTTCCTAAACATTCTCCTACTAATTAGCTGCCACCTTTTCCAAAATATTCTCCTAATAGTTAGCTGCCACCTTTTCCAAAACAATGCATACTCTCCATTATCAATCACTCTTAAAATTAAATTTTGCATTTCAAACATCAATATAAATATACAACGAAAACTGTAGGGGGAAAAAAATTCCTTAAAAAAGTGAAAACTTTGCTTTTTAAATTTTGATATATATTTTCCCAAAACCGCACATTTGGGCTGTTTTCGGTTGAATGGGAAACGCGTTTGGTTGAATGGGAAACGCTTTGGGTCGAATGGGATTCGATTGAATGGGACACAAGGTTCAAACTAGTGTGTTTATCTAATTAAATTAATGCCAATCAATTTGTAATAGTCACTAATTATATATTTAGATTTGGGACTGGTGCCTTCACCATTTGATTGTTATCTTGTTTGCCGGAGTCTCAGAACATTCGAGTTAAGAATGCAAAGACATTGCGAAAATGCGTTGAAGGTGGCACGATTCCTGTCCGAGCACAAATCTGTTTCAAAAGTCATTTACCCTGGTACTAGAGATGGCCGATACCCGGCTTAACCCGATACCGATCGATGCCGGTGCAAACAGGAACCGATACCGACCGATACCGATATTTACTCACTATAAACCAAAAACCCGATACTTCAATCGATACCGATATTTTTAATAGGACAGTGCCGTTCTCATGTGTTTTAAAAATACTAGGAAATAATTTAAAGAGTAATTTCATGAACTTTGCTACTAAGTACAATGTTTTGAAGTATTTCCAAAGTAATATCACGGCTTGTCTTCTTTAAATGGTATATGCTGAGAGGCCCTTTTATCCTTACATTTCTAGTAACTGTTAGTGATTTATCATTGAAGTATTGAAAGCAAAAAGTTAAATTAATTCAAAACTTAAAAAGTATTTGCGAAACTAATTTTTAGTTTTTTTTTTGTCATTTCAAAATATTTATTTTTATTTTTATCAACAGTTTTATAGCTATTTTTGCTTATTAGTTATTAGTTATTAGATAATCTAAATTCAGGTACTTTTTATATAAATGAAAAATCATAACGATTCACATTAATAGAAATGAGATATTATCACCATCAAAGGATTACTGAAAGAATTAAAAATGTCATGTAGTGCCATCTTACGCATTTTAAAGTAACAGGCGGCTCCATGATCACCCCTGGCATGCTGGCTAATCTTCTGGACACGAATTTTACCTTGCCAAAGGCAGGAACCAATCAGACCTAATGCACTAGGTCTCATTGGTTCCTGCTATTGGTTTAACTAGCCTTTGCCAAGCTTAGCCAACGTGTAGCAGAAAAGGCATCTTTCAGGGGCATCAACGGAGCCGCCCTTTGCTTTAAATCAGTATCGGTTTAGTATCATATTAAACCCACCGATCCGATGCTATATCGGGAAACCCCGAGTATCGGTGTCGATATCGAATGATCTTCAACATTTTATGTTCATAATCAAAAATATATTACAGGACTCGAAAACCATCCTCAACACCTTCTTGCGAGTCACCAATTTTCCAACGGTGGTTTTGGTGCAGTGGTTTCATTTTTATTGAAAGCTGAGGCCAACTCAATTCATGAGTTTATTAGAAGACTAACCGTGATTAAATGTTCTTGGGGAGTTGGACAATCTGATACAATTATACATTACCCGTGAGAAACTGTTAATCATAGATGGTTTTAACTATTTCATTCCATCTCAGTGGACACATCTTTTTGAAACTATAGATGGTCATGGCTTCAAGAACGCCCCGAAGAACTGTTACCAGAAGATGAAGCACCGGTTAACGGGGTAACCGAACAGTTTGTGCGCCTTTCAGTTGGGCTGGAGTGCATTCACGACATTATAA
The DNA here is from genome assembly GCA_019434445.1 of Phalangium opilio. NCBI lineage: Eukaryota > Metazoa > Arthropoda > Arachnida > Opiliones > Phalangiidae > Phalangium > Phalangium opilio. The sequence continues at coordinate 62,175 of JAEQBA010001975.1, forward strand.
TGGATTTGAAGTTATCATTAGATCAAATAATAATATAGATCATTTTTTAAAGTTAAGCCTTCTTAAGTAAAGTTATTATTACTCTTCTATATTTTCAGTATAGTAACAGATGGTATTTCTTTGAAATCTAATTGTAATTGTTTTAAAGAAACCAAAATCGTTTAAAATATAGATTATTTCGATTGTAAAAAGGGGAAGCACAGGATGAATGTAATTGAAACCAAACATAAAATTGGGCAAGGAGTCTTTACACGTCGTCCCTTTCCAAGCAACAATTCAATCTATATTTGGGTTATCAGTCCACAGCAATCAATCACGGCTCTATTTTTGTATGCCAATATTAATGCTTTGGTCCCATTCAACCGAATTCGCATTCGACAGAAGGGTTTTTTGTGGTGTCCCAAAAGGTGCGATTTTCAATATAATATATTCCATTCAACTGGAAGAAGACCTAGTGTGTGGTTTTACATTAAATATATTTTTATCCTTATCACTGCTTATTTTTGTTGAAATAAATATGAGTTGAAAATGTATTATTGCGCTTATTTTAGCTACGTTTTACCTACGGTGAACCTAAACTAACCTAACCTAACCTAAACCAACCTCATCTAACCTAACCTAACCTAACCTTACCTAACCTAACCAAACCTAACTGAGCCTAACCTTACCTAAGTTAACTTAACCAAACCAAACCTAACCTAACCTAAACTAACTTAACCTAACCTAACCAAACCCAACCTGACCTAACCTACCCGAAACCAAAATATTAATATTTTAATTCAATTTAAAACTTAAAGACGTTGCACCACCGATTCGCTAACAGCTATAGTGTTTCAAGTTATATTGATATACTATAGTCTGTCAAACGAAAGAAGAGCCCTGAGAAATTTGTCCAAATTGGTGTCGCCACCATCGACCCCATAGTACTTTATCAACTTGTTTTGTTTTGTTAATAGTCGTCTGTGGATTTTAAATAATTTCATATGAAGCATTTTCAAATGCATATTACCAAATAACTAGAAATCGGAGAATTAAAAGCTTGATATTTTTGAATAAACAGTAATTAATTCTATCTTTTGCTATATAAATCAGAGGTTTTTCAAACGAAGCTTCTCATACCCTTTAAGGTGTAACGAGAAGATAGTGTTTACACGCCAAACTAGCGGTGAATAGAGCTTTGAAAAATGCTTGAATAATTCATTAATTTTAACGGGTAATAAATAAAGAGCAATAATTGCATTTCTAGGTAAATAACTTCGCATGTAGTTCTCTCGACTCCGAGAGATAGTATTTTCGTTTACAAACTTATTCTGTTTTAGATTACTTTTCACAAGTTCAAACATAAGTACCTTTTGCAGGGGTAGATTTAATTTTAGAACTAGGAATGGAGAACTGAGTAATCTGGGCGCGCGTCAAAGTCCCGGACCCCCTTCTACAGGACGGAGAGGTATGAAAGAAGAGGCGGGTCATAGCGACAGAGGTAAAAAGGAATTACGTATTTTTCACTGTCCCCGTCAGCAACGTCATCAAAACGTAGTTTAAGTGAGCCAATAAGATAATTTAAAATTTTCGTTACATGTTGGAGGGGGGGGGGCTCTTTACTGGGCTATGAGTCGGACTATCCGTGACATTTAGGCGCTGTTTATTTAGGCGCCGCCATGTAGCCGCCAAGACAATTAGGCGCCGTGACATTTAGGCGCCGCGACATTTATCATTTTAAATTAAATTCTACTTGGTTTAGGAACGTATTTTCGTGGATGTGTATAAATACTAAAGTATTATGCATTCCAAACTTCGCCCAAAAGCTGGCCTCCCAAGCGGTTGTTGCTCTAAATTGAGTCGGTATTACCTAGGTCACGTGGGTAAAAGGGTCAAAACATTCCGGAGAATCCTAAGTGGGGAATTTGAAATTTTGCCCATGCGCAGAATACGAATTTCTAAATCACTCACAAAGTTGGGGGAGGGAGGGCTGCAAGACTAAGCGAATTGTCTTGTGGAAGGCATGGACGAAGCAATACTGAAGGACGATGACAGAGGGAGAAAGTTGAAAAAATTCTTGTTAATTCGCCTTCTAGCGGGAGATAGTAGTAAACCTGATAGTGGGGGCATATGGGGGAATCAACGTTCTAAAGAGGGAAGTAGCTAACGTCTTTTATTTTGTCTAGAAGGCGCTAGCCTTTTGTGGGATTTGACTCAGTATTTTTCATAACCCCTTGTCCATTTTTGGGCTGAAAAGGGGGAAGTAAGCTTAACATTGGTTGTTTAGTCGCTTAGTATGGGGCCCTATGGGCTGCCATCGGTCCTTCAGTATTGCTTCGCCCATCTGGAAGGTAAGAGATGGGATAAATCATACGAAAATTGTAAAGCCAGAGTGGGTCATGGATATAAAAAGATGAAAACCGATTTTATTCTGCAGAAACCTGCTACATAAGCGGCAAGAAAATAAATCTAACCTATTTATATCAAGCAGTTCTGTTTTTTGAGCTTCAATTCGCAGTTGGATCCATTTCGCCCGTTAATTAATGAGAATTACGCATTCAAATTCCGAGTGTAAGGAGAGGAGATAACGTATTGGCTAATCGGACGACGGGGAATTTTTGGCATAGGCCAAAGGGGTTTCTTTCTTATTCACCCATTAATCTTACGTTTCCAACTCCCTATTTGTTCTTTCTTCCCTGGTCCTCCACGAGCTAGTTTACTGAATTATCTCTTGAACACTCGTGTCTTTTACTGCACAGAAAGGTTTTAGGTAGTGATACTTTTAATCTTCAAGGAAAGCTGCCAATAGCTTAAATGATACGTTCAGACATGGTTCAGATAATATAACCCAGGGATAGATTTAATTTTAGAAGTAGGAATGGAGAACAGAGTAATGTGGGCGCGCGTCAAAGTCCCGGATCACCTTCCTCGGGACTGAGGGGTATGAAAGAAGAGGCGGGTCATAGCGACAGAGGTAAAAAGAATTACGTATTTTTCGCTGTCCCCGTCAGCAACGTCATCAAAACGTAGTTTAAGTGAGCCAATACGACAATTTAAACTTTTCGTTACGTGTTGAAGGGAAGGCTCTATACTGGGCTATGAGTCGGACAGAAGTAAATACTAGCCGTTCTCCATTCCTACTTCTAAAATTACACCTGTCCCTGATTATACCTTAAAAGAACGGCTTTCTTACAAGTATAAGAAGAAAAATAAAAAAATAAATGATCTGTTATTACAAAATAATTAGCATTTATTAGTCTTAAAACGAGGACTACTGGTTTATTGGCGTCTACTAAACCGAACCTTTTTCCTCACTCGTCAACCAATCTCGTAGGGGTAAGAGGTTCGATTTAGCAGACGCCACTAAATCCATGGCGGATGGCACAATAGTCCTCCTTTTTAAGACTAATAAAAGCCTCGAATAAAAGCTAATTATTTTGTAATAAGAGATCATTTATTTTCTTTAATATTTTTCCTTTTATGTTTAGAAAAAGGCCATTCTTTCAAGGTATATTGTTATATTATCTGAACTTTTCTTTTAATTATTATCTGACTACGTGACTGCAAATTTTTAGAGACCACTAAGTATTCCTTTCCAAACATATTATTTTACTAAATAAGATATATACAGGGTGGTTCAAAAAAATGTATTAGGACCGAAGTACAGTGGATTCTATGGGTAATTTTGAGTCAAAACATTTTCTGTGAGCTAAAAGGCACCCTAAACAAGTTATGATCTGCAAGTGTTTTGCGGTTGACCCATTAAATGTAAGTAAGAAACTGAACATACAATGCTAAAGAAACTAAGGGACCATCCGTAAAACGCTATAAACATAACTTGTTTAAGGTGTCACTTAAGACACAATTTCATAGATGGTTTTCAACTCAAAATCGTTCTAAGAACTAATTACCGTCCGAAACTTACCAGTAATTATAAGAAATACCGCCTTAAATTACCGATTTATATCATGCCGTAATTTTTCAATGGTAACTTACCGGTAAATTGTCGTTATAAATTACCAAAGAGGTTCCAAATAATGACGCTCAGAGCTTAAACCTTTACGAGTGAATCCAGGGATGGATTTAATTTTAGAAGTAGGAATGGAGAACGGTTAGTATTTACTTCAGTTCAGTATAGAGCCTCTCCCTCCAACACGTAACGATAAGTTTAAATTATCTTATTGGCTCACTTATAATACTTTTTGATGACGTTGCTGACGGGGACGGCGAAAAATACGTAATTCCTTTTTACCTCTGTCGCTATGACCCGCCTCTTCTTTCATAGCCCTCCGATTCGTGGAAGGGGGTCCGGGACTTTGACGCGCGCCCACATTACTCTGTTCTCCATTCCTACTTCTAAAATTAAATCTATAAGTCGTATTCCCTTACGTTCACTGTACTTGGTTCGCACAACATTACCGCTTTCCTCGTCCAATTTGTAAATACAAAGTCCATGGTATTTCGCAGACATTTTTTCAGTTTCTCTCATATGCAATTTGTATGCGCAATAACTGAAATTTATATGAAGAACGAAAAAGGTAAGGGCCCGGACATTGCTCTGTCATACCGCATATTCTTGGCTGAATTAGATAAATTCTTGCTCTCTGAATTTCCCGCTAGATTTTTATCCGAGTACTCATCAGCTGTTTGCAGTTTTTAATTTGAATTATGACCATGGTATAAGTGGAAGGCGGCTTAACGCGGATGGAAATCAACTAGGCGTGTCGTCTCGCCAGCTTCAAGCCTTTTAATACCAGTATTTACAGTAAATAGCTAGCAAAAGATGTACCGTCGAGATTATTTGAAAAAAGAAATATCAAATTTTTTTTTGCAAGGCAATTTTTCTTTCCGTCGCTTGCACCCCGTTCCTAACTCAGCAGCTTCGTATTAATTTGGATTATTTGATGCAACGCGCCGTGGACTTCATGTTACTACAAAGGGAGAGTGATAATGTAATGTTTTATTGCTGATATGTCCTTACAGAAGGAAATGTCTACTAAACTGAGATTCCCAAGTTTTCAATCTTTCGCCCATCTTTGATGGAAGGCATTCATCCCTCCCGCGTGAAACGACTTTTTTTAAAAAAAAAAAAAATAAATAAATTCTTTTTCTTTTCCATATGACATTTTCAAACAGTTGTATTCAACACTCAAACTACTTTTGGAACGTTTATGTATACCTTTAGGTCGGGCAAGAATAATATAATTGATTACATTATACCTTTAAAACGAAGCTGAGAATCTATTATGGACATTAAGGTGGAAAAACCCCGGAAGTAGTGGGCTGCCAAAGAGGAATTCGAGTTAAATTACTCTTTAAGCCTCGGCGATCAAGTTTTAAGCTCCAATAAATTTACCTTACAAATTTGAATCCTCTTTTCGAGATAATAGGAAAATAAGCTATCGGTTCGTGGCTGGGAATGAAACTAAAGAAACAGGCCGCATTTAAGCCGCTTTGGTCCCCTTTTATTTCAAGTTTCTCTGTTTCCTAAAGCTGCCACGTGATAAGAGACATTAAAGAAAAAAAAAAGTCGGAAATGTGTCTTTTCTAAAGAGCGCAAAGGTCTTAATTCTATGAGAGCGGTAGCTCTCTTAGATAAGACTTCATACCGACTTCAATGTATAAGGATGGTTTTTTGATTGGTTATAACTTTTTTTGTATCGTATTAACTGCTTTGAAAAAATTCCACAGAACTACAATTCGGGCCCTAAATATGTGGTTAAATTTTCAAAGAGATCCATTTAATATTTTATTTTATAAAAAATAAAGTTGCTAAGGGTGGTTTTCATTTCCATAAAAATAATCATAGATTTTGACGAAAACCTCGAAATTTTCCCATAGAAATAACATGGGAAAATATTTTACAGATAACCATCTTGTGGTAGCCGTCATGATATAACTATACGTTTGTTTGACTTGAAAACGGTTTTAAACGAAAGCCTCATATTTAGTATTTGTGCTTTCCAGCTTTCATTGATTATTTTTAAGTTTAAGTATGTTTAATTTTAAATTTTCAAAATTACCCCAATCTGCGTTATTTAAGCATGGATAATAGTCAGTTTATGATGTTAGCACGGTTAAGGCTATTTGGTCCAGTTTTCGTAGTGGTAAAAAAACAAGAGAACCTAAGCTTGTGTTAGCTAACAAGTTAAGTTGGAAAAGGACCCCACACATGTATATTAAGTTAACAAGATAACCTACGACTGGAAATTAAGCTAGATTACCTACGACTGGAAATTAAGCTAGATTACCGACGACTGGAAATTAAGCTAGATTACCGACGACTGGAAATTAAGCTAGATTACCGACGACTGGAAATTAAGCTAGATTACCGACGACTGGAAATTAAGCTAGATTACCTACGACTGGAAATTAAGCTAAATTACCGACGACTGGTAATTAAGCTAGATTACCGACGACTGGTAATTAAGCTAGATTACCGACGACTGGTAATTAAGCTAGATTACCGACGACTGGTAATTAAGCTAGATTACCGATGGCAGGTAATTCAGCTAGATTACCGATGGCAGGTAATTCAGCTAGATTACCGATGGCAGGTAATTAAGATAGATTACCGATGGCAGGTAATTAAGCTAGAATACCGATGAAAAGTAACTAAGCCAGATTACCGATGACAAGTAATTAAGCTAGATTACCGATGGCAGGTAATTAAGCTAGATTACCGATGGCAGGTAATTAAGCTAGATTACCGACGGCAGGTAATTAAGCTAGATTACCGACGACTGGTAATTAAGCTAGATTACCGATGACAGGTAATTAAGCTAGATTACCGACGACTGGTAATTAAGCTAGATTACCGACGACTGGTAATTAAGCTAGATTACCGACGACTGGTAATTAAGCTAGATTACCTACGACTGGTAATTAAGCTAGATTACCGACGACTGGTAATTAAGCTAGATTACCGACGACTGGTAATTAAGCTAGATTACCGACGACTGGTAATTAAGCTAGATTACCGACGACTGGTAATTAAGCTAGATTACCGACGACTGGTAATTAAGCTAGATTACCGACGACTGGTAATTAAGCTAGATTACCGACGACTGGTAATTAAGCTAGATTACCGACGACTGGTAATTAAGCTAGATTACCGACGACTGGTAATTAAGCTAGATTACCGACGACTGGAAATTAAGCTAGATTACCGACGACTGGTAATTAAGCTAGATTACCGACGACTGGTAATTAAGCTAGATTACCGACGACTGGTAATTAAGCTAGATTACCGACGACTGGTAATTAAGCGAGATTACCGACGACTGGTAATTAAGCGAGATTACCGTTGACTAGTAATTAACCTAGATTACCGACGACTGGTAATTAAGCTAGATTACCGACGACTGGTAATTAAGCTAGATTACCGACGACTGGTAATTAAGCTAGATTACCGACGACTGGTAATTAAGCTAGATTACCGACGACTGGTAATTAAGCTAGATTACCGACGACTGGTAATAAAGCTAGAATACCGACGACTGGTAATAAAGCTAGAATACCGACGACTGGTAATTAAGCTAGATTACCGACGACTGGTAATTGAACTTGATAAGTATATGACATGTGTTGGTGCTCAGGTGTACGGAATCTTTTTATGGTATAACTATGTACAGCTTCCTCTGTATTTGCATGTGAAAATGACGGGAAAGCAATTTGAGTTCAATTCATTGTCAAGTCAAGCAGTCAGGAATGACAGTTTTATAATAGATGGTTGGTTAGTTCAAACGCGTTTACTAATGTATGCACAATGCAATAATACTTTTACTCTCCTAAGGTTTCTGAATTTGAATTAATATTAAGACTGAAGTAACAGATATTAATAAAAACTGTCATTGTAGACAAAGACGGGAAAGTGTAAAAGATAAGTGTAGAAAATGAATTGCCAAAAGTAACAGATATTAAAATTTTTACTTTTGAAGACATGATCATAAAACATCGATTATTTTAAAAAATTCGTATCTTAGTTTTTTTCACAAAAAATTGTCAAAATATTTTGTCACGAAACATGTGCATCATTTCAAAACCAGTACGCGCGTACATTTTTTTATACCAAAAATTTACAATGAGTTTTGAGTATTCGGTCCTATAAGGAGAATAAAATAGTCAGAAAATGGTTGAAAAAAAACTGTGTGAAAATCGTAGTCGTTATTTTGAAAGTTTTATAAGTATCAAAATTAACGTGATGTATAGGTCCCAAAATATCTTTTGAACATTATTAACTACATCACAGTCAAACGGCCTTTGTAATTTTCTGCTTGGCAATATTTCCAATTATAAAATATAAAAATTGGAGTATTTGAACTAAAACCTAGTATCAAAAAACTTGAAGATACCATTTTTTTCTGGAACTATTATATAGAGCAAAATACTTGTGTAAATAATGTAGTAAAATATATTGAGTTTAATGAAAATTTGGTGAAAAAAACTAAAATAAGAATTTTTTAAAATAATCGATGTTTTATGATCATGTCTTCAAAAGTAAAAATTTTAATATCTGTTACTTCTGGCAATTCATTTTCTACACTTATCTTTTACACTTTCCCGTCTTTGTCTACAATGACAGTTTTTACCTCTCCGTGTGACGTAGTCCAGGAGAGGTTCTGTAACGGCCGTGTCTGTGTGTGTGTCTGTGTGTCTGTCTGTCTGTTGTTACACCCACGTGACCGCGTTCGCAGTTTGCGTATCGGAGCAAACGTGTTCGCCATTTCCGAACTGCTTTCACAGTCACGGAAATGGCTCCTCTACTCGAGTTCTCACACCACCATCTTCTGGTCTTTGTCCATCCCACACGGACACCAGTCTGTTCTTACTGGCTTCTAATCACCACCATCTTCTGTTCTTTGTCAATCCCAACATTGACACCAGTCTGCACTTACACTGGCTTCTAACACCACCATCCACTGGTCTTCCGTCTATTCCACATAGACACCAATCTGTATCATTGGCTTCTACTCTATTATCATCGTTTGGTTTTAGGATATACGCGGCGATCAGCTAGGGTTACGAGAAACGTCTAGCCTCCCTAAGGTGGGATCGCCACCAAAGGTTTTCGCAATTGCGCTTTTTCCTTACTATTATAATGGAAACGAATCGTATATATACCCCAAATTTGAAAAAAGCGGGCAAGAGGGGTACCCTTCACTTTAAACGTCAATATTAGCAAAGTTTGAGAAGATAATAGGTATAACTTTATTTTAAACGATTTAACTATTATTAATGTTAATTATTGAAGATTAAAATAATTAAAAATAATTATATATATTTAAATATTAAAGATAAACCTCTCGTGCAAAGAGTGAGATTATCATTGCCTCCTATATCTACCAAGGCCCGTGCATGCGATATATTTCCTTCATTGCCTCCTATATCTATCAAGGCCCGTGCATTGTGATATATTTCAGTCATTGCCTCCTATATCTATCAAGGCCCGAGCATTGTGATATATTTCATTCATTGCCTCCTATATCTATCAAGGCCCGTGCATTGCGATATATTTTTCAAAACAACAACAAAAATGGGAAACCCCAACTCAGAAACATAATAACGTTTTTATTGGATACTTAAGTTTATATAATCTTCTTGACACGGAGAGGTAATATTTTGGTTTTCCCAACTTGTTATTAATTATAATGATGATTCCAAGGAGCGTTTTTAAATCAATTTTTTTTTTACAAGGATTTTATTTAATGAAGTATATTCAACTGAAGGCCGAACTGGTGAATTTAGACGTCCAATAAAATTGCCTCCGATATTATAATAGGAGTTAAGTTCGTGATAAATGTTACATAATGTTAATTGATAACACAAGTGATCAGTGATTTAAAATTCGTGAGTACACGCCACAGCGGCTACTATAGGCTTGAGCGGATGCGATTCCGTGTCGAATGAAATTTATCACGAGATTTTGTCACGGCTATATTTTTAGATATATTTTTAGATCCCACTTTTGTTAAGAAATACATTTCATTTTATAAATTCTCAGTTTTACTAATTATTCCCAAATGGTTACCTGCTCTCGGGTAGGTCCGAGAATCCTTCCTTACGCTTTTTCCCTACGGCGGTATCCTCAGTACTTGGCTTCTCAAAGAACCCTATTTTATTACAGTCATTCATTCTCCCCTATCTTTCTTTTGTATCTACGAAAAATGTCCAAGCGAAAGTTTTTGGGTAGGGGTTAAACTGTACATATATCGGGTTAAGAATCTATAATTTCATTTTGTCGGTTCAGGCCATTTGAACTATATTTTCGAATGGCTCTGTTATCTTTTTGTATTTTTGTATTATCTCTATTTTTGGAAAGTTGGACTATTCGCGTCTTCGCGGTGCCACTTAAATGGTACCTGGTACCGCACTGATTAATTGCTCTCTCTCGGGACACATTTGGTGCCGAGAAATCTACTCTCTCTCTCTTCGACCTTTGAACCTTTACCGGAGTTCGGAGAACTAAAATAATTAGACCAAATCCCTGAACATGATTGGCTAAAGAGAAAGTGCCCGCGAAAAAGAAGAATTGAGGAACTGAACTTGGAGGTCGTAAAGAGTTACTTTTTGACGAGGACTCGACAAGGAAGGAGAGCAAGGCTTTGCTGCTCCTGGACTTAACGACAAGGAAAGACTTAGAAATTTTCGAGCGGCCCAAGACTTAGAAGATTCTTAGAGGACCGAAGAGTGTCGAGACATAGCCGTTTTGGAGGAAAGAGTCCAGGGACATAGTAGTTCTGAAGAACCACAAACCAGTCCGTCTCGCTCCAGCTAATCCGGGTGCGGGCTAAGTAGTTAGCGCCAATCGCAAATCGTGCGCGTTCGCTTCGTGCGTGTTTGAAAGAGAGAGAGAGCCAACGAGTTCTGGGTATCGTAAAACAATTTTAATTTCGAACCTTAAAGTGTTAATATTATTTTGGGGGCTAGTGTGCATGCGAATATTATTCCGGGGTTTATAGTGTGCATGTTAATATTATTTTGGGGGTTAATGTAAATAGAATACGGGCATTTAAATTAACTGTTTATTATTTGTTAGACAGGGCCTTCTGCCTTGGTTAGGTATTTTAATGCTATTAAATTTGATTTCGTTTGGACATTTAAACCAGTTCTAGTTATTACTCCTATATTCATACCCTAGACTTTAATTGAACCCACCGTTAGATTACGAGAAGCCTAGTATTTTATGTTTTCCGCTAGTTCAGGGAAACCAGGAAAAAGCGGTTACATAACTGGGGGTCCGTCCGGGATCATTCATTTGTTAAAGGTTTCCCCATTTATCCTTAGGGTTATGTTCTCGTAGTCATTTTGTTTGGTTTATTTATTTTTGTTAGTTACCATTTCTTATTCTCCTCATGAGTGTATCCGACTCCGACAGTGACACGTATATTTCCGATAGCTTGAATTTTTGCCCCGAGTGTCACCCCCATTTGGGCCCTCATTACAGTTGTAGAGAGTGCCTTCGTGTTTATCACAACCAAGAGCGTGATCAACGCCGTCAGAGGCTAGAATTAGCCCGTGAACAACCCAATACCACCCTTGTCAAAACAATGGCCAATAACCAAGAAGATTTACCCCCACAACTTAATATGCCGGTTATCCCTGAAAATATCCCTCCCGTTTTACCCCCGAATAACCCGCCCGTTAATCCCCAGCCAGCGCTCCCCGAAGCGAATTTAATTGCCCTCCTAGTCGCGCAAATCCAAACGTTGACGACGACTTTAGTTGCCAATAATTCAAATAATGGTCAAAATAACGGGAATCGCGAGGGTCAACAGGTGAATCACGGCGAAAATTATAACCCGCAAACTTGGGTTCCCCAGATTGAAAGCCCGAAATACTGGGGAAATGATGACAAAAATTCTACTCTAAATGAATTTTTAGTTAACGCCAAAAGACTGCGTAACAGTCGCAATATCCCCGACGATATTTTTCTTGAGCGTTGGGTCCCCACGTTTTTATTTGGTCCCGCGTCTGACTGGTGGCGGGACAATGAAGGGAGTTTTGCCACCTGGGATGCCTTCGAATGGGCCATGAGAAACGAATTCTCTAATGAGGACGAGGACGACAGAGTTTTAGAACTCTTGCACGCCAGAACCCACAAGCCTAATGAATCGGCCTTAGAATATATCAACGCTATGCAGGACCTCATGCGTCGTTTAGAAAGCCCCCTATCCCCGAAAGAAAAGGTTCGTTTAGTTTTTCGAAACTTACGTCCCTCATTGCAGAAATTACTTATTTCTAAAAAGTATACGTCTCTTCGGGAATTGATTTCCGACGCTTCTCGCGCCGAAAGTATCCTTCCCACGGAAACATTGAAAGGTACCCCATCGCCCTCCGTCCCCGCACAAAGTCCACACGATAGTGGCCCTCCTCCTAATAACCCCCCTCACCAAACGGGTTGGAATACGGGACGACCTCCTCGCTCTCAAGCCTTTAGGGGTTATGCACCCCCTCCCGGCTGTTATGAATGCGGTAGCCGCGATCATTTTAAAAATAATTGTCCGAAGCTTCGCCGAAACTGGCGCGACAATCCCCAAGGTAGGAACCAGGGAAACTCGAGGAACGGCGGCAACTCGGGACAGGGAGCCGGGTTTGCTCGTCGTGCCCCCCAATAAATACCCCTGCGGCGTCCACGAAAGGGCATCTTCCGATTTCCGAGATAAACAACGTTTCACGGCTTTTAGGTCAAAAACTTTTGTTTATTCCTGTGGAATTTGGAGGTGTTTCCTGTAAGGCTCTAGTGGACTGCGGCGCAATTCATTCTGTGATCGACGACCAATATAAAAATAGTATAGAAAAGATAGGTTTTCCGACAAAGGCTAATGACGCGATATTAAAACTTCCTAATAAGAAGTTTGTTCAAGCGAAGGGCAGTGTTTCCTTACCCATTTTAGTACCTGACGTCTTATTTGATTGGTCCGCTGTTTATGTAGAAAATTTAAATTTTCCCGCCATTTTAGGACTAGACTTTTTGTCAAATAGTGGTATGCTCGTCGATTTTTCCGAGAGTACTTATTGTTGGAAGGCCTATTCTAGTGAAATTCACAGATTCGTCGACACGGTTGAAGAGCCTAATGTTAGTGTAAATAATTTTTTAGTTGATAAGTATATGTTTGCCGGGCAGGACGATTCCGTTGATGCCGAAGAACTAAGTAAGGCCCTGAATGAAGCCCCCTTAAACGAGGAACAAAAAGAACGACTTTGCGACGTCGTTTATAAACATAGGCAGGTTTTTACGAAAGAAGCAGGTAGAACCACCAAAACGGAACACTACATAGAAACCAGAGTTGGGCACTCCTTTTTAGATAGATTTTTTTTCTATCAAACTATCATAGATGGCGAAACTATCAATTCTTTTGGCTATATTTTAGAGTGGAACTCCTTCTTAGATAGATTTTTTTCCTCTCAAACTATCAAAGATGGCGGAACTATCAACTCTTCTGACTATATTTTAGACTGACATTGCTGGTTAGATCGATATTTTTCCTCTCAAACTATCATAGATAGCGAAACTATCAACTCTTCTGACTATATTTTAGACTGACACTGCTGGTTAGATAGATATTTTTCCTCTCAAAACTATCATATTTGGCGAAACTATCAATTCTTCTAGCTATATTTTAGACGGGCATTATTTGTTAGATAGATTTTTTCCCTCTCAACAAATCATAGATGGTGAAACTATCAAATCTTCCTTCAATATGTTAGATTGGCTCTCATTGTTAGATAGATTTTTTGCCTATCAAATCAAATTGAAATCTTTAGGGACGACTAAATTAATCGATTATTTAATTTTCGGACTTTAAATTTGATTGTTTTCGATCAAACTGATTTGGTCTCTACCTAATTTTACTCTGTTTAATCGATTCCTGATATTTCCTGATTTTGTAGAATTTCTAATATTTTCATATATTCATATAATTTCCATAATCTCATTTCTCAAGTTTGACTTTTAACTGTCTATAGTTCAAAAGCTACTTTTCATAATTTTTAAAATTATTCGCCCTTGATTTAATCTAAACCATCTACTATAAACGGTTAACTAATAATAATTAAAGGCAAAAATTGCAATTAAAAACTGTGGGTAATAAAAATCAGAAAATCTACACTTTAATTTATCTACTTCTACGTTTGGATGATTTCGTGGAATCGTTCTTCCTCCTCGAGTAGTCGTTCACATCAGTGACAGCACGGAGCTTCTATATACAAGAAGCTCCGTCTTCACAGTTTGAACTGTTGAACCATCGTTTATTTTATTTTTATTTATTTGTTTGTGAGAGTTATAACGACCACCAAGTACAGAATCTTCTTATAGAATAAACCTACACTTGCTAACGTTAAAATATATTAAAAACTTCGATATCATTCAAAAAACGACTTATCTTTCCAGAAATTTTCATAACTATCAAAATTGCCTATCAAAGATTAGCTCATAATTTTTTTAAAATCAAATCAGAAAACAGATGTCGCCAAATAAAATCACTCAAAAAATCAATATATTTCTCAAGGAATAATGCCTATCATTTTTTATGATTTCTAAAAGATGGGGTTAGTAGCCAGATCACGTTGAGAATCGATATTTTTCTCTAGAAGATTTCAACGAATCAATGAATCATATCAACTTCGAGTGCACTTTCTAAGCTATCAAACTCAATCGATCATTATAATTCAAATTTTTCTCGAAAATAACTATCAAAATTGATACTTTGATTGGGGCAGATTTAGTTTTCTATCGTATCAAGTGGTAAAACTATCAAATGATATGATAGTGCCCATCTATGATAGAAACCCAAGGTCCCCCTATAGCTTGTCGACCTTATCGTCATGCCCCTCCGCTCCAAAACAAGATCAATAGTATAATTGAGGACATGTTAGCCAAAGATTTTATAGAACCCAGTGATAGCCCATGGTGCGCCCCTGTTTTCCTAGTTCGACAGGAGGGGAAGGAGGACAGACTAGTAGCTGATTATCGAGGCGTAAATGGCGTAACTACAAAAGACCAATACCCATTACCCCGGATAGACGATATTTTAGAGTCCATTTCCTGTCCAAAATTCATAACACTGATTGACCTGCGGTCGGGTTATTGGCAAATTGGAGTGTCACGGCTATATTTTTAGATATATTTTTAGATCCCACTTTTGTTAAGAAATACATTTCATTTTATAAATTCTCAGTTTTACTAATTATTCCCAAATGGTTACCTGCTCTCGGGTAGGTCCGAGAATCCTTCCTTACGCTTTTTCCCTACGGCGGTATCCTCAGTACTTGGCTTCTCAAAGAACCCTATTTTATTACAGTCATTCATTCTCCCCTATCTTTCTTTTGTATCTACGAAAAATGTCCAAGCGAAAGTTTTTGGGTAGGGGTTAAACTGTACATATATCGGGTTAAGAATCTATAATTTCATTTTGTCGGTTCAGGCCATTTGAACTATATTTTCGAATGGCTCTGTTATCTTTTTGTATTTTTGTATTATCTCTATTTTTGGAAAGTTGGACTATTCGCGTCTTCGCGGTGCCACTTAAATGGTACCTGGTACCGCACTGATTAATTGCTCTCTCTCGGGACACATTTGGTGCCGAGAAATCTACTCTCTCTCTCTTCGACCTTTGAACCTTTACCGGAGTTCGGAGAACTAAAATAATTAGACCAAATCCCTGAACATGATTGGCTAAAGAGAAAGTGCCCGCGAAAAAGAAGAATTGAGGAACTGAACTTGGAGGTCGTAAAGAGTTACTTTTTGACGAGGACTCGACAAGGAAGGAGAGCAAGGCTTTGCTGCTCCTGGACTTAACGACAAGGAAAGACTTAGAAATTTTCGAGCGGCCCAAGACTTAGAAGATTCTTAGAGGACCGAAGAGTGTCGAGACATAGCCGTTTTGGAGGAAAGAGTCCAGGGACATAGTAGTTCTGAAGAACCACAAACCAGTCCGTCTCGCTCCAGCTTGGAAGAGGTAAGTAACTGGAAGGGAAATCTTGCGGTACCCAAGCTCGGGACACGGAATTGCGCAATTGGTTGAACGTCATATAGTGCTGCCACCTTTAAGAGTAATTTTGAAGTAAAAGTACTTTTATTTTTATGGCGAACGTTCAGGCTTTGAAGAGGGAAGTACTCTTTATTTATATTTTTATGATATCGGAAGTCACTTTTACAATTAATGTAACAGCAGTACTTCCCCATAACTAAACAGAGTCAAAATAATAAAAACCGTTGCGAATTGCGCGTTGCGCGTTGCTAAACTTTGGAAGAGAAAAGTTAGCCTAAACCGTGCCTCCCGCCCGTCACTGAATTTATTTTTTTCGAAACTGAAAAAAGCAGACGAATTTCACAAAATAAGAAAAAATTTCAACACTAGGTGCCGCTACAGACTGACGTTCAACCAAATTCGCCCCCCTCCTGTCCCGCGCCTGGGTACGTACGGCTTATGCTAGAGGTATCGTATTTTCCATTCCAGTACTTCTCTCTTCCAAGGCTCCAGCTAATCCGGGTGCGGGCTAAGTAGTTAGCGCCAATCGCAAATCGTGCGCGTTCGCTTCGTGCGTGTTTGAAAGAGAGAGAGAGCCAACGAGTTCTGGGTATCGTAAAACAATTTTAATTTCGAACCTTAAAGTGTTAATATTATTTTGGGGGCTAGTGTGCATGCGAATATTATTCCGGGGTTTATAGTGTGCATGTTAATATTATTTTGGGGGTTAATGTAAATAGAATACGGGCATTTAAATTAACTGTTTATTATTTGTTAGACAGGGCCTTCTGCCTTGGTTAGGTATTTTAATGCTATTAAATTTGATTTCGTTTGGACATTTAAACCAGTTCTAGTTATTACTCCTATATTCATACCCTAGACTTAAATTGAACCCACCGTTAGATTACGAGAAGCCTAGTATTTTATGTTTTCCGCTAGTTCAGGGAAACCAGGAAAAAGCGGTTACAATTTGATAAAATTTGCGCGAGACATGATGGAGCGTCCTACGTTATACATATACCGTATACATTTCTTATAAAGCGACTCGAGTAATTAAGACTTTGCTCCACGGTATTAAAAATCATGAAACTCCTTCCAAAGTTAATATAGGACGAGTATTGATGTCGTTAGTTAATAAAAATGGAATAGAGAAGTTGTTTTGAGATGGATGATCAAAAGAGGTTTCAAGTGTGACGCTCTGAAATATAGTAGGAGGTAAGGACGAGTGGATTTTTACCTCTCCGAGTGACGTATGTCACGGAGAGGTTCTGTACCTAACGTGTCTGTCGGTCTTTTCTGTTAACTTCTGCAATTGCTTATCAATAAAGAGAATTAATTTCATATCTAGGTAAAAAAGCTTGTAGGTAGTCCTTCTCTAGGCTCAGAGAGGTGATATTTGGGATTTACCAACTTGTTCTTAAATTATTTAATAAATATAATTGATATTAATTATTATGTTTACCGTTCAGTGACAAGTCAAAAGCACGGTCTTAAAATAGGTGCGGCCTAAGTATAGGGAGTCAAAAGAGTCCTCAAGTAGTTTTTCACTCCCCCTTTTTCCCCTTTGCCCTTTCATATTTCACACCTCCTTGTTAGGGTCTAGGGCTTTTATATGGATGGGTTTAGCACCAAGAATCGAAGACATCCATTTTCGGATTAAAGCTAGCATTTTTGTACAATTATATAAATTGCCATTCAAATTTGGATTACTTTGTTCCAATTAGGATAGTGATTGCACTCATTTTTCTAACAATGGACTCAGAGAGGTAATATTTTCCTTTTCCAACTTGTTAATTTGTTCTTCTACTAAAAAATAATATCATATTATACCTGTAAGCTAAAGTCTCTTTTTCGAAAGCAAACTTGTACAGGTAGCGTGTAACATATTGTTTTGATGTGCGAGGCTCAGTTATGAATCTAGTAGTGTTCTAGATGTAGGAGTTTATTGCATATGATACAAAACGTGTAAACAAAGGGAAACGTTTTTTTTATTCAAAGTAGTATATCAAAACATTTAGAGGACGCTACCAAAGTTTAATGAAAATTGTGTCATGGCGGTAGCTCTAAGCGGTAAAACTCTCCTGGAATGGTCAGACTACGCTTTCATAGTCTTCATACTTGGAACCTGCGTTGGTCTTAGCTTATACTTCAAAAAACTAAGAAGTATAGAGGAAGGAAAAACTGGCGGCAGCAAGCTATCCGAATTTCTATTGGCCAATCGCAGTTTATCAGTACTACCCGCAGTATTTTCCATCGGAGCTACACTGATCTCACCAATAACTCTGACCGGACATTCGGGGGATATGTACGTGTATGGCGTACAATACACATTCTTTCAAATCGCTACGTTTTTCGGGATTCTAGTTGTGGCTTTCACTGTGGTACCGAAATATCGACGAACCAAATACGTCAGCGTTTTTCAGGTGAGCAAGAAAGTACATACTTAAGATCAGGTGCAATTAATTAAGTGAAATGTATTGTAACACCTCCTAAAACCTTATTTTTGGTTAAAGGAATGGAACACCCATAAACCTTTTTGTCTATTAGCGTCAATAGTACTTTTATAAAGATAGTGGTACTACTGAAATTAAATTAGTAGCGATAGTTTTCATTTTATAATTAAAATAAAATTTTATATGGACACCACCATTAACCCCTCTCTAAACTTCACTGTTGTGCTTGGCTAGAGTACATGCTAGATGGTTGGCTGGTTTAAATAGACGTTTAGCCAATGAGATTTTAGCACTCAACTTTTTCTTCAAATATGTTTAGCTCTCGTTAGTCGTTTCGTTGATCAATTTGAATCAAAATTAATTGCCGAAATGCCAAGTTGTATTATAAAAGATTGTCAGAGTGTTAACTCTAGGTGTGCGGTTAGTTTTTATACTGATCCCTATCACTTTAAGTTCCCTGATATTGCATCAAAATGGTTACGATATGCCACAATTTGCTACCGTACTAGGCCTTGGCTACGGCGCTACCATAGTATCTACGGGAGAGGAGAGTTTGTTCTTTAAATTTAATTCTCGTGTTTCATAGTAACAGTACACTAAAGGGAAGATGTTCACGGCGGCAATGTCTCTTATTTGATACCATGATGGGCGACAGACCAGTCCTCTATAGAAATAATTCAGTTATAGCTATTTAATGATGGATAATACTTATGATAATACTTATGATAATACTTGTAGTCTACACTTTCCAAATTTCACGATATTGATAATCCTTTACAGTTATTAGAAGATCGTTTCGACGGCTGCGTTCGGCGTTTGTTCTCATGCATTTTCATTGTTTACAAAGTACGATTTCTTAAAATGTTCTTCCCAATTTTTCCTAAACTTTAGGATAATTTTTTATATTTTCTAGCTCATGTATTAGGGTCTTGTGTTGTATATTCCTGCCCTTTCCTTGACCACTTTGACACCTTTCGATACTCGACTCACAGTTTGCATCTTAGGGCTCGTCTGTACTGTCTATAGCTCTTTCGTAAGTATCCGTAGTGTAAGCCCCACAAAACTGGTAGGCTTACCCTAGAGTAATACAGCACTGTTTCAATACAATAATTTATTCTCACTCACCCAGTCATCGTTTAAAGTTTAAAATAAAAAACTACAAGGTAAAAAGAAGAGCTTCCTCTCTTCCGTGAGCAGCCAAAAGATAAAGCTCTCCTCCTGGTCTCCGGCCCCTCCTTTTATAGACACAGGGTCTCGAGTCGGGTCTAAGGGTTCCTTCCCCCTTGACGTTTGGTCAAGGGGTTAAGTCTCTGTCGGGATTCCGACGAGGACAGTTGCACGGTGCACTAGGACTTTCTTAGACCCCCCTGATAGTTTTACAAGCGTATGCTCGTTCCGCTGAACCCCAAGCTCGCTAATTTTAACGTTATGAGGAGCAACGGCCTACCAGTGGTAACGCCATTTCGCGTTTGCGATATGGCCGTTACAACTCCCCCACCCAAAAAATACTTAATGGGTAGGGCTGTGCTATTCCAACGCTGGGAAGAAAAGCTCTTCCTCCTCCAGCATTGGCGACAATTCCAACGCGTCCGAGAATTCGGACGGGCCGGACTCGTGGGCCTCCGGCAGAGATGGAGCCGCGGCTACGGCCCCAAAGTCGGTCCCACTCACCCCGACGAGGTCGTCAGGGGTGAGGGTCTTCCCCCTAAATATATTGGGGGTTGGGCCCCAAACACGGCTGGTCATCTGGCCAGCCGGCCACCGGGCGTCGCTGTAATAGATTTGGCCCGAGTGGCACCAAGTGGCGACGCTTCGCCTACTTGGCTGTTGGGGCGCCTTTGCTGTCATCTTTGGTGGGACGGGTGCCCTTCCCACCAGCTTCCCCACGGCGCCCTGTTGTTTCTGCGGCTGGCCCTGGTGTTGGGCCTGGCCGCCCTGGGCCACCGCCACCACTGGTCCGCTTCCCTGACGCCGGGCGCGACCTCTATTGCTGGTACAGCTACATTTGGTACTACTATTTAAGTCGCGCGTATGCGCAAGATAAATTAGTCTTTTGGTAATCGTAAGGTTTCTTACAATTCCCAAGGGTTAAATGAAAAGAGTGTCGTGGTTTCCCCCACCCAAAAACGTTACAGAGGGTTTCCTCTGGTGGAACGTAAATTGTACCTATGGCGAGGAACACTCTTTTCGCTCTCTCTCCGCTCTCCCCTCCTACGTTTAGGCTTAGCTATATCGATAGGTGAGTTTTCACCTGCGATTTCGCTATCCTGCGGAGAGTCTCCCGTCCAAGGTGGAGTGTACCGTTTCAGGTTTGAAACGTGAGAGATACCAGCGAATTTTCGCGTAGTTTCCTCCTCCAACCTGTACGTCAACGGGGTAGTTCTTTCCTGCACTACGAATGGGCCGTCGTACTTTTTTGCGAGCGAAGCCGTGAAACCACGACTCGCATCGGAAAGTGGGTGCGTACGGCGCAAAACAAGGTCGCCACGTCGAAAATACACGTGTCTCCGACGCTTGTCGTAGTGCAGTTTCTGCTTCAGCTTAGAGTCCTGCAGGTTATGCCTTGCATGATCGATAACATCATGAAGTCTAACCTTCAGTCTTTCAGCAAACATATCTGGGTCTCGGTTCTGGTAAGTATTTACCGGTTCCAATTCCCAATCTAACGGAGCGCACAGCTCCCTACCGAAATTCATTGCCGCGGGCGTGAACCCAGTCGAGCTGTTTTCAGCCGACCTTAAGGCGAAGCCCAACTCAGGAATACGAGCATCCCAATCCCTATGTTTCTCAATATAAGAAATAATCATAGGCTTGATATTCCTAGTCATGCGCTCAGTAATGTTTGCCTGAGCATGATACGGGGATGTATTTTTCGGGCGTATACCCAATCTTTTACATGTCTCCTTGAATTTCGGACTCGAAAACACAGAAGCATTATCAGTAATCAGTTCCTTTGGGAATCCAAATCGACAGAAAACTTCAAATAACTTCTCCCATATTTTCTCCGTAGTCATTTTTGGTAAGGGGTAGGTTTCTACCCACTTAGTGAAATGGTCTACGATGACGAGCAGGTATTGATTACCCTTGGAGCTGCGGGTATAGGGACCCATGAGATCACAGGTCACTAATTCCCACGGCCTTTCGCCTCGAACGCTTGATAGCAGCCCGGGCTTTAATTGTGCAGATGGCTTCGATTTTTGACACATCTCACAACCCCGAACATACTTTAAAACGTCGCGCTTCATACCCGACCACGTGACTCGGGATTGTAAACGTTTATACGTCTTACAAACACCCAGGTGGCCGGCAAGGGGCTCGTCATGGAAATATTTAATTGCCTCTAGCCTCAAGCTTCGAGGTAATACTACCTTCCAAGCTTTCTCTAGGGCATCCTCATCCTCCTCGTCCCATGGTGCGAAGAATCTCAATAGAAGACCGTCTTGATCCATTACATACTGATCCAATACTGCCCCGGCCTTTATTGCCGTTTCCGGGTCTACAGAGCTTCTAACACGCTCTAACTCCTCGATTAAACGAGATAACTCTGGATCAGTAGCTTGGGATTTTATTATCGCCTCTCTCTATTAAAAGGTAAACCCAACTTGGGTGTGTTACCCCCCACTACTTCATTTGCAACCAATATGACGGCTTCTTCATCGGCCAATTCGGTTTCGATTGGTGCCCGACTTAGAGCATCGGCTACCAAATTTAATTTACCAGGGCGGTATCGCACCTCGTAATTAAATGGTTGGAGGCCTAGAGACCAGCGGGCTAATCTTCCAACTGGCTCTTTCATCTTTTTAAGCCATTGAAGGGCCTGATGGTCGGTTTCGATTATCACATCAGTACCTTCAACATACATTTTAAACTTCTTGAGAGCGAATACTACTGCAAGACATTCTAACTCCGTAGTGGAATAATTACGCTCTGCTGGAGTGAGCCCACGACTTATAAACCAGATAGGCATTAATCCTCTATCTGTCTCTTGTGCCAATACTGCACCCAAGCCGTGGCTACTAGCATCGGTTTGAATAAGAAATTTCTTATTCAAATCCGGGAGAGCTAATTCCGAGGTACTCTTTACCTTTTCCACTAATTCCCGCATAGTGTTGGTATGGATTTCCTCCCAACTCCACGTGGAATCCTTCTTAAAAGGTTATACAAAGGACGAGCTATTCCCGCAAAGTTCGGTATAAACTGGCGGTAATAACCTATCATGCCAAGAAATCTTTGTAATGATTTCACGTCTCGAGGGATCGGGAATTCCTCAATCGCTCGAAACTTTTCCGGGTTTGGCATAAAGCGCCCTGGACCAACCTTATAACCGAGAAGATTAACGGTATTCGTGCAAAGTTGCACCTTGCTCGGATTAATAGTTAATCCGGCATCTTTAAGGCGGCCTAGAATTTCTCGAATGTGAATCAAATGATCCTCAAACGTCTCGGAATTCTACAGGGCCGGTAGGCCCTTGTAGATATGACTTGACACCCTTCCGTAATGTTAAATGAAAATTCACAGTTTTTAGGGTTAGCGTCCCATAGAAAAAGCATTAAAAAAATTTCGGTTTTTTAAGGCAATTGAAGCCGGCCATACGGAAAAACTATAGCGAAGTTAGTTTTCGGAATACTTCTAAATTAACAAGCATTTCTTAAATGAGAAACTTACCTGTTTCGATTTTTAATTAATGAATTCTAATTTTTGTAATTTAACTAATTAAGATAGTACGTCAAAAATTCCTTTTGGGTCAGAAGTCAGCCTAACCTTATAGCGCGCTTAAACCTATTTCTTCATTTCGTTCTCGTTGAAAACTAGAACGAAAGGGCCTAGGTTTGTGGGTGCTAACAAGTTACGTTGATATATTTCAAACGTTTGCTTTTATGTGGAAAATTCCTAATTTCATAGCAGACGACAGTAAGGCAACTAGAATTAATTACTTTGGTATTTTGTCCGAGCTTGAACACCTTTGATTGGATTTGCTAATTATCTATAACACTCTTAAGAACAAATACTTTGATATCAGGTCGAATTTTCGTCTAAAAATTAATTCAGGTAAATAATTACAGTTAATAGAGGTTTTTATATCTTTTGAAGTAAGTTTTTCGACGTTCTTTACGGCCAAGGCTTAAGTTGTATAGACTAAAAGCACTCCATGTTATTTCCCCATAGAGCTTAATACAGTCGAAGGCAGAGGGCTGCCATTACCCTATCTTAGTTACTCCGTAATTATAGTCTCATATAGTGTCTTTCCTCTTTAAAGATTATTAAAAAGGCTGATTTCAGGCTCTCATTTGTTTTGGAATCCTTTATATTATAGTCTGCTCAATTTTATGCTAGAAACATAGCCTAACCGGGTTAACCCTAGATTTTTATGCTGTATTTACCATGTTCGCTTCCAATTTGATGTAAAAATGTCATACCTATTCAAATTATTAACGTGTTGAAATAAAGATAGTGCTTTACACCCTATGAAAAGATCGAAAACTTCAAAATACTACTGGTAAGATGACAAAAGTTTAATATGTTTTCCCTACGGCAGTTAAAAGAGTCGTGGTGTACGTTAGCGCAGTTTAACTATTTGTTACCAACAGTGAATTTTGTTAATTCATAAATATAAGTAACAGTGGTGCTGATTAATCCAGGAGGACAGTGTCGTTATGTAATTTAACTAGTCAAATAATTTCCATGTTTACATCAGCGCAGATTTTTCCAACGTAACCACGTCAGCAACGGAGGGTTACGTTGTTCGTTATCTCCACAGTTCACATTGCCGTTTGTTTATTTGTCTAAATTGCTATGAATTGTTTAGGTATTTAATTTAATTACTGTTATTGAAGCCAAAGTTGCTAAACTATAGAATCACATCATTCATTAACATATGTTATAGATGATCTTTATGTTACCGCAAATTTAGCACGTGGTATGATAAAAATTTAACACATTGTGTTGGCAAGAATGAAAAACTCCACAATTAAGGTGATTTGAAACTCATTTTATAAGCTAAATCAACACTGCCAAACCAAAATCCTTCATTAATTTCAACTTAATTAAGTATAACTAACGTGAATTTAAACATGAAATATACATATTTGGATGAGAACTCGAGTAACTTTGAAATAAAATACTTAATTAAGATTAAAACTGCACAAGCTGTTAGTATAGCCCCATGTTTTCTATCTCATACTTAGTTAATTTAAATTATCTTTAAAGTACATTAATAGGCGCGAAATTCGAAAGTTTAAGGTAAAATAAGATTCAAAACCCACTAAAATTTGCAATTAAGGTTAAGTATATATTGAAAGTCATTTTTAACCTAAATGTACACTGCCGAAACACAATCCTACGTTAATTTTAAATCAATTAAATATAATTAACGTGAAATGAAACCAAAAATATTAATTTTTTGGATTAAAAGCTCAAATAACTTTAAAATAAACTGTTTAATTAAGATTAAAACTACCCAAGCCGTTGGTAAATCCTAAAGTTTTCTATTTCACACTTCAGTTAATTTCAACTATGTTTAAAGTGCATTAATTGGCGCGAAATTCAAAAGTTTAGGGTAAAATTTGGTAAAATAATGACTGTGGCAAAAATGTTAAACTGCACAAAACGTTCCAATTAGGGAAAAAAATTCCAATAAATTGTACTTTTAAGCTTAATCGACTCTCCCGAACTGCGCTCAAATTAAGATTAAAACAACGCAAGTTTTTCGCACAGCCACAGATGTTTCCTATTTCACTTTCGAATTAATTTAATTCATCATTAAAATACATCAAAAGCGCATACATATTTTAGAGTAATTGCAATTAAAGTTAATATTTCATTGAAACTTGTATTATATACTAAATCCACACTAGATAAGCCGTTAAATTAAACTTAATCAAGTATAATTAATGTGAAATTAACCCAAAACACGAATGTTTTTTTAAATTCATGGATACCTTATAATTAAACTAACAAATTATAATTAAAACTACACTTATCTTTCACTCAGCCTCCATTTTCCTGTTTAATTCTTACACTTAAAAAATTGTCATTTAAAATCATTTTTCCCATATTGAAAAGAGAGCTAAGAGGCGCGAAATTTAAAAGTTTTTTTGGGGGGAGGGGGGTACAGTATGTGTGCCTTTTTAACAGGAGTATTGTTACAATTTTAACCCTACAGACCTTGTATTTCTAATGGAACCGGCAATACCGCACCGCTGAGCCGAAAAACCAGGATGGTAATTGTTTGGACCTATCGGGTGAGGACATTGGAGCACCAAAAACATACTGCGGTGTCACTTGTTGAACGTTAAAGCGACCTTCATCACTTTAAATCCCATGACCTGCTCAATCTGGCAATCTTTGAAAACTCAACTTTAAGGTACTTCCGGTCCCTTTTCATATACAGGGTCTTCAGTGTAGGAGCTAAGTAGTAGAATTACAGTAGTTAGTCTCGTTTCCTAGCAAAATGCCAACCCGTTCTAACCAGGACAAATTGGACAGGATGTTTATTTTGGGTGAAGGTCGCAGTAACGTTCAATTAAAGGCAGTGTTTTATGCCGAACGCTTTCGACACCGACAACATCCGGTGCGAAGCACCTTTACCGACATTGGCGAGCACCTTCGTGATTTCGGTAGTGCAAGATCGTGAACGTAGAAGAGACTGTATAGTCTGTAATGAGGATAGAGATTTTGACATCGTAGCACGTTTTGAAGCCAATTCATGCTAATAGTAGAGCGGTGGAACAAGAAGTTGCACTAAGCCATTCTACTGTTTGTGCCAGTTTACAAGGGCATCATTACAGGCATTATCATACCCCGCTACATCAACCCTTAACGGACGAGGATTTCATAAGACGGCAATACCATTAGTCTTACCATGCGTCATGAGTTTACTGCTTGCAAATGTATTGCAAGACATGGACAGTCGTCTGGAAGAGTGCCTAAACCACAATGGTAGAAACGTCTAATATTTACGTTGAGGTGTTTACCAAACAGTTAAGAGGTTGTAATTTGAGGTCCACGTTCTAAGACTAATCGTAGGACAGTGCTTTAAAATATTTTGTTGCATTCTGCAGTATTATTTTTGTACCTTGTCACTCGTTGTCACTTGCATACAATAAAACATGAATTCTAAACATTTATTTACACCCTGTATAATTTAGTATGACATCACCCGTTGGCAGTATTGGGGGTTTTACATAAAGGAAGCTGTTGGTCTGATCTCGACACCACTGTACATGTATACAGTGTACGAAACAAATATTTTTCTTCCATATTTCAAATACCGTCGTTTTTAAGCTTCTTTCATAAATGAAGTGCAACATTAGATGCTTATCGAAATCAATGTTATTGGATATAAGTTAAATGTAATTAGCGATACTTAAGTACTTCTTTAAGCAATTAGAAATAGATCAACCCCAAATGTATGACGGTAAAGCAAACATAATTATTCAAAATTTAATTACATTAAGACTGAAGTAACAGATATTATAAAAAAACGTCTTGGTTTGGACCAAGGCCGAAAAAACAAACGATATGTGTGAGGTTTATCAATTGGCTGAAGTTTCAGATATTGCAATTTTTTTAGTTATTTTTATCCATTTAATCCTTAATCAATATTAAATTCAATCAACTGATTTTACTGTTAATCGATCTATTCCCTCTAAATTAATTGAAAAAATTACATATCTACGCTTTTTCAAGAACAATTACATTTTCCGAAAACATTTTACCATGAAATTAATTATTTTGAAGGGATTTCGTGTAAGCACCTTGTGTGATTGTTGCTGGCTTGACAAATTTTCAAGTTTGCATCAAAAAAAAACTTAAATCGGTAAGTTGCTAAGAAGACTGATGTTAAAAAAAATATGATAATTTAAATTTATTTTGTTCAGACTAGTTAATAAACGAATGCCGTATACTTAAGACATAGCAACATCGTTTATCCTGTGTAGTTTTTGTTAGTAGGTAGCTATCTGTAGCACTGGAAAAATATGATATCGGTATAATTATAACCAAAGGTAAAGGTAAAGATTACATAAAAAGATATACGTTTCAGTACCAATGGCTTGTTATATTCATTTCCATTCAATACCAGTTAAGCGAAGAAGGTCACTCTTAACTTAACCCCCCCAAGAAAGTCTAAAGTACGAAGAGGGAAATTGCAGTGCAACCTTTCTTTCATAGTCGCGACATTAGAAATGTAGCATTTCGAATATACGAAATTAAATGTATGAATTCGTGCAACACCCTGGTTTGGCATCCACTAAATATTTACATTTTCCTTTCGACTTTCGAATTATGTCAAAGTTCGCTTGGTCTTTTTAGACACAGTATTTCAAATATTCAATATTGATCCCTCAACACGTACTCCTTTCAAAATAATTAATTTCATGATAAAATGTTTTCGGAAAATGTAATTGTTCTTGAAAAAGCGTAGATATGTAATTTTTTTCAATTAATTTAGAGGGAATAGATCGATTAACAGTAAAATCAATTGATTGAATTTAATATTGATTAAGGATTAAATGGATATAAATAACTAAAAAAATTGCAATATCTGAAACTTCAGCCAATTGATAAACCTCACACATATCGTTTGCTTTTTCGGCCTTGGTCTTAACCAAGACGTTTTTTTATAATATATGGTGATATCATCATAAAAACCGAGAGCGAAATTCCATTTACAGGGTCCTAACACACGGTCAACTAATCGCATGAAAGTTGCCGGTGCGTTTTTAAGTCCAAAGGGCATCTTTACGAATTCTTAAAGTCCTCTATGGCACACGAAAGCTGTCATTTGTATATCGCTATCTTTCATGCTCACTTGGAGGAACCCCTTTGTGAGATCTATAGTCGTAAAGTACCGCGCCTTCCCTAAATACGCTAAGATATCTGGTATCGAAGGCATTGGATACCTATCGGCGGTAGTCACGTCATTTAACCTCCGCACATCTACACAAAGCCGTTTGATCTCACCCGGCTTTGGGTTAGCTTTCTCAACAAGAACTATCGGGGACGCCCAGGGACTATTGGATGGTCGTATAACTCCCAGTTCCAACAACTCATCAAAAGCCCTGTCTATTTCCTCCCTCTTCTTATTGCTAACCGGACGGGGATGACACGCTATAGGCCTAGCGTCACCCGTCTCTATAGAGTGCTCAATTAGCGAGGTTTCGCCAGGTTTCTTTGTGAATATGTTTTGGAATTCCGAAAGCATATCCACCAACCTAGCTCTTTCATCTTTGCTACAGGTCGATTTCGACGCTAAAGCTTTTAACACATTTAAGGGGTCTTTTTCACTTTTGACGATTTCGCCAAAGCAATTACCCGCCCCTTTTTCCATTTCTGCGGTATCGAACGGGATGACTTTTTGAGGGAAGGGGCCGATTGACCACCCACCTTCACTTAACCTAATGTTTATCCCCGTTCCTCGAAGAAAATCTCTCCCAAAAATAACAGAGGGTGTAAGACCTCGCACAATAAGAAAGCGCTGCCTTCTTTTCCCTCCGGGCCAATATACCTGGAGACGGATATCTCCGGCTACGCGGCATGTGCCGCGACCGAATCTAACCATTGTCCTATTAGCTTTTATCGCCATTCCTCGTTCTTCGAATATGGGTATGAATTCATCGCCCAACAAAGAAACTGACGATCCGCTATCTAACAAGCCAAGGAACGATTGCCCCATAGCTTGAAATCTCAATAATGGGGGAGTTTAACCGCCAAAATCAGAACAGCGATTAACCGATGGCGCGAAAATTCGAGTTTTCGAATTTCTTGCCTGGTTTTTGGCCCTCGTTATTTTGGTTTCTATTTTATCACGAGGCCCATCCCAAGAATAATTCGGATTTCCGATTATCTTGGTTGCCTCGTTTGCCCATTTCCCGGATTAGTACAATCCCTTTTGAAATGGCCGGGTTGGTTGCACTTAAAACAGCGCGCCATACTACGGTTACCTTTCCTTTGGTCTGGATTTCCGCCATTGGAATTCGCATTAAAAGTAGCATCTGCCCTTTTACCTGAGCGAGTGTTTACTCCGCTCAACGCCTGTCTCTGTACTCTAAAGTAAGAGTACGGATCTAAGGCTTCTAAACCTACGCCCACCTGATTTTCCGCAAATGCGTTTACATTTGAGGAAACTGACATACTGACGGCATTATTAACCGATTGAAGCGATTGCTCAATCGAAATACCTGCCCCATATGCCAGACCAGGCTCTAAGGATTCCGCCATTGACGGTGGGGGTCTGTACATTACCTCGGCTAGGATATCAGATTGAATAATCTTAGCCTCCTCACCCGTACAAAAATTTACGGCTGCATTTTGCTGTTATTTAGATTTTTTAGAATCTGCAATATATTGCAAATAAACTGGAATATTCTGGAAAAATACTGGAATAAACCTGAAAAAGGTTCAACTTCAGACAAAATTAAGATGCATTCCAGAGAGCAATGCAGAACATTTTAGACGTTTTGCAGAAAAAATATCTTCCGTTGGAAAACTCAGTACAGCAGTATACAAAATTTAGCTACTCTAGAGTCATAAAATAGCTACCTTACAGCTAGAAAACAGAAGGGAAATAGTAACTACCGTAAGAAATGTTTGTAGGCTCATTACAGGTACTGTACCTTCCAGATATATTGTATGCATGTTACAGTCAGAAATTGCTAAGTTTGTAGGATAATGGCAGGCGGGTTTCGGATACTTTTTAGGATAATTGCAGGCGCGTTTCATATACTTTGTAGGAAAATTGCAGGCGCGTTTCAGATACTTTTTTGGATCATTGCAGGTGCATTTCCGATTCTTTGTCGGATAAATTGCAGGTGTGTTTCAGATACTTTGCAGGATCATTGTAGGTGCGTTTCATATTCTTTGTAGGATAATTTGCGTTTCAGATACTTTGTAGGATAATTGCAGGCGGGTTTCAGATACTTTGTAGGATCATTGCAGGCGCGTTTCAGATACTTTGCAGGGTCATTGCATCTGCGTTTCAGATACTTTGTAGGATAATTGCAGCCGCGTTTCAAATACTTTGCAGGATCATTGCAGCCGCGTTTCAGATACTTTTAAGGACCATTACAGGCGCGTTTCAGATACTTTAATTTGTACGATAATTGCAGGTGCTTTTCAGATACTTTTTAGGATAATTGCAGGCGCGTTTCAGATACTTTGTAGGATAATTGCAGGCGCGTTTCTGATACTTTGTAGGATAATTACAGGCGCGTTTCTGATACTTTGTAGGATAATTACAGGCGCGTTTCTGATACTTTGTAGGATAATTGCAGGTACTTTTCAGATATTTTTAGGATAATTGCAGGAGCATTTCATATACTTTGTAGGATAATTGCAGGCGCTTTTCATATACTTTGTAGGAAAATTGCAGGCGCTTTTCATATACTTTTCAGGATCATTGCAGGCGCGTTTCAGATACTTTTTAGGATCATTGCAGGCGTATTTCGGATACTTTGTAGGATAATTGCAGGTGCGTTTCAGATACTTTGTAGGATAATTGCAGGCGCGTTTCAGATACTTTGTAGGAAAATTGCAGGCGCTTTTCATATACTTTTCAGGATCATTGCAGGCGCGTTTCAGATACTTTTTAGGATCATTGCAGGCGTATTTCGGATACTTTGTAGGATAATTGCAGGTGCGTTTCAGATACTTTGTAGGATAATTGCAGGCGCGTTTCAGATACTTTGTAGGATCATTGCAGGCGCGTTTCAGATACTTTGCAGGGTCATTGCAGCTGCGTTTCAGATACTTTGTAGGATAATTGCAGTCGCGTTTCAAATACTTTGCAGGATCATTGCAGCCGCGTTTCAGATACTTTTAAGGACCATTACAGGCGCGTTTCAGATACTTTAATTTGTACGATAATTGCAGGTGCTTTTCAGATACTTTTTAGGATAATTGCAGGCGCGTTTCAGATACTTTGTAGGATAATTGCAGGCGCGTTTCAGACACTTTGTAGGATAATTGCAGGTGATTTTCAGATAATTTTTAGGATCATTGCAGCCGAATTTCAGGTACTTTGTAGGATAATTACAGGCGCGTTTCAGATACTTTGTAGGATAATTGCAGGTACTTTTCAGATATTTTTAGGATAATTGCAGGAGCATTTCATATACTTTGTAGGATAATTGCAGGCGCTTTTCATATACTTTGTAGGATAATTGCAGGCGCTTTTCATATACTTTGTAGGATAATTGCAGGCGCTTTTCATATACTTTGTAGGAAAATTGCAGGCGCTTTTCATATACTTTTCAGGATCATTGCAGGCGCGTTTCAGATACTTTTTAGGATCATTGCAGGCGCGTTTCAGATACTTTTTAGGATCATTGCAGGCGTATTTCGGATACTTTGTAGGATAATTGCAGGCGCTTTTCATATACTTTGTAGGATAATTGCAGGCGCTTTTCATATACTTTGTAGGATAATTGCAGGCGCTTTTCATATACTTTGTAGGAAAATTGCAGGCGCTTTTCATATACTTTTCAGGATCATTTCAGGCGCGTTTCAGATACTTTTTAGGATCATTGCAGGCGTATTTCGGATACTTTGTAGGATAATTGCAGGTGCGTTTCAGATACTTTGTAGGATCATTGCAGCCGCGTTTCAGATACTTCGCAGGATCATTGCAGGTGCATTTCAGATACTCTGTAAAATAATTGCAGGCGCGTTTCAGATTCTTTGCAGGATCATTGCAGGCTCTTTTCATATACTTTGTAGGATAATTGCAGGTGCATTTCAGATACTTTGTAGGATAATTGCAGGTGCATTTCAGATTCTTTGCAGGATCATTGCAGGCGCGTTTCAGATGCTTTGCAGGGTCATTGCGGGTTTTCCTATCAATTATTGTGAATCAGTCGCCTTATATACCCTAAATTTCCAAAAAATTTTAAAGAGGCTTACGCTTGAGTTCAAACGTCAACAATAGCTATGTTTAAAATTATTTTAGGAATAAAGTTCCTTAAAGCGATTTAACTAGAATTAAGGTAAATTAATGACGATTAAATTAATAAATATCAATTATATTTTTTTTAATATTTAAAAATAGCCTCTAAATTGCGTCTCCACTTGGAGAGGTTTATTTTGGATTCCCAACTTGTACTCATCCCTTACAAAAATATTAAGCTGTAATTTATCTGAATACACGCTTTTCTGACTTGCTAAATTAACATATGAGATGGTCCAACTGTTTAGGTACATGTACAAGTTCTTACCACATCTAGCTAAAAAGGTCTTTTCGTCTATCTAACATCCACAACATACACACTCACAGAACATAATCGAAAAAGTCTTTAAAACTTGCAGCTAAAAACCGATTACATCTGAAGGGAAGGGTCCCGACAGGCTTGTTTTACGTCTATTCGCAACCAGGAAAACTGCTGTAGACTCATAAAATAGCGCTAAAGTACTTTGGTTAGCAATTTCCTTCACATTTCGAGCGCCATGGTGATAGTAGATCTTGTCTTAATCGGTGAAGTTGGACTGCAAAACCGAGTGTATTCAATTCTCGAGTCATTCTCGAACTAGCTCTCAGTAAGTCTCTAGCATTACGAAGTATAGGCAGTGTCATACTTATTGAAACATATCTGATAAATTTTTGATAACTGTATATACAATACTGGCCCTTTTATGACCAAAAATGTTTCAATTTTCTATCTTTTATGGTGGTTTAAATATATTTAAGATCGAGACGTGACAGTATTAGATCAAAAGATCTTATTGAGATGAATGAGTAAAGCTTTTTTAAGATGCCTTTTTAGGCCTAACCAATTGTTTATTCAAAGTTTAGGAAAATAAAAGCAGTAATATTAATGCCTAACCAAGAAGTTATATCAGTATCTCAGAGAGAAGATATAAGATGCCTTTGTATTCGCGCGCCATAGTCCCAGTCCCCCTTTCAAAATACAAGGGGGGACGTAATAGGAGGCGCCGGGCTATTTCGCTCTCGTCAGTCGGAAATTTTCCTCACTCGCGTCGTCGCGCTGACGTGAGTTTTCAAGAACCAATGAGATGCTGGTTGTAATTTAGAGACGGGGATTGACTGCGGACCTACGTTAGGACTGGAGATAAAGCTGCAAATCTGGCGAATTTATATCTTCTCTCTGAGATACTGATATAACTTCTTGGCCTAACAGAAGCAGATAAAAATTTATGGAGCGCTCGAAGTTGACTTCCCGTACAAAAATTTTAAGCTGTAATTCATCTGCATACGCGCTTTTTTATCGCTACCACGCTGTAACCATTAAGGCTACATTTCTGCAGCTCAAAAAACGGGAAAATTTAACAGCAATTCTAGAACTGCAAATTGACTGCCGTTTCTACATTTTCTGTTTGTTAACTGTTAACTGTCTAGACTGGCAGAAATATGCAGCGCAATTCTGCAAACGCTATGCAAAGGTAGAAATACCAGTTGTTAGTTTAAAACTATAATTTGACCGTTTTTATAGATATGTTACAGGTCTGCAAAAGTGATGGAAAAGTAGAAATCCAGCTGCTAATTTAGAACTGTAATTTGACCGTTTTAATAGACATGTTACAGGTCTGCAAAAGTGATAAAAAAGTAGAAATACAGCTGCTAATTTAAAACTGCAATTTGACCACATTTATAGACATGTTACAGGTCTGCAAAAGTGATGGAAAAGTAGAAATGCAACAGCTAATTTAGAACTGTAATTTGACCATTTTTATAGACATGTTACAGGTCTGCAAAAGTGATAGAAAAGTAGAAATCCAGCTGCTAATTTAAAACTGCAATTCTACCACATTTATAGACATGTTACAGATCTGCAAAAGTGATGGAAAAGTAGAAATGCAGCTGCCAATTTAGAACTGTAATTTGACCATTTTATAAACATGTTACAGGTCTGAAAGAGTGATTGAAAAGTAGAAATCTAGCTGCTAATTTAAAACTGCAATTTGACTACATTTAAAGACATGTTACAGGTCTGCAAAAGTGATGGAACAGTAGAAATACAGCTGCCAATTTAAAACTTTAATTTGACCTAAATTGACCATTTTTATAGACATGTTACAGGTCTGCAAACGTGATGGAAAAGTAGAAATTCAGCTACCAACTTAAAACTGTAATTTAACCACATTTAGAGAGATATATTGCAGGTATCCAAAAGTAGGAAATTCTACTTTTGAATTCCTGCAATATGTCTACAAATGTGGAATAGTTACAGTTTTAAATAGGCAGCTGGATTTCTACTTTTCCATCACTTTTTCAGACTTGTAACATGTCAATAAATATGGTCAAATTACAGTTTTAAATTGGCAGCTGGATTTCTACTTTTCCATCACTTTTTCAGACTTGTAACATGTCTATAAATATGGTCAAAATACAGTTTTAAATTGGCAGTTGGATTTCTACTTTTCCATCACTTTTTCAGACTTGTAACATGTCTATACATGTAGTCAAATTACAGTTTTAAACTAACATCTGGTATTTCTACTTTTCTATCACTTTTGCACACCTGAAACATGTCTATAAAAATGGCCAAATTACAGTTTTAAATTGGCAGCTGGATTTCTGCTTTTCCATCACTTTTGTAGACCTGTTACATGTCTATAAATGTGGTCAAATTGCAGTTTTAAATTGGCAGCTGAATATCTACTTTTCCATAAGTTTTGCAGACCTGTAACATGTCTATAAATGAGGTAAAATTACAGTTTTAAATTGGCATCTGGATTTCTACTTTTCCGTCACATTTGCAGGCCTGTAACATGTCTATAAATGTGGTCAAGTTGCAGTTTTAAACTAGCAGCTGGTATTTCTACTTTTTCATCACTTTTGCAAACCTGTAACATGTCAATAAATATAGTCAAATTGCAGTTTTAAATTGGCAGCTGGATTTCTACTTTTTCATCACTTTTGCAGATCTGTAACATGTCTATAACTGTGGTCAAATTACAGTTTTAAACTAGCAGCTGTTATTTCTACTTTTGCATCGCGTTTGCAGAATCGCGCTGCATATTTCTGCCAGTACAGACAATTAACAGATAATAAACAGAAAATGTAGAAACGGCAGACAATTTGCAGTTCTGGAATTGTTGTTAAATTTTCGCGTTTTTCGAGCTGCAGAAAATGTAGCCTTAATGTATACCTATTACAGCGTGATAGCGATAAAAAAGCGCGTATGCAGATGAATTACAGCCTAAAATTTTTGTACGGGCAGCCAATTCAGTTAGGGTAGCGAAAGCTTTCCCCCTTAGCATTCTACGGTATGTCGGATGACACTGCCGTAGGACGCGCTGAATTTGTACCGACTCAGACTCCGGTGTTTCAAATCGGTGAGAATACTCCGATAAACAATGGATGTACTGAGTCAATGGTTCATTTTCTCCTTGAGTTCGGTTATCCAACTCAATTTGAATGCGCCTAAAGTAATCAGTAGCCTGATACTCTTTTCTAAAACAATCTCGGAATTCCGAAAGGTTTTTGAAAGCGGCTGAACCCCCCCACAAATTTAAACCAGCGATCGGCCGGCCCTTGTAAAGACAAAGGGACCACGTGAAAAAGGATATCCTTATCACTATAGCCGGTCGCTGATTGATACCGCAGAAGAGCCTCGAGGAAATCCATCGGAGATTTCTAATCTGCGGGTCCTAAATAGGTTGGAGCGTCTACTCGCAACCTTACCTGAGGTGTTTGCGTTGGATTTCCAACACTAGCTACCCAACTACCTGAGACAAAACCTTGAAAGGCTTGACGCAAGGCATCACTAATAAGTTGGCTCATTTGCTGAGCCGGGTCTCCGGACTCAGTGCCTTCACCATTATTAGCGGAAACCCCGGATCTAGTTTCCGGCATAATTCAATATAGTGGTATCACTATACTAAAATCACTAATTTCTAAACTAAACTAACTTTCAATCAACTAAATCGGCTCGCGACCACAACACGTTTTTTTAAATTAAACTTAGAGAAAAATTAAACTAAGTACATGTATTACTCCATGTTCTCAAAGCCCCACGTTGGGCGCCAGTTTGTAAGCCCCACAAAACTGGTAGGCTTACCCTAGAGTAATACAGCACTGTTTCAATACAATAATTTATTCTCACTCACCCACTCATCGTTTAAAGTTTAAAATAAAAAAGTACAAGGTAAAAAGAAGAGCTTCCTCTCTTCCGTGAGCAGCCAAAAGATAAAGCTCTCCTCCTGGTCCCCGGCCCCTCCTTTTATAGACACAGGGTCTCGAGTCGGGTCTAAGGGTTCCTTCCCCCTTGACTTTTGGTCAAGGGGTTAAGTCTCTGTCGGGATTCCGACGAGGACAGTTGCACGGTGCACTAGGACTTTCTTAGACCCCCCTGATAGTTTTACAAGCGTATGCTCGTTCCGCTGAACCCCAAGCTCGCTAATTTTAACGTTATGAGGAGCAACGGCCTACCAGTGGTAACGCCATTTCGCGTTTGCGATATGGCCGTTATAGTAGTCTTAATTACTAGTACCCGCGACCACTATTACAACACGAGGTTGTGATATAACTGGTGTCACCCAACTTGGTGAAAGATCTTAAATTTGATTGAAAAATTTCCAAGAGATTTTACATCTTTTAATATTGGTTACACCATAAAAAACCTGTCTAAGATTTTTATTTGGAATTTTTAATGAACTTTAGTATTTACCAGTGACATAATGGAATTTCTCTATCATCTGGCTGTCATCATTAGAATATTGTATTTTACTGTAAAATTAAAATTATTAGTATTATTAATTACGCAGGGTGGGTTCCGAGCCGTAGTTTGGACGGATGTCTTGCAGTTCCTCCTTTTGTCCACTACCCTACTCATGGTTATTTTCCAAAGTCATGTTCGGGAAAATAGCTTGACCCACCTCTGGTATAAATCCATGGATAATGGTTTTCTCACAGCGATTTTGTAAGCACTAAACATCGTATTCTTTAGCTTTCACAACAATTAAGCAATGGTAGTCAACTTGACTACTAATAAAAAAGTCCCTATGCGCAACCCTGGTTCCATTCGGACATATGGGACTGATCTGGTTTATAGTGAATTCAAATTTTCAGTTAATTTCTAGCTTTATCATAGCTCTAACTCAAGTTAAGGATTTACATTGGAAAAATTAGTCTGTCAAAACAACAGGTTTTATTGTATGCAAATGAGAAGGTACAAAAGAATATTGGGGAATATGCCTGAATGAAACAAAATATTTTGAAGAACAGTCCTATAAGATTACCCTTAAAACTTGGCCTCAAATTACAACCTCTAATCTGTTCACTAAACACCTCAACGTAAATGTTCGATGTGTTTACCATCGTGGTGCAGGCACTCTTCAAAATGACTGTCCATGTCTTGCAATACATTAGCAAGCACTAAACTCATGACGCAGGAAGTCCAAGTAAATGTCCCCAGTGATGTTTTCATCGGAGAAGGGTCCGATAATTCGGTTACCAAGAATTTCCACCCAAACGTTTACCTTCCATCGCATTTGACGGTAATGGTGTCATAACCAGTTGGAGTAGGCTGGCATTTTTGTAAGACACGAAATAAAGGTCTGTAGTGAGCAATTGTAACAGTACGCCTGATAAAAACAAGGACACAAATACTGTAAAAAAACATAGCAATAATTACACCAGCGTAACTTTCATCCCATTTATCGATTAATAAGCTTTACTCTATATCATGGACATATCCTTATTGTTATTAATGGCTAAGCACTCTTTTAGAGGAACCCAAAGTAGATTTTACGCACTGTGCCTTAATTGACTTTTATTGTAGTTGGCTTGAAGGGGACACGACCCGGGCTTCAATCTGGGCCTTAATATTATCTGGACTCCTCAATTCATTGGACATGTTTCTGATCAATCAAGCTATGTTGCAAAGAGTGCTAGCGGCGAAATCTAACCAAGTGGCTAGAAGGTAAGTTTATATGTGCTATAGTTTATCTAAAGGCCTGTCCAGACTGACACATTTTGCGCGTTCGCATCTTCGCTTCGCTTGTTTGCAAACATATCGCTCTACTGTCCAAATTGGGTTTTCGCTACTTTAGTCCTCATATCGCGAAGATGCAAATTTCTTGCGACTATAGCCAAAAATTTCGTGCCTTCGCGAGAAAAGCACCAATCACAGACGAGAGGAAGGGTGGGGTGTGGAGAGTGTTGATTAGTTTCGTTTTTGTCACTTTTCCACAATGGCGGGAGGAGCGTGCAACTTAGTTCAGTTGAGTCACTATTAATAAACATGGACAACGTAGATGTCGCAATGATTTCTCGAATTTCATTGGCTCTCAGAAAAGGAAAAGCAAAATATTTGCGTGTATCTGAACAGAAGGGCAAATATTTTTCATGTTACGATGATGCGAATAAACGAAGGCGCGAACACGTGAGTGCGAGATCAAAGTGGACAAAGCTTAATATAGGCACTAACAAATATAAACGTATAGTTCAGTCATCGGATCTGGCGTGGTCATTTTGTGTTTGAACGCCGCAGTTACAACATCGGGGCGGTTCTATAGATCATATATGGTCAGTGCAATCCTCTCGGTGTCCCTGAACACACTGGTGTAAAAAGAATTGACCAAGTAAGAAAGTCAATCAGAACTATAAACGTTAAAGAATAAGCAATAATTTTAACTAGTATAAGATTTTTTATATCAAACATATTGCGCACCTCTGTAAAATCTTATAACAATATTGCTATATTGATAGGTGTTTATTTACGCCATCGGTGATCTGTTCAGAGATTACCCAGTCCTTAAGGGACTAGCCATTGGCGGAATCATTAGCGCATCTCTCAGTACTTTCTCATCGTATATAAATGCTTTCGCGGCTCAAGCTTTGGAAGATTTCCTTAAGCCAATGTACCCCAACTTAAACCAAAATGAAAGCGTGTCCGTAAAGTTGTGCATTTGTTTAAGTAAGTATTCTTTAAGCTGATATTTTCGCCTGTAGGTTGACCATAATATTAATATTTCATCAGGCTTTGCTTTCGGTTTGATGGCCACCTTGATCAGTTTTATCTTACCATTTATGGGGCACGCTGTAAAAGCAATTCAAATCATCAATGGAATATTCCGAGGACCATTGGCTGGAGTAGCTTTGCTGGCCA
This sequence comes from Phalangium opilio, assembly GCA_019434445.1. NCBI lineage: Eukaryota > Metazoa > Arthropoda > Arachnida > Opiliones > Phalangiidae > Phalangium > Phalangium opilio. Next base: position 101,643 of record JAEQBA010001975.1, read on the forward strand.
TGTTCTACAAGAAAATTACTAAAAAGGTATATGTGCAGGAATTTATGTTTCTGTGTTTTTAACTCATATTCCATCGCGCTCTATAAGCACTAGGTGTCGTGGCTGAGGGGGCCCGAGTTCCGTGTGCCGGTTAGGATGGTTCCTTGGGTTCGCCCTTGGTTCGGACCTTTCCCTGACCCGTTCCGCGAACGTTTTGCTCGGTTGCCTTCAGGTATTACTATGGCTCATCCCCAGCTCATGGCATCTCTCTGGGGGCCGCGGATACATTCTTGGATCGTATGACACCGCTGTGCTCGGAGGGACCTCCCCCTTCCACTCGAGTCTTCTGCTGCCTTAGTCCTTCCCTGTCACCGACCTCCTCCTGGCTGGGCTCACTGCCGACGGTGTAGCGCTCTCATCACCTGCTCAAGGGACGTTAGTCGCGTCCGCTGCCCGGGCCCGTGTGTCTTGACGGTGGTTCCGCAGGTACCATTGGGAACAATGATGAGAGACAATTGGGGGGGGCGCTGATAAGGCCCCCAGCTATGTGCAGCCCCTAATCAAAGGTTCTCTGAACGATAACCACTAGGCCTACTTGTAAATAGTGTGAACAAATCCGATGACATTGATTAGTAGTGTTGTTGAGAGAGGACTTAACTAACCAGCAAGTTACGTTGCCTAAGATGTAATTGTAAATGAGTTTTTGGAATGTTTACGAACAGTTTAAATTAAGAAACCATAATAACCAGTATGAAAAATTAATAACTCTTTCACACTCAGATTTGCTTGTTCAGTTTACTGGCTGCTATGATCTTTAACGCGTGGATTATAATGGGCAGCTTCTTGTACGTCTCCAAACCGAAATACATTACGTTGGAACACTCCTTTAATGATTGTGAAAATTTCTCGGCCATTCACTCCCAATCAGGAATAATTAACTCTACAGAAATATATGAAGTAGTTGCACCAACAACAAAGAGGTAAGTCCGTAAAATAATAATAATAGTAGTTGAAACGTAGCAGCGCTTCCTTCGTATCTAAATACCATGGATAAAGAATGTGCGTGAGGAAATTTGTTCTCAAGCTATAGGATAGGCAACTCCCTATCTTGAACGACAGCTTATTCTGTATATACTCTGATACAACATCGGTATCAGCATTATATCAGCTATCTAACCTAGCTTTGTGCGTGCTGACAAGAGACGAAAAACTTCAGGATTTTCAGGATAGTAGCAACCCGGATAGTGTGGGGCTTATGGAGGAATCAAGGTTCTAAAGATGGAAGCAGCTAACGTCTTATTTTGTCCAGATGGCGCGAGTGTTTTCCGGGATTTGACTCGGTATTTTTCATAACCCCCCCCCCCGTCCTTTTTGGGGCTGAAAAGGAGGAAAGGAAGCTTAACATTGATTGTTTAGTCGCTTAGTATGGGGCTCTATGGGTCCTTCAGTATTACTTCGTCCATGGTAGGCTGTAGGCAATTTCACAAGTATTTGAAACTAAGGAATTGCTAGTAATTACCGGTAATTTACCGATTACCGATTACCGATTTTCAAATAGCAAATTATTACCTTTGTAAATAACCGTCGAACATCATAAAGATCTTAAAAAAAAATATATATAATTTTTGGGTTTACTGAACAGTTTTTTTTTTCATTAGTGAAGCTTCTCCGCCGTCACACATTGACAATTTGACAATAACTGCTTTGTCGGTATTCCAAAAATTTGGACAAAATGTGTAACAGTCAATTACAGTAATTTATCGGGAATATTATATTTCTCAGGTGCGGTATTTTTAAATTCATAATTACAGGGCTAAAAAGAATTAAAAGATTACGCGTAATCCATAATTTATGTACAGGGAATCTCAGTGTGATTAGAACCTCGTTTAGAATGAATTATAACTCAGAACTTTTCTACAAAGAAATACCAATTGAAATAAGGTTTTTTTTTCACCAAATTAAAATACCAGCAAGAGGATCCCGGGTTCGATCCCGGACTGTGGCACCGGGTGAAAAATCAGGGAAGAAATCCTTCTGCGTAGAGTTTGCAAGTTCTCTCCCCGCTTGTTAAAGGAGTTTTCCTCCGCGGTCTAACCCGGTTTCTCCTTTCCATCAAAAACTTGCAGAGGTTAACGGTAATAGTTAGTATAGGGCGCTGTCGGTTAGCTGTGGCATAGGGGCTAGCCACCACCCCTCTATGCATTGTAAAGGCGTTAGATAAGTGGCAATAAGTCGCAAAATGACTTGGTCCAATTAGCTAGCTGAACTTATATCATATTTTACCACGAAAGTGGTATTGTATTTGTTACACTTTCAAGTCTCTACTTTCAAAATATGAAGTTTTTAATATAATTGAACCAAAGTTTCTATTTTTTAAAGTCCATTGAAAAATCACGAAAACTCAGTTTCGATATATCAATAATTTTCTCTTGTCGAGCTTGTTCGCCCGTTTGATGACATCACTATGACGTGAGAAACAAAAGCGCGGGAATCCTATACGCGTCTAGAGCTTCTCGCCGGTCTAAACTCTGGGTCTGATAGCAGAGAGAGTGGCACCATCTCACGTGAAAAATATATATTGTGACGTCAGCCTACGGGAAACGTTTTAGCCTTTCATAAAAAGTGGATTTCAAATAATTTTATATGAAGCATTTTCAAATGCATATTGCCAAATAACAAGAAATCGGAGAATTAAAAGCTTGATATTTTTGAATTCACAGAAACTAATTCGATCTTTTGTTATATAAATCAGAGGTTTTTCAAACGAAGCTTCTCATTCCCTTTAATATCTTGGACCTACCTTGGACGTTTCCCCTAGCTGGTTTACTTGTGTCACTTAGGTTAAAAATAAGGGATGGTGTTGGGTTACTAATTCCTCACAATGTAGTTAATAGGCTGCTGCGCTCCAGCTTAGTAATCCTTGAAAATTTACGTAGTGAAAACATTAATCAAAACTTTATTTTCCCACACGAAAGTTTATTCCTTCCATTCTACAAGATTTCATACATGTGGTATAATGTTTTGGGATTTGTTCTAAGCATCTTCATTGGTATATTATTTTCGGAAATATATAGTTTGTGTCCAGGTTGGTTAAAAACAAAACGCAATCTAAAAACCTTTGTTCAAACCTATAATATTACAGCTGGCCGAGGCTTAAGAAATATTTTCTATACGGAAAGGCACGCAAGAGATATGTAAGTAAAATGTTTGAGAATGGGCACGAGTAAGTGCCAAACAATTAATTTACAGAAACTAAACCATATTTTTTAAATTACTGCCATGCGAGTGAAAGCGACCGATTAGAAGCTGTACCATTATCTTGAATCCAGATTTTGATTCACTATTGATTTTGTTTACTTTCATTTACGATATTCTTGATTGTAGGTTATGGATAATGTATGTCAAATGAAAGAGAATATACCAATCTATCAATAAAAATATTTCTAAATTAATGAAGTAAAGTATTTATAATTTGATGAAGTAAAGTATTTCTAATTTGATGAAGTAAAGTATTTCTAAATTGATGAAGTGAGAAGTATTTATAAATTGATGAAGTAAAACTAAGAAGTTCAAGAAGTTGATTAATTTTTTAAATTAAGTTGATCAATTTTATAATTATTGTTGATCAATTTTATAATTATTGTTGATCAATTTTATAATTATTGTTGATAAATTTTGTAATTATTTTTGATCAATTTTGTAATTATTTTTGATCAATTTTAAAATTATTGTTGATCAATTTTATAATTATTGTTGATCAATTTTGTAATTATTGTTGATCAATTTTATAATTATTGTTGAACAATTGTATAATTATTGTTGAACAATTTAATAATTATTGTTGATCAATTTTATAGTTATTGTTGATCAATTTTAGAATAATATTTTTTAATTAAAGATGATTGATTTTCCCTAGGACTGTTCACGAGCTCGAGCCAGCCAATTTGATGAATTGGGTTTACTTGGGAATTGAAGGAATGGGTGTTGGTATTAAGAAACCTCCGACTGACACGGGCCAGTCCAGTCTGGGAAATATGGATATTTTTTAAACTAGTCCTTTGGACCAGTGACCCCCTAGGGTCCGAAATAATAAACTGGTCTCCGGACTGGTCCTAGCCTTTGTTCTTTGCAATTAATAAACTGGTCCCGAGGACCAGTAACCCCCACTTCTTGAATTAAAAAACTAGTCCAAGCAATTAATAAACTGGTTTTGGACCAGAGGAAGTGTGCTATTTCCCAGACTGGGCCAGTCTATGTCTGTAGGGGAGAATCGCCTACATGTCGTATTCCCGTAAACAAAATCTCGGCTTACCTGAGTGTGAAATACCCCCGAAATCGTTACCGACAATTGTGGTTTCAAGATAGTGATGATCCAATTGGTTCAAACCGATTCTTGACTAATATGTACTATCCGTTTGATGGCGCCACATTAAATAACAAACATATTTTCAGTTCCAATAAAACAACCAATGATTATACGTATGTGTGTCGTTTACGCTAACCTTTCCTAGATGTATATAGGTTGATGTTATAGTTCTGCTTGATATAGGGGGGGGGAAATCCGGTATGTGGAAGCCCAATCTAAAGTCTTTGAATCTACATGCCGGATGTTCCGTCTTAACTATTGTTTGCATCTACATCGTTTTGCCGAACGACTTTGGATCTTTGTTGGGCTTTAAATTATGAGCTTAGCCTACTTAACTTAAAAAATTTAGCTTTAATAGCAGCTTATGAACATTTTATGAAATTTAATATTCATTTAAAGCTTCTTGTTCTACTAGTGTTCTAGATGCGAATAGGGACAATGGGGACGTAGTGAATTCACGCTGACATTGATTGTGTTTTATATGAACCGACTCTAAAATAAAATGTCATGATAATATAGAAATCTTTAACTAGCATCATACCGCTTGCAATCGTATCGATTTTTAAGGTATCTTTTTAAATAGAAATAAACAGCTTTTCAAGTAAAGCAGGGATAGATGTAATTTTAAAAGCAGGATTGGTGAACGGTTAGTATTTACTTCAGTCCGACTCATAGCCCAGTATAGAACCGCTCCCTCCAACACGTAACGAAAATTTTAAATTATATTATTGGCTCCCTTAAACTACGTAATGATGACGTTACTGACGGGACGGCGAAAATACGTAGTTTCTTTTTACCTCTGTCGCTATGACGCGCCTATTCTTTCATACCCCCGTCCTGGAGAAGGGGAACGTGGAATTGACGCGCACCCAGATTACTCTGTTCTCCATTCCTACTTCTAAAATTACATGGGTCCCTGATTAAAATGATTGTATTCCATTAAAATTTCCAGTTTTGAAAAGAAAATCTGTTTAAATACAGGGTGTTTCTGATAAGTCTGCCATAAATCAAGGGGCGTGTTCTTTGGGTCAAACTGAGTGGAAAGTGTCAAAGAACATGGAGTGTACAAGAATTTGCAACGAAGATATGGCCCCCCAAACATTGGCCCCTAAAACAAGAAAATATTCGAAAATGTAGACTAAAACAAATTCCGCCTTATCAACTTGTTTAGAAATATGAGACAATTTCAATAGTTTCCCTCTAACATCGTTATTGAACTTTCACCTGGCAGAAGTGTATTAAATGAGTAGAAGTATGCCTACTCTAGTAAAGTAAATTCAAAGTATCATGGTACCTTTCGGTTGGTATTACTTTTATTCTTAACAAGTTAACATGGACGTTACAGGTATTGTTCAAAATGTCCACCAACGGCGTTAAGACAAACATGAACCCGTCTTTCGAAAGATTCTTGGACATGTTGGAAGATTCCTGGCATGTTCCTGATTGTTTGACAACCTTCAATAATTCGTCTTCGCAAGTCTTCCTCATCACGGACTTCATTCTTGTACACGATGTCTTTGAGATGACCCCAAAGATAGAAATCGCACGGATTTAAATCCGGAGATCTGGCTGGCCACGCAACTGGTCCTCCACGCCCAATCCACCTCAAATTAAACGTAGCATTAAGATGTTCTCTAACTGCACGGCTGAAATGTGGGGGTGCCCCGTCGTGCATAAACCACATGTCACGAAGTAATGCTAACGGTATGTCCTCGAGTAGTTCAGGTAAAGTGTCTCTTAAGAACGTGAGATATGCTTCACCATTTAGTCTGGGTGGAAGAAAATGCGGACCTAGTAAATGATTACCGACAATGCCGCACCATACGTTTAAAGAAAATTGCTGTTGGTGACTTCTAACACTAGTTGCGTGTGGGTTTAATTGGCGCCATTCGTGGTGGTTGTGATAGTTCAGAATTCCATCCCGGGAAAAATGTGCCTCGTCGGTTACTAAAAGGACCCGTGGAAATGGATTGTCCTCTACTCTGGCCAAAAACCACTCGCAAAAGTCGATGCGTCTTGGATAATCTGCCGGGTTAAGAGCTTGCACCTTTTGAATATGATACGGGTGAAACTGATGTCCGCGGAGAATTCGCCAGACCAAAACGTGATTAACATGTAATTGTCGTCCAACTTGTCTGGTACTTGTCGAGGGGTCCTCATCGAACATGGCAAGGACGTCTTCCTCGATTTCCTCCATGTCTTCTGGAATGTCTCGCTCTCGAACGTTGTTGGGTTGTACTTGTCCGATGTCCCTCAAACGCCTGTCAACAGCCTCGAACGTACGACGATTTGGTATGCGTCGTTGTGGAAATTGTTCCTGGTATCGCCGCTGTGCTTCCACTGAATTGCCCTGCGCCAGTCCATACATGAGATGCATGTCTGCATATTCTGCATTGGTATACGTCATAATGTACTACCACACGTTCGTTCGAAGTGATACTGTGACGTTATCAACAACATCGCGTTGCTTTATAGCAAACCACCGTTTAGTTTTTACGTTTGCGTCATGACCGTCAGCATTGTTTTTTATTCACAAACGTAAACAATAAACGGTGGTTTGCTAAAAAGTCTTTGGGGTCATCTCAAAGATTTTTTTGACATCGTGTACAAGAATGAAGTCCGTGAATAAAAAATAATGCTGACAGTCATGACGCAAACGTAAAAACTAAACGGTGGTTTGCTATAAAGTAACCCGATGTTGTTGATAACGTCACAGTATCACTTCGAACGAACGTGTGGTAGTACATTATGGCGTATACCAATGCAGAATATGCAGACATGCATCTCATGTATGGACTGGCGCAGGGCAATTCAGTGGAAGCACAGCGGCGATACCAGGAACAATTTCCGCAACGACGCATACCAAATCGTCGTACGTTCGAGGCTGTTGACAGGCGTTTGAGGGACATCGGACAAGTACAACCCAACAACGTTCGAGAGCGAGACATTCCAGAAGACATGGAGGAAATCGAGGAAGACGTCCTTGCCATGTTCGATGAGGACCCCTCGACAAGTACCAGACAAGTTGGACGACAATTACATGTTAATCACGTTTTGGTCTGGCGAATTCTCCGCGGACATCAGTTTCACCCGTATCATATTCAAAAGGTGCAAGCTCTTAACCCGGCAGATTATCCAAGACGCATCGACTTTTGCGAGTGGTTTTTGGCCAGAGTAGAGGACAATCCATTTCCACGGGTCCTTTTAGTAACCGACGAGGCACATTTTTCCCGGGATGGAATTCTGAACTATCACAACCACCACGAATGGCGCCAATTAAACCCACACGCAACTAGTGTTAGAAGTCACCAACAGCAATTTTCTTTAAACGTATGGTGCGGCATTGTCGGTAATCATTTACTAGGTTCGCATTTTCTTCCACCCAGACTAAATGGTGAAGCATATCTCACGTTCTTAAGAGACACTTTACCTGAACTACTCGAGGACATACCGTTAGCATTACTTCGTGACATGTGGTTTATGCACGACGGGGCACCCCCACATTTCAGCCGTGCAGTTAGAGAACATCTTAATGCTACGTTTAATTTGAGGTGGATTGGGCGTGGAGGACCAGTTGCGTGGCCAGCCAGATCTCCGGATTTAAATCCGTGCGATTTCTATCTTTGGGGTCATCTCAAAGACATCGTGTACAAGAATGAAGTCCGTGATGAGGAAGACTTGCGAAGACGAATTATTGAAGGTTGTCAAACAATCAGGAACATGCCAGGAATCTTCCAACATGTCCAAGAATCTTTCGAAAGACGGGTTCATGTTTGTCTTAACGCCGTTGGTGGACATTTTGAACAATACCTGTAACGTCCATGTTAACTTGTTAAGAATAAAAGTAATACCAACCGAAAGGTACCATGATACTTTGAATTTACTTTACTAGAGTAGGCATACTTCTACTCATTTAATACACTTCTGCCAGGTGAAAGTTCAATAACGATGTTAGAGGGAAACTATTGAAATTGTCTCATATTTCTAAACAAGTTGATAAGGCTGAATTTGTTTTAGTCTACATTTTCGAATATTTTCTTGTTTTAGGGGCCAATGTTTGGGGGGCCATATCTTCGTTGCAAATTCTTGTACACCCCATGTTCTTTGACACTTTCCACTCAGTTTGACCCAAAGAACACGCCCCTTGATTTATGGCAGACTTATCAGAAACACCCTGTATATCTATCAGATTCGCACTGAATTAAATTATAATAAGAAATAGCAGCATTTATTTCTGTTTCTCAGTAACCCTCTCACATATTTTATCTTCTGAAATATGATTAACCAAATTTTCTTTGGAATGGTTGGAAATCCAACCCGGTACTTCCCACACAGTTGACTGACACACAGAGAAAGTATTATTTTACATGTTATAATGTGTAAAATGAAGGAGCAGAATTAAGTAGCCATAAAATTATAAAGGAAAGATAGTGAAGAATAGTGCCGAAATGAAATAAAAATTTGATTATATGATTGCGGTTTCACTTGATCGATAGTAAATAAAACAATTATCTATAGAAGCTTGGCGTCTTTGGCAAATTCACGGAATAGTGATATATCGTTATTAAGGAGGCTTTGTGGGTTGTCAAACTCCACAATTCGACCCTGGTCTAGAACCATCACCCTATGAGGAGCAGAAGAGAAATTACGCATCACTTCCTGGCAAAGTTGATTAAATGTAATTGGCACATACTTGTCATAGTCCATGATAGTGTTATCCTATGGGCAATAGTGATGACAGTCGAGTGGGCAAACTCCTTTCTGATTGTGTCTTGAATCAGTTCATCGGTATTCATGTCGATCGAGGCCGTTACTTCGTCCAAGATGAGAATCTTGGCGTTCCTCAAAAAGGCCCTAGCCAAGCAGACCAACTGACGCTGGCCGACTCTCAAGTTTTTCCCTCCTTCAACGAGTTCGTGATCGAGACCCGACGTCGAGTGACGCGACAAAGAACTTGAGGTACGAGTGTTCGATTTGGGGTCATATTCGCGAAAACCACATTGGCGAATATTTAAATTCGCCAACTTTTACATATGAAAAATAAAGAAAACCATTTTGGCGAATAACAAAATTTATTAAAAACCACTTTGGCGATGTTTTTTTAAATAGTTCAAATTTATTAAAAAAAACATTTTTTTAGAGGACCGCGGAATATTGCCTTTAACACGTTCGTGTACATTCCAAAATGAAATAGGAAATAACGGCCCACGGCACCTAGTTGCTATATAAGTATCTTCAAAGTACGCCGAAAAACCCATTAGTTCGTTAGGTATTATTTGCAATGCCTGCTGAAAACGATCTACCACTTGCTCCACAGGCTAATCATGTAAATAATTTTTTACATCTAACAATTGTTTGTGTGATGCATGTTTACCTTCAACCCAAGCGTTCCCTAGTCCATTTGACCAGATTCCTTGACGTGAAATAATAGACGCATTGCAGATTTTGCGCATATCACAGTAGTAATATTCCGTATCTCCGTTTTTTTCCGTTTAGAATATGTATATCCATGATGAGCTAGTTTGCCAATATGGATTTTTCGTTCAAAAAATTCGCCAAAGAGGAAATAAAAAAAATCGCCAACGGGGTTTTCGCCAATATGACCGGATACCGAGTGTTCGAGGGCAACCCAGAGTTGGTGGTCATTGTGCTGACCAAAGGGATCGAGGTTTAATCTGAGCGTACCCGGAAAAATAATAGGGTCTTGGGGAATAATGGTCAACCGAGATCTCAACACCGACAAGCTCACTCCTTCCACATCCACCCCGTCAATCGTAATCGAGCCCTCTACTCCGTTGATTAATCGAAACAGTGCCATCGTCAGCGACGACTTGCCCGCACCTGTACGACCCACCACGCCGACTTCCTCGCCAGCCTTGATAGTGCAATTAATGTCCTTCAGAACCAATTCCAGTCCTTCACGATATCTCGTGCTGTAGCCTTGAAAAATTATTTCGCCTTTTCCAGGCCAATGAGAAGGAAGCTGACATACTGGTTTGCTCCATTCGGCTTCAGACGGTAGATGACAGTACTCGTCAACTCTCTCAACAGCGACCATATTAGTTTCCAGAGTTTTACATTGCTTTGTAGGAGCATAGAAGAATCTGCGTCGGTAATGACCACAGGTAGCCAAGATACAAAATCAGCAGCAGAAATTTTTCCGTGTCGATGTACATCGAGTTTAGTATTGCACCCATTGTTAGCCCGTTGTTATCTCGGCTTGATAAACGAAGCGTCTGAGAAATATCATTGTCATTTGAACAATTGGTATATATTTGAATTTTTTTGTATTCGTTGAGAGTTCAGAGATTTCTGTGATCTGGGGGAACGAATGAGAAGGAGAAAAATACTCATGGAACAGGTCCAGGAGATATCCCAGCTATGAAGCGCAAGCATGTTTTCTTGTTACTGTAGCCTGGTCAGGAATGACAAACGACCTGCAGCGCGGTTGACACCTCAGTTGCGCGATTCAGTTTATAGCTCCCATCACCTTATTTCCCGCTCTCCCCCTTAGGACTGAAATGGGAGCCCGCTCCCAGCATACTATTTTTTATCCTTCTCAGTCATCCTCCCAGAAGTGAGTCAGAGCGGATGTTTCTTATCTCTTGAATATACAGTGTTTTCCTGATAAGTCTGCCATAAATTAAAGGATGTGTTCTATGGGTCGAACAAAGTGGAAAGATTCAAAGAACATGGGATCTAAAACATTTAGTTACGGAGATAAGGGATCCCAAACAGGCCCTACACTGTTAAAAATAAAGGTATTTTGAAGGTACTATAAAATACCTCCGCGACCTTTTTAGTACCCATGAACGTATTTTATTAGTTGTCTCACAGTGCGGGTATTAAATGATTTCGAAAAAGGTATTTTGGAAATATAAGGTATATAATGAAACCTTTTAGAGTTTCTGCGCTTCTGCTGGTATGTTATCGTACCCTGGAAGTAGAAAAGGACTTAACAGACTCCTTTAGAGGGAGTTTTTAGTTCCGGCGTGCTGATTATAATTAACACTACGAAAGTAAAATACATGATATAATACTTCAAGCCCAAATTCTCTAACACTAACTGTTTACTTCACCAGTAGCACTAGTAATGACAGCGTAGAAGAAATCTCTGTTGGAATATTATTAATAACCATAAAGAATAGGTTCGGTAGGGTAGAATAGGGTAGTGGTTTTCTACCCGAGATTTCAATTTCAATCTCAAGTTTCCTAGCTAGTGGTTTTTCTTAAATATATAATTACATACAATTAACATTAATTATTTTCTTTGACAGCTATGTACACTAGCATACGTTACATCATTTAAAGGCAATACAATTATGATATAAGGCTTACATAGTTAATATAAAGGTTTGAATCCGAGCTTACGCCTTCAGTCGCCATTCAGAAAATATCCATGTATATGTGACCCTGAATTACCTTTACACTATAACAGTATCACACCTTCCTTAACAAGGGGAAGCTAAATATAGTATCGGGAAATGTAGAGTGGTTAATCCCTTGCTTACTATGCGAACTCTCACGACCCCGCAAGCCTATGGCGCAGACACTTAAAGGCGAGATGGGAGGCAAAATTTTACCCTCATCCCGTAAGCCCACAACACAGACACTAAAAGTTGAGATGGAAGGAAAATATTACTCTCGTGTCTTTCAGTCTCATTTGCATCGAAGTGGTGTATTGCTTACCATGTCTGAAAATGATTCAAGCCCGCGGTAATAAAGGAAAGTTTACCAGTTTCAAATGTGGCGCAAATATTTTTGATGGCGCGAAAGTATAATTTAGACCTGTTTGTGGGTTTTATTTGACACCTAATTCGGTAGCACAAAATACCTTTAGAAGTATATTATCGAACTTTTTTGAGTGTTAACAGGTACCCTTTTCGGTAATAAGGAGTACCTTTCACAATTTGAAAGTTTTATTCCGACCTTTGTTGAGGTTTAAATGATACCCATTACGGGATCACAAAATACCTTGTAGTCCTCAAAAGTACCTTCTTCAAGAGGTATTTCATAGTACCCTTACACAACGGTATTTTGTAGTACCTATATAGGTACGTCTGGGGATGCATTGAAAAATACCTTTAAAGGTACTAGACAGTACGGTTATTTTTTACAGTGTAAAACAAGGAAATAATCACACATGTGGGGGAAGACATATCACACTGCCCACGTTACTGAATCTTTATCAAGCAGAAGTGTACTATTAAATGGGTAAAAGTGTACGTACGCTTATAAAGTAATGCCAAAAGTGAATAGGCTACTACGTACAGAAAGTGTAGAAATCGAATTCTGTAGCGCCTTTTCCTGTGGTTTTAAAGAAAACTCTTGAGCAGACGACGCTTAAAAGATGAAGTCAAACCAGTTTGGTTCTATTCGAACTTCCCTCCGTTTAGAGCAGCCAATCGTGCTTCAAAGCAATTATATCACCGAAAGTAGTTCGAGTGAGGAAATGTAAAGCCCCGCCCATTGACATGCGCGATAACCACTGGATGTTTTACTTCCAACAGCAACCCGTAGATGGCGAAAAAATCTACTTTTTGGCGCGAAATTTAAAATGCTTGGTTATAGATCATTGGTGTTGCTATAGGTAACGTTAGTTCAAATCATAATGTAAAGGTGAATATTTGTGTTATATGTATATTTCCTACCACGTACACATTATTTATTACTAAACAATAAAGGATTTACATTTATTATTATTAATCCTGACGTTATGAAAAATGGTTTAAATTATTGGTAGACCGAGCGATGATGAATTGCTTGGAAAATACCTGCCCTTGCGTTTTTGCAATTTAATGTCTATTTTTTCAATAAAAGACTAACAGTTTTCTAATAGCTAATTTGTTTGAATGATCATTTTTCTGTGAACGTTTGCAGTTAATTGCAGGATGAGGAGAGTAGTCTTTGTAAAGAGCGGCTCTTGGAGTCAATTTAGCTCCCACAAATGTAAATAATGACGATAATGACTTGTTTTGTTATGGTCTTAACTTAGCATTAATTTTGCCCAAGCAAAGTAAGTTTAACAAACAATCATTCTATTTCATAATTGCGATTACTTACTTTTTTGGCCATTTCAATTAACTTCAAGCGTAGCACTTTACAAAAACGTCTCTCCTCATCATGGAATTAACCTCAATAAATAACAAAAACAATCCTGATTGCAAAAGAGCAAGAGATGTTATTAAATCCAAACTTGTTGTGCACTATAACTTCAAGAGGTAGGGATACAAAGGTACAAGTGATTCGCCACCGCGTTACTGTGGTTTTCCGCTAAGGCGGGGACGTTTAAGAGAGCGAGAGAAATAACACGTTTCATAACAACGCGGAAGTTCTTCACTTTCTGTACGTAGTAGCCTATTCACTTTTGGTAATGCTAATTCAAAGTGTTACAGTGTTTCAAGATCCCACAGCAACAGCTTCCAATTAAATAGTTTCAAGTTAAGGAGTTCTCATTCGCACAAAGTTAACATTGTTAATTTACTTATTTAGAGGTAATGTTCAAATTTCCCAGTCTTTGAGGTTATCTGAAGGATATATAAGGGCCAGTGTTTGGGACCACATATCTCCAAACTAAATGTTGTAGACCCGATGTTCTTTAACACTTTCCACTCAAATTGTCCCAACGAACACACCCTTTATTTTATGGCACACTTATCAGAAACACTATGTAAGGGAAACACTAAACATTTAAATTTTTATAATTTCCTAAACAGTTTGTCAGTACACCTATATAGGTAAAGGTTATTGGCCTTAAACATTTGTAGGGCTACTCTAATCAAGATAAGTTTCAATCCATACATCATCATGTACAGGAAGGGCTTGATTACTGCTCCAATTATAAAGGTTGGGTTCGAGGGCCTTACGAAGTCTTATCATATCAAATGGGCGTAGAAATAACATATTTGCTACACCTATTTCCGTGTGATCTTTGAGAGCCTCACCTTTCTGTATAGCACGTGCATAGTTGCTGACTTTAGTCTTATGCCAAGTTTAGTATGGAAGAAGGCGCTACTTTCTAGCAGTAGAGATTGTCCTACACCGACTAAACCCATCAGGATCGCGTAGAATATTCCCTTCCATAAGGGTTCATCACTCGATGAGTAGGCAATTATACATCTAGAAAATTTGTTTAAAACATTAGTACTTTTGAACTCACGTACATTAATATAAGCAAAAGCCTTCACACATGTGTGAAGCTTTATAGGCTTTTGATAAAGGAATAGCTCAGTATTGGCGAACTTGCGTACGCTACTACGTCAGACAAGATTTGAGAGACTGCCCCAGCCAACAAAAAAGGCCATACTGTTTTCAATAATGCCATCGTAATTGAACTGTTTTGCTTCTTGGATTGCTTCAAAAATCTTTTATTCAACGTCTCACTAGAACATTATAATAAGAGTTATGGACAAGTTGGGAAAACCAAAATATTACCTCTCCGAGTCAAGAGGTCTACTACTACAAAGTTATTTACCTAGATATGGAATTATTTCTCTTTTTTGAAGTAAAAATTTACGAAATATTGAAGCAGTATTCCAAGCATAGCGAATATACAGTAAAGCAGACGACATTTTACATCCAATAAGGATAAGTCTTAGACACATGGAAATCAGTTAATGGCAAAAAGAACAGGAAATGAAGTCTACGCTTCAGCTGTTTACCCTATATTCTGATAGCTACATTCACAACTGGTTAGCAGTGTAAACACTATCGTCTCGTCTCACCTCAACAATATTCTTAGTTTGCCAACATGTGTGTTAACGTGTAATAATACCAAAGCTAAATTGTAGCTAGACGCACTGATAGTCAATGCGCACCATAAAGAGAATAAAAACTCTGTAGCTTAGCCCTTCTAATCTAATTGCCACCATGATCTTTCTTCTATTATAAAATCTTAACCTGATTATTTAAGAGTGTATTTAACTTTCGGCTCACTCTGAACCGTTGATGTCTCTTCATTTCAGACACGAAAATCAAAACCCAAAGTTTACTTCACCTCAGGCCTCAATTTTTTACTCTATATTTCACTAAGCTTCTTGCAAGTAATACTAGATATACCCGCCGGAGTCTAGATCTTAGCTTTCTACATGAAATTACTAAACCAAGGATTATTCTATATACAGATGTAGTATAGCTTAAGTAATATATAAACAGCCATTTCAAATAATAATATTTAAAAAATCTTTGAAATATCAAAATGAAACAGAGCTTTAAAGCTACAAAAGCACTAAATGCATCATAATTACGAAAAATATTTCATCATATTCACTTTACATTAAGGATAAAGGGAATATTATGGTTCTGTAGGATTTCTTTACACATCAAAACAAAACGAACTTCTAACGCAGCGCACTGCGGCACTAGTGTAATAACGGACGGACACACACAGACAATAACATAGACTGCTTTTTAACTCTTTCCGTATTAATTTTGAATTGAGAAACAAGATTATCTTAAATATTAAAATAAATATAATTAATATTTAATATTTTCTTCGTTAGTTATTCGCCTTATTGAACGTTACATCGTTTTAAAAAAGAACAATTAAACATTCTTGAGAGACTTGACTAATATTGGCCATTGAAATGAAGCATACGCCGGTTGCTTCGCCTTACAAAATAGGTAGTATAAAAGGGTTTCGAATCGCAGCTATGGATAAGAACAGCGCAATTGCGTGAACCTTTGGTGGAAGCCCCACCTTAGGAAGGCCGGACGTTTCTCGTAACCCTGGCCGATCGCCGCGTATGTCTTAACCTTAAGGATGATGATGGAGTAGAAGCCAGGTGTGCAGACTGGTGTCCATGTGGGATGGAAAAAAACAATGACCAGAAGATGGTGGTGTGTAGAAACCAGTGTGTACAGACTGGTGTCCATGTGGGATGGACATAGACTAGAAGATGGTGGGCATCTCATTAGAAGCCAGGTGTACAGACTGGTGTCCATGTGGGATGGACAAAGACCAGAAGATGGTGGTGATTAGAAGCCAGTGTGTACAGACTGGTGTCCATGTGGGATGGACAAAGAGCAGCAGATGATTGTGATTAGAAGCCAGTGTGTACAGACTGGTGTCCATGTGGGATGGACAAAGTGCAGCAGATGATTGTGATTAGAAGCCAGTGTGTACAGACTGGTGTCCATGTGGGATGGACAAAGACCAGAGGCTGGTGATGTTAGACAGGCAATGGAGTAATAGCCAGTAAGTGTAATACAATTTTCGAAATTTCCGGAAATTGAGAACACGTTTGCTCTGATTTGCAAACTGCGAACGCGGTCACGTGGGTGTAACAACAGACAGACAGACAGACAGACACACAGACACACAGACACGTCGAAATTAGAACCTCTCCGTGACATACGTCACTCGGAGAGATAAAAACTCTAAGCCTTGTTTATTTTGTAGTATTTTCATTACCTGCTCACGGGAATGTATTTCCAATATGTTTCAAACTTTTGGGCGATGGTTAGAGCTTTGTCCGAATTATTTAATTCGTAAACATCCGAACTCTCCAATGTTTGTTTCCACCCCTTCCACAGGAAACTTGATTGAAAAATTGTAAAAAAGATTTTGTTGTAAAATATTATCAATCAATACTATAATGCAAATTTTGTAGTCAAGTTGAGGGAAATTTCTTTTCGGCATTGCTAATATGAAAGTGGTAGATATAAAGACATAGATGTCGGTTTCCTGGTAGCGGTTTTTGAATTGGAACACGGCTAAACTAAAACAGGGAGGGGCAGTTACAAGTCGGTACTCGGTGTAAGAAGGGGGCAATAAAAATGCTGGAACTCGAAACACATTTTCTCTCGTGGCTACACACGAGGAAAGCCAAGTAAAAACCGTTGCCATTATCCATTTGCCGATGCCACAGCTCTTCAATTCTAGTCTCACCCCACTTCTGATAGTAGTAAATGAGGAATAAAATAAGCTATACTAATCGGCCTTTACTGTTCTGTGTGTGTCGTTTACAATTCGGTCCAGGACTGACCCCAAGCATGAATCCAGATCTACTAAACGCAAACTAAGTAAACATTGAAAGACTCATGATTTGAAATAAACAAGGTGATTGAAATTAATTTTTATCTATGGCTAAATTGCCATGTGCGGTTTTCTTATACGCGCTACTCGTGGACTGGCAACATCTTCGAACGACAGATATACCTCATAGCATTCAATTGTTAATTGAACACGCATATAGACACTATTTTGACTTGCCTGTTGAGCCAAGAATAGGAGATTCTAGACGAAAACGGAGCATTTTCTTCCGGTGATTTCTAAAAGGTGGAAAAAATACATAATAATGTAACAACATCTTTATCAGTATTTATACATACAATTTGCTCTCGATTTTCGACGCAGTAATTGTCGTAGAGCGGTTCATTGTCAGTCAGCGTAGTTAGGGCAAGGATCACTACTACGAGGGAGTAGTTTATCGTCTCCATTATAAAATTGAAATAGTAATCTTTGCAACCCTTGTATATATTTCGATTAACAAACGCTGAGTATGCAATTGTCGAAATCTTGTCTTAACTCACTTTAAAGTGGTAATCCATAAAAGTCGATCTGTAGAGTAAGGTTTCCGAGATTGAGGACATAAACCAGAATAAGAGTTGAACTCCCGACGATAGGGCGACTACTTTTTCCCCATAATTAAAAAGAAATCCGGCCAATACCTGCAAACGTGGCAAATATTCTTGATTTTAATTATCGTCAGATTTTATACAAAATAGGGGGTTACCACGCGCTTATTTTCTAAAACTATGTAAGCGTTGAACTAGGGGTGTGAGAATAGCACTTTTTGGGTAACGAACCGGTTATCGAATGCTAAAAACATTTCCTTATCAAAAACCGAATCGAATAGTTTATTTCAAATCGAATACCGAATGGTTAGTCCTTGGTAAATCTTTTACTAACCGATTAATGGCGAATAGTTAACCCTAATACTCGCGAATACTAGACTTAACTATTCGCGATTAATCGGGTGGTAACCCTAATATTCGCAAATAGTTATACAAAGCAAGGAGAAAAACATTTAGAAGCTCCTAAATTTCAAAATACCTCTCCTCATTGGTGGCCAAGTGTTTCTTAAACTTTTCCTAGGCACTTGCTGGTAGTTATTGATGAAGGACAAATAAAATCGGGATGATATTTTTTAAAATTGGGTGGTCTCTCTAGTGCCAAGGACTTATGGTAGTCGAACTTTAACCGAATAGTCAGTTCGGTATTCGATATTTGTATCGAATAGTGAAAATGGGCTTATCGAATACCGGATCGAATAATTCGGTTCGGTACTTGATCGAATTATTCGATTGAAACGGTTAACCGCACACCTCTACGTTGAACCATATATATGTACTTTCGGAATCTGCATAACTTGGTATTTAAGATTAAAATGCTCTATTCCATTCCTCCGTCCGTGCCACCATTTGTGATTAGTGTTTTACGGTAACACCTTAATTAAATCCATGGAACGTTCGACTCACATACTTTATGTGTGAGGCTTATCGACTTTTGACATAAGTTATAAACCGTGGACTTTAGGGCGAAATATCATAGCTCATAGAACATTTTCGACTCAAAATCGCCCATAGAACTCACTGTACTTCGGACCTACCACCCTTTTAAGAACAACCGTTATACTAATATAGATTTAAGGTTGGAATTCCAAAGATAATTCTTACGTATGTTGCAAGCTTAATTGCAAGTCCCAAATTGTCAGCCATGTCATAATCCCCCTGGTAAAGATTTTTCGTCAATTTGAGGGCGCTTATAATTGCCAGTAAATGGGACAAAACCTAAAAACATTTAACCGAAAAGGTTCAAATTTTAATGGTGCGTTATAAAACTTACGTTAGATTTCTTACAATTTTTGATAAGGAGAGGCTTGACCGCCAGTGTTTTTCCTTTGATTTCGCTAATAAGACTGGAGGAAGAAACAGCCACAATACCGCGGATGGTACCCACGTTAATATAGTTCTTTGGAAACATGGTGTGAACTCTGGGTTATCAGTGTACCATGTTAAATTTGCGTCCTGAAACAATTTCGTTTGTTTTCGAAGAATGGTCAACCACATTTTAAATGATACATGACAATTAAATACAGTATAAACAATTTTTTACTTACCCAAAATTTTGAGTGGCATAATTCATCTAAAATTTTAAATGACATATTTCGCAAGGGAAATTTGAGAGATGCTTGTACTAAGAAAAATCTGAGATGATATAAAAACAATTTGTCTGTGAGCCAACATTCACTTCTTTGATGCGCATAGCTAATTTGCATATATGTATATATGTATAAATATTATCAGATGTTTATTCTATTTTATGAATATATAATTTTGATGGATGCTTACTCCGAGTGCAAAAAAATTATCACGCTTACGATTTCGAATATTTTAGAGCTAATGGTTTATACAACGCATCATATTTCTATACACTGTCTAGTCTAATAGACCTAAAACTGATAAGGTTTATGAATCGATTAGATAAGAATAAGTTCCGCTAAAAACATAAAAGATAAGCTAAATTACGAGCTGTTAATTTTAACAAACTGGGAGTACATTCTCATTATTAATAAAGTTCTCATTGAATAAACTCACGACTTAACATGGTGTCAGAAGTGAGGTAATCGGTCACCTCTCTTTAGGAAACGACGTACCGCGTGTACAGTTCGGGTTATTTTTCTCGGCCAGCTCGCGTCGTGTACAGTACGGGTCATTTTTTCCCAGTTCACCCGCGCCCAGTCATGAATTCTGCCACATTTCGCGCTCCGGCTCCATTCACTCCCGGCGACAACCCAGGCCGACCTCAACCCTCCACGGACCCTACAGCAGATCTATCAGGCGTTTGCGAGCTACTACGAGCCTTACAAGAACCTGACTCTTTCGCGCCACCTATTTTTTGCAACTAGGCAAGGACCCAAAGAACCATTTGACCACTTTGTCACGGATCTGAAAACTAAAGTCTCCCACTGCGACTTTGGACAACTAGCGGACTCTCTTGTCTGTACTCAATTGGTCGAAGGCATCAACAACCTCGACCTCCGCATGAAATTGTTGTCCTACCGGGACTTGACACTAACCAAGGCCATCACTTTATGCCGTGCCGACGAAACCTCGGGTTCCCATGCGGCAGTTATGACGTTTACCTCTCAGCGGGGGCTATCAATCCCTACGCAAACTCTTCCACTCGATGCTATGCACTATCAACAAATTGAACGCTCCCACCGTCAGCAGTCCCGACACAACAGGTCTCCTCACTTGACTTCACATAACTGGCGCTCACATTCGGCGTCATCACGCCGTCCTACACGATCAACACAATGAGCCCCACGTTCCACGTCTACTTTGCGGCTTGGGCCTGCAGCACGTGCTCAATATCACCAGCCACAATCTGACACCACCCATTACCGCCGTTGTGGACTACATTATCCCTTTCGCGCATGCCCTGCAATGCTCAAAATGTCACGGCTCCAATAACTGGGCTAGAATGTGCAATGTTATACATTCCCTGACTGAGACGACTCCTCCCGATCAAGCATATTCACTGCAACCCACGTTACATACTCCTTCGCCATCGTACGACCCAGAAGACTACTTCGACGGAACGGACTTCTTAAACAATGACACCTTTCATATTCAGATGTTATATGTACACTCTAATGTCGTCGAACACCTTGCACAAGATTGGCATCGCAACTGCTTCGGAACTTTGCCAACGTGTCATGCATGAAATCTTCGTCGATATCCCGAGCGTCTACATCTCCACCGACGATATCCTCCTGGCAGCCACGTCTATACTACATCACAATAACCTTTTACTTACTGTCTTACAAAGAGTTGGCCAGGTTGGCATCAAATTCAACGTAAAGAAACTACAGCTGGCTTTACCCACCGTCAAATATTTGGGTCACATTCTGTCACAAAATGGAGTCAATTTTGATCCTAACAAAGTTGCAGCCATACAAGCAATATCCCCACCGACGAATAAAAAGGAGTTGCAACGATTTCTTGGACTAACCAATTATGTCAGCAAATTCATATCGCACCACTCAGAAAAAGCGGCACCGCTCAGAAACTTACTAAAGAATACCTCCGAATTTATATGGGACGCTATTGCTCAACGGGCATTTGAGCAACTACAACACGAAATCATGCAAGCTCCAGTCCTCGCCTTCTTCGACCCTGCGAAGCAAACGGTGGTATCTGTCGATGCCGTCAACTTGGAATCCGTGCCTTCTGCAGGAGAATTGACCAGTCCAGTATGCCTCAACCACGCTTACCATCACCCAGGAAAACTACGCTCAAATAGAGAAGGAACTTTTGGCCATCGTCTACGAATTAGAGCATTTCCACCACCACGTGGTGGGCACGGACGTTATAGTACAAAAAGATCATAAACCACTTTTGGCCATAGTGAAAAAACCTTTGAACATGCTATGGCCCGTCTTCAAAGATTGGTGCTCCGCCTCTCTCGATATAACACCTCACTACACTTCGTTCCCGGCGCCCAGATGTATATAGCTGACACCTTATCACGATCACCAGCTAAAACAACAGATGTTAATACTGAATACTTGGAAGGGCCAACCACTGCTCTCCACGCCATGACAGTAATGTCAGAAGACAAGACCACAACTTACCATCAAAGCGTAGCTGAGGATGAAGAGATGCAAGGCTTAATAAACTACTCAACGAAAATTTGGCCTAGGCGCAAAGAGAAAATCCACCCTGGCCTGCAGCCTTACTGGATAATAAAGGAAGAATTGCACACTTATGAGGGTTTAATCTATCGAGGACAAAGACTAATAATTCCTAAGAAGATGCGTTCTATGATAATAGGCCAACTTCACTCAGCCCACCAAGGTTTCAATGCGTGTCTCCGGAAGGCTCGTCTCCATGTATACTGGCCTGGAATGACCACCGATATCACGAACGCTATACAATCTTGCGACACTTTCCGTAGCCGCGATAAACAGCAAACGCACTGAATATCACAACCTCATGAAGTACCGGCTCTCCCGTGGCATACCATCGGCATAGATCTATTCCATTTTAACAACCTTCCGATGTTAATCTGTGTCGATTACCATTCCAAGTTTGTCGAAGTAGATGAACTAAGGAAATGTGATGCCAAGGCACTTATTAAGGCCATAACACCACATTTCGCACGCCATGGGGTTCCCCAGAAGATAATTACTGACAATGGGCCTCCTTTCATTTCAATCGAATTCTCCAATTTCCTGAAACAATGGAACGTCCTTCACCATGCAACCTCAAGCCCACATTTCCCACAGTCAAACGGAATGGTAGAACTTCACATCCAAACGATAAAAAATCTAATGGCGAAAGCAGCAGCAACTGGTCATGACATACACAAAGTACTTCTGGAATACCGAGCAACGCCATTACAAGGTCTACCAGCTCCGACTGAAATGTTGATGGGGCGATTAATCAGAACCCCCAACACTACTTCAGATATGACGCTCAAACCACGATTTCCAATAAAAAACGCGATCGAAGCGCTTCAAGCCCGACGATCGATCATGATGTGTTCTCGAACATCCTACACCAACATTACCACCAAAGGAATTGAATATTGGAGAGAACCTGTACCTGTACCCCATAAGTCGTTTCCTTGTGGTGTTTTGGAGTTCGTTGGTGGTCTTTGTGGTGTGGGGGATATTGTTTTGATATCCTTGATGGTATTACTGGGTGCGCCGAAGGTAGATGGATAATGTTTCGTCGATATGTCGCACCGTTTTCTGTCGCTATGATATAAGATTGTGGTTGACTGGCTTGACCAATGACTCTGGCGAGTTTCCATGTGCGGGCCTTATCAGCGCCCCCCCCCCCAATTGTCGTCCATCATATTCCCTAATGAACCTGCGGAACCGTCAAGGCACACGGGTTCGGCCAGCGGGCCCGGCAACGGACCACAGGAGTAGTAAAATTTTGGCAAAAAGATGTGGTCATTTGAATTTCCATTTACGTGTGTGAAAAGTAACGTAGTCCTATCTATGAAACTTAATGCTCTCATAAGAATACGAAATTTTGACAATGCGACCCTTTTTGATTCCCCTTTTTTCAATGACCCTTTACACTATTCGATATTGTCTAATCGTACTATAGCGTACTAATTTTATAAATGTAAGTTTGTGAATTTCGATGTTTGTTACTCAATCCTGTTTTAACGGCTGAACTAATTTGAATGAAATTTCTCATAAAGGTAGATTACAATCTGGATTAAAATTACCTCTCCGAGTGCCTATGACGTCCTTGCACTATTTGACAGTGTTTGCAGTTCACAAATCGGAGCAAGGGTGTTTCCAATTTCTGGGCTGAGATCACGGTTCACAAAAAATTCGAAAATCAGTATCGCACTACGTCATCTATCCCACTCAAGTTCTATCTACACTTTTACTGAGCACCATTCCCCACCAGTCGTTCATTACACATAGTCACCAATCTGTAAAATTAGCGACTTCTTCATTATCGTCGTTATTGTCAGTCGTCTAGGTTACGAGAAACCTTTAGCCTCCAAATAGCGGGGCTTCCAGTAGCGTCGCTAGGGTTTGAAATTTGGGGGGGGGGGCTAAATCTGGGCAAACTAGATATTATAAGAACTTAATAAAAAAAATGCATAATGGGTTCATTGGAAAATGTGTAGACCTTTAAAACTATCCGTAAATTTGTGTCAACGTGAAAGATATACAACTTTTATTGATAAAGACTACGGAACCGATTATGAAGGATTTTCACTCGTATTGATAAAGACTACGGAACCGATTATGAAGGATTTTCACTCGTATTGATAAAGACTACGGAACCGATTATGAAGGATTTTCACTCGTTTTAAGTTTATATTTAGTTTTGGTTAGCTTTTAGTCCACATTATTGGGGCTCCCTTCGAAAGAACATAAAACATTTTACTACCATCTGTTTTTCTCTTCAAAATTGTACTGTTTGATATTGAAATTCATCTCTGCGTAGATGAAACTTAACGAATCTATCATTATAATTTTTTATATATTGCTATAGATTTTTAGGTTGCTAACAGCAATTTCTTGGTAGGGTTTACGGATTATTTTGGAGGGGGGGCTAAGTTTAGAATTTTGGGGGGCTATAGCCCCCCAAAAAAAGGCCTAGCGACGCCACTGGGGGCTTCCATCAAAGCTTCACGCGAATGCGCTTCTCTCACCGCTTATCGTGAATCGGCCAAGTTATATACCCAAATTTCCACAAAACCGCGAAAGACACGGCGACGTCAATAATGGCTAAGCCTTAAATAATGTTATAGAAACGATTCTTAAAGCGATTTATTTAGAACTAAGGTAAGTAATTGACGATTAAAGTATTTAATATCAATTATATTTGCTTAATCATTTAACAAAAACCTCTTTCTTTGGAATTTTGGGCATAGACTACTAATTTTATTCGGATTTGTGCGACTGTTTCCGGTTCGAAACAAATATACGCAAATATAGAAGTATTTTGGAACTGTTTCCATATACTTTTTAGGAAATTAAATAAAACCCAAATATACTAGTTTTTTTTAATGCTCAATTTAAACACAGAAACTATATTTCTTAAATAGACCACGCCACTAAAAAAATCTACAAAACCGCAATCAGAGAGAATTTATAATAGGGAGTGGAAGCTCTAGCCCTTGACAGTGCTAAATACAATGTAGCTCAAACAAGTAGGCTGCGTCGCTAAAACTAGCCAGGTAAATTTCCGGTCACATGACGCTTCTAGCCCTCAAACACTATTGGTTGTATAATTACCAAATAAGTGTTCGCGATTTCGAGTGCAACTTTCGCCATTTGGAGATATTTTAAGTCCGACGTTTCCTTTCCTCTAAAAAGGTAGTGTCCATCTCCCCTAGAGACCCTCCCGCAACATTCTAGACCCATCCTAGAGGGAGGGGCCACAAACAATCATACCGGAAGTAGATCTGGCCAGTTTTGTTGATCACGTGATTTTTGAGCTACATAATATTCCCCAGTTTCTACTCCCTATTATAAATTCTCTGCCGCAATATATTACAGCCGAATAGGCCTTTCCGAAAAAAACGAAAGGAATCCTGGGTAAAAGGTCCGACAGCAGTTCAATCGATTCAGTTCAGTTCAAGTAGCAGCCGATCAAACCAAATTTTCTCGCGCAGTCGCTCTGAATCTCGTACTAATAATGGCCGCTTTCTGTTTAAGATTTAACGTCATAATAGTATTTTTGTTTGTAGTTGCTCCCAGCCAAGTCGAGCACTGACATCCTTTTCTCGAAGCAACTCGTGGCACTTTTAAGCCCACTGTAACTTCGTGATGGGTAAAGGTAAAAGCCTGAAATTTTGCTTGCCGCGAGGACTGTCAATTGTAGCTATAGTTTCCAAGTTTCAAGTTCCTACCCTATATACTTTTCGAAATATCGCAGGTGAAATTTACCTTATTTTGTCACTCACTCACTCACTCACCGATCATCAAAATTCTAAGGTACTTCTAGAGGAGATAGAAACTTAAAATTCAGGATTTAGTTTTCATTTATTTTATAAAGCACAGAAAAATTAAAACATCACGAAATTTTTATAAAATTGTTCTTTAGTTCTTTATTTTAAAACTAGATGGCGCTGCCGTCTTTTCAACAGAAATAGTGTGTGTTCTTGATGAAAAGACGTAATGGTCCAAAGTTAACCGAAAGTTAAATATATATTAAAGCTAATAGGAGTAGTAGTTTAAAAGAAATGTGTAGTAACTGATGCTACATTCTTTTATTAGGATATCGCGTACAATCTTTATTGCATATTCTCTGCGGGTCGAAAGGGGTAATTCAGCGTAAATATGGACAAACGTTAGCCATTATATTGGCAAACGAAGTACCACGAGAGGGTCTTGTTTTAATATGACTACCGAAGTATAACGAGAGGGTCTACAAAAAGAAGTGAGATCCTATGAAAAACATTAACATGTACAAAAATGGGCCAAGCCTCGCTTCGTGCCCTCTCCGCCGTAAAACGTTCTGAGATCCCATGTAGAGCCAAGTCTGTCTTTTGTTCTCATTCAATCGCCAATTGAACAATTATGTTATAAATTAAGTCCTTTTCCTAATTAATAACCAATATTCTTTGACTCTATCATTATTATACATCTTTGTTCGTATCAAAAATATCGTGACTTGGCAAGCGCAAATGTACATAAGGTTATGCATAACTCACCATATAATTTGTACATAGGGTTGTGCATGACTCATCTTATAAACTTGTACATATCCCCTCGACCATAAACGATTAAGTGAATATCCCTTCGATTATTTTAAAATCGGCAACGACTTAGTGAATATCCCCTCGACTTCCTTTTAATATTACTTATCTGCGATTGCCAAGTCACGATATTTTTGATACGAACAAAGATGTATAGTAATGATAGAGTCAAAGAATATTGGTTAATAATTAGGAAAAGGACTTAATTTATAACTTAATTGTTCAATTGGCGATTGAATGAGAACAAAAGACAGACTTGGCTCTATATGGGATCTCAGAACGTTTTACGGCGGAGAGGGCACGAAGCGAGGCTTGGCCCATTTTTGTACATGTTAATGTTTTTCATAGGATAACAATTATAATCTATACCTTGCATACATTGTATTTTTAAAGTCGGTTTTAGCTAAGCCTTGGCTACATGCGGAAAACTTTGACTTTTTCACTTAGGATTAGGATTGATAATAGTACTATTAACATTGTGTTTAGTTGAAGAAGAATTGACAATATGGGCGGGCGACGCTGTTGCATACCAGGATGCAACACCACAGCGCTTAGGAATCGTAATGTGACGTTTAGTCCATTTCCGAAAGACCCGTTACTACGAAGTAAATGGGTAGATGTTATTGAGATTAATATCTCAGATTCTATCAACTTGTCTGATAAACGGCCATGGGGTACCCCTGTGAGAAAGAAGTTTGGCTTAAAACATCAAGTTATTTGTGGCTTTCATTTCAATAAGTCAGACAGGAAGTTATACGATGATAAAATACCAAAGTATTTCCATCAACTTCTTGACGCAGTTTGGCCATGTGAAGAACCTGAGTGTTCCTCATCAAGTCCCAAACAAAACCCTCACTCAAATGGTATTTATTTTCCTTTATTTTGGAAGTTCTATTAAATAAAAATGCTTTAAATAATAGGCCACGACTATTCCCTTCAAGAGGATTCCATTTCTCTAGCTACGGTTATTAGTAAACTACGTCAGGAAAATTTTAAATTGCAATGCAAGGTGGAGGAACAGATTTCAGAAATGTTTAACCTAAATTCCTTAGTCGCGAGTTTGAAACAGGAAAATGCTGAACTAAATGAAGATGTTTCAAAGCTAAAAGCTGATGTGTCAAAATTTGAAAATATGGAAATCCAAATTAATAGCTTAAAAAAAGAAAATTTGTCTTTGGAAGAAACCATATCAGCTCTAACAACTAAAAACAAGGATTACAACATCGAAGTAACTAATTTGCGAAAAGAAGTCAAAGAAAAGCAGTGTTTTCATTAAAAAAGGTTTCATCTTCACCATTGATGCTAAAGTTCTATACTGGTTGCGACTCCTTAGAAGTTTTTGAAGACTTATTTAGCATAGTTGAGCCGGATTTGAAAGATTTAACAATGCATTATGGTACAACGGGATACAAACGAAAGAATGAGAGACTTTCCAATAAGCGTCTTCGTGGGCGCCCTATGAGCTTATCGTTCCAGGATCAGTTGTTTTTAACACTTTGCCGTTTAAGAGTTGGTTTATTAGAGCAAGACCTTGCGTATCGGTTTCACGTTTCCGTTTCTACTGTGTCAAGTATTTGTTCTACTTGGTTTGACTTACTGGAAAAGCGCTTGACCGACTACAGAATTTGGCCTTCACGAAGCACTATAGATAAATTTATGCCTACTGAGTTCACGGAAAAATTCCCAAAAACACGTGTGATTATTGACGTGACCGAGTTATTTATCCAAAAACCAAGTGACTACAGCACTCGGAGTGATACGTGGTCATCATACAAGACTCATAATACAGCCAAAGCCCTTATTGGAATTACCCCAAATGGATTTATTAGTTTTGTGTCAGGTTTGGTTCCTGGCCGAATGTCTGACGTGGAATTAACTCAACAAAGCGGAATACTTACTCTTTTAGAGCCTGGAGATTCTGTAATGGCAGACAGAGGGTTTTTGATAAAAGATTTGCTACATAAACAAGGAGTGTCTTTAAATATACCACCCTTCTTGAACGGCAAAGCCCAACTAACTAAAGAGGAAGAGATTTACACAAGAGATATTGCGAGTGTGCGAATACACGTAGAAAGAGTTATAAGGAGTGTTAAAGAATATAACATTTTGAGTACAATATTTCCAAATTCAATGACAACCCAGCTAAATAAAGTATGGAAAATTTGTACTTATTTAGTGAATTTTTGTAATGAGCCCCTGCTTGATAGAAAACCAGCCATACAAATGTCCGAGGCATCAGAGCTCCATTAGCAAAATAAAAATGAGTTTTATTTAAAAAGCATTTGTTGCCTGACTTTTTTAAATATGAGATCAAATGAGATAAATTGCACAGTTTTAAATTCGACAGTTTAAAGTGAGATCACAATTTTTAGGCTTTTTCTTGTTGTTCTAAGTATTTCACTCCATACTCTACGTAGAACGTCAGAAGCTTAGGAACTATTTGTTTTTTAAACAAGTTGGGAAAACCAAAATATTACCTCTCCGTGTCAAGAAGATTATATAAACTTAAGTATCCAATGAAAACGTTATTATGTTTCTGAGTTGGGGTTTCCCATTTTTGTTGTTGTTTTGAAAAATATATCGCAATGCACGGGCCTTGATAGATATAGGAGGCAATGAATGAAATATATCACAATGCACGGGCCTTGATAGATATAGGAGGCAATGAAGGAAATATATCGCATGCACGGGCCTTGGTAGATATAGGAGGCAATGATAATCTCTCTCTTTGCACGAGAGGTTTATCTTTAATATTTAAATAAATATAATTATTTTTAATTATTTTAATCTTCAATAATTAACATTAATAATAGTTAAATCGTTTAAAATAAAGTTATACCTATTATCTTCTCAAACTTTGCTAATATTGACGTTTAAAGTGAAGGGTACCCCTCTTCCCGCTTTCTTCAAATTTTGGGGTATATATACGACTCGTTTCCATTATAATAGTAAGGAAAAAGCGCAATTGCGAAGACCTTCGGTGGTCGATCCCACCTTAGGGAGGCTAGACGTTTCTCGTAACCCTAGCTGATCGCCGCGTATATCCTAAAACCAAACGATGATAATGGAGTAGAAGCCAATGATACAGATTGGTTTCTATGTGGAATAGACGGAAGACCAGTGGATGGTGGTGTTAGAAGCCAGTATGTACAGACTGGTGTCCAAATGGAATGGACGAAGACCAGAAGCTGGTGGTGATTAGAAGCCAGTAAGAACAGACTAGTGTCCGTGTGGGATGGACAAAGACCAGAAGATGGTGGTGTGAGAACTCAAGTAGAGGAGCCATTTCCGTGACTGTGAAAGCAGTTCGGAAATGGCGAACACGTTTGCTCCGATACGCAAACTGCGAACGCGGTCACGTGGGTGTAACAACAGACAGACACACAGACAGACAGACAGACACACAGACACGGCCGTTACAGAACCTCTCCTGGACTACGTCACACGGAGAGGTAAAAATTGCTCATCAAAAATTATGCGTTCACAGAATGGCTTATCATCTCCACAATCTACTAAGAAATCGCACCATTTCAAACCTGTTATACCCATTTGCGTTTGAACTTGATAATAGTGATTGTGGTTTTGATCCAAATGTAGCTCCCCATTTTCATTTTTCTTAAGAAACTTGCTGGTAGTTTCTTTGGTTTCGATAGCGTCGATTAAAGTTAGACCTTTCTCTTTGCACTTGGCCAAGGTTTTTATTTCCAGGAGGCCGTAACCAACCTCTTTCTCAAAAACTAAACGATCAGGAGAAGCACCCAACATCGGCAAAGAGGGATTTACGCAAAGTCCAGTTGCAAAGGTGACTGTATCACAGCGAATAGCTTTATATTTTTCAGCAGCAAATTTTTCATTTTTCAATCCTTCCTGTACATATTTATTTTTGGACAAATCAGTTCCTTTAAAAATAGTTTTAAGGAAAAATTCGTTAACTGCTTTCCGTCGTTTGCATATAGGGCCTGCTTGTGAAGCGGTGATCCTATGACGCCTTTCGCTATTCCATAAAGAACAATTTGATTGTTGTCTAGTATCAATTTCAAGCCTGATAGCAGTTGGCAAAGTAATTTTAAGGCAGGAGGGGTTGCAGCAAGTGCACATCTGACTAGCGTTTCTAAACTATCATCAAGGTCAAACAAGCTTGCTGGTAGTGATATTTGGACAATATCGTCATTGACAATGACCACAGGTTGAGACCAAGCGCTTTCTGAAGGAAGAAACTGATTTTCTCTTTGTATCTGACAAAGAAATGATCGCCTTTTCCCAGCCGTAAGTCTGTTGCAAGTTGTTTCAATACGAAGTTTCAAATTTCTTACGTCGTCTTCAGTTCCAAATTTTTGCAAGGACGAATAGCTTCTTTGACCTTTTTGTCTTTTTTTCTGTATTTCGCTAGAGTTCCCAGGCATGTGCTTAATGAAGTCCAGCTCTGAAAATTTTGGGCTTGAAAGCTTTTTTTGGGTATTAGGTAGTCCCCACGCTCTGGCTTTAGCTGTGCAGGAAATAGTATCAGGGACATAAACCCTTCCATCTCGCTTGCAATCGAGCAAGTACCACAAAGAGGCTCCAATGTGTTTACAAACCCCCCCCCCCCTTCACCAGCTTTGCAACCACACCAAGAACTCTCGACTAGACCATTATCACAATTTAATTTGATGGCTATTTCATAGTGTGAATGCACAGTAAATGATGCTTCAACCTTGCCCTTGATAAAAACGTACGACGTTGCCGTTGGTTTGTTCTCCAAAGGTTTAAAAACATCTCCAGCTTTAAACATCCTATAGCCCTGAGGAAGATGTTTCTTAGCTTTGGAATTATGGTGAAGTTTTAAAATAGTGCTTTCTTCAAATCTTCCTGGAAGCACTTTTAGAAGTTTGGTCCAGTTACCTTTCGGTAATGGTACAACTTTGTTTACTGCTTTTTAGCGTTCTTGAGACTGCCTTATTAATAAAAAATAAAGCAAGGTTACAAACTATTTTCCTCTAGTAAAACTATTTACGTTATAAAGATTTCATTAATATAGTAACTTACTTTTTCAATTTCTTCGCAGCTTGTTGAGCGGCTTCCACATCCATGATGTTAAAAATTTCTATTTTGTAACGGTTTAAAAAAAAGCGCTAAGCCTAACATTCTCTCAATAATCCAGCGCCGGACGGCGCCTCTGACGTACCGGTGACGTTTATCTGGTTGATATGCGCGTGCGCGGGACCTTTTAAACAAGCTGCCCCGGGCTCAGAAACTTTTTCGGAAAGGCCTATTAGTCCCGACAATAAAATAAATTTGGGAAAAAAAAAGAATTCATTATTAATTGAGTGGAATAAAATGATCGCATTTTAAGTATTTACACGGAATAAATCATATTACAGGGAGTTTATGTAACTATTTGAAGAAAATTAACAGTAATTCAATTACAATGGGAAGAAGAATGAATAAGGAAGTCTAAGGTTATGTGAATAACATATACAGGGGATACGAAACTTTTGTTAAATATTTCTTAAAGAATTAGAAAGAATTAAGGGAAGCTTTACGCGACAATATAGTTAATTTTAAAAAATCATTTGAAAATTTTGAATGAATTATTAAGTGAATGGAGGAAAATTATCGCGTGTAAAGGTATTAATAGGGAGTTAGGTAACATAAATTTAAGTCATTGTCAATGTCAACGGATTGATGTAAGAGCATCACTGAAGATATCAAAATGCGAAGGCATGCTGTTGCACGCAACCTGCATTTGTAACATTGGGTTTATTGAAAAACGGGGAACGTAAAACGTACAATTAGTCCTAAGATTTTTAGGCACAGAGAAGGCGAGTTTTTGGAGGAGAGAGCTAGATGGGATTCTGTTATTTAGAAGTTTGTGAACGAATCTGACCCTCGAGATTTACAAGTAATGGGTGAAGTTAGGAATGTTTAAGGTACTAAGAAGGCCCTGATAATCATACGGCAGAGTTGATAAGAAGAAAGTATGGCAAAACTCCACAAATTTTTTCTCTGCACCCTTTCTATTTTTTCCAAAAGATAATTGGAGCATCCCCCGTAAACGATACACCCGTAGAAGGCTCGAGAACGTACCAAGGTAAGATAAAGTAGTCGGAAATGGTAGAGGGAATTCAGTGGTTTGGTGAGCTTACGGGCAACAGCGAGGGTCCTACGGAACTTACTAAACTGGTTATTTACGTGTTCCCTGAAGTAAAGAGCGGAGTCAAATAGTACGCCCAGGTCTCGCACCAGGGTTTTACGAAGAATCGCTGAGCGCTCGATCGTATAGGAAGTATTTATCATACGACAAACGCGCCTGGTGAATGAGACGTGGACTGACTTTTTGGGGTTAATAGGCAGGTTGTTATTAGTGGGGTTTTTACCTCTCCGAGTGACGATGACGTCACGGAGAGGTATTACACCGGCCGTGTCTGTCTGTCTGTCAAACCCCACGTGACCGCGCTCGCAGTTTACAAATAGGAGCAAACAAATACCCAAGCCATTCATCCGCCAACACCAGTCTTTACTAACTGGCTTCTAAGGACCACAATCTGCTAGTCTTTGTTCATCCCACATGGACACTAGCTTGTACTTGCTGGCTCGTAAGCACCACCATCTTCTGTTCTTCGTCAATCCCACATTGACACCAGCTTCAATGCACCACCATCTTCTGTTCTTAATCAATCCCACATTGACACCAGCTTCTATGCACCACCATCTTCAGGTCTTTGTCCATTCCGGCTTCGTCTCCATCGTTATCGTTCGGTTTTAAGATATACGCGGCGATCGTCTAGGGTTACGAGAAACGTCTCCCCAGGGCAGGGCTTCCACCAAGGTTCACGCGAATGCGTTTTTATCTATCATTATAATGGAAACGAATCGTATATATACCCCAAAATTTGAAGAAAGCGGGCAAGAGGGGTACCCTTCACTTTAAACGTCAATATTAGAAAAGTTTCAAAAGATAATAGGAATAACTTTATTTTAAACGATTTAACTATTATTATTGTTAATTATTGACGATTAAAATAATTAAAAATAATTATATTTATTTAATTATTTAAGATAAACTTATTTCTATGTAATGACACAAGTGAGAGTTTATATAGAACGAGTAATGAAGATTGCATCCGAATCGAAACACTACACGCATATCAAAGTTAATATAAAGCGAGTAGGATGATAAGATCTCTTACAAAACGATAACATTTCCTTTTTGCAGAATATTAAATGGAAATATTTTAAATATTTTTCGACATTACGATTCTTTTAGTAGTTGTGTAGCTATAAAGCTCTGTTTCATCTCAATATTCCAAGAACATCTTTTATGTTAACATTTCAAATTTGGTGTTCACTTTTTAATTCAGCTTTACTACATTTATATATAGTGTAAACGCAACTTTTAATTTCACTACAAAATATGGATTTCAATACTTCGTCTCTATAAGTGTTGAAGCGATTGGGTCTATGAAATAAGATACCCTAGATTTAAAGCAGAATTGACCTTGTTTCGTGTCCTCTTTCAAGAGGTGTTAACGGTTCAGAGTGAGCCGAAAGTTAAATACACACTTAAGTGATAGATATTAGGTCCTCATTAGAATTATGAGAATACACGGGGAAATGTTAAACGATTAAATCTTTACAAATGACCTTCGCAATATCCCGCCAATTTGAGCTACGTATTTCCGGTTTTTCTCATTGGCTGGTGGACCCATGGACGAAGTAATACTGAAGGACCAATGGCAGCCCATTACTGCCCCCATTACTAAGCGACTTAACAACCAATGTAAAGCTTACTTCCCTCTTTTCAGCCCCAACATGGAGGGTGTTATGAAAATGCGGAGTCAAATACCGGAAAACGCTAGCGCCATCTAGACAAAATAAGACGTTAGCTGCTTCCCTCGTTAGAACGTTGATTCCCCCAATGTCAGGTTTGCTACTATCTGCCGCTAGGAGGCGAATTAACAAGTATTTTCCAACTTTCTCCCTCTGCCATCCGTCCTTCAGTATTGGTTCGTCCATGGTGGACTTGTGTTTGGAAAGTAAATTCGTCTCGACTCGGAGAGGTTTATTTTGGTTTCCCAACTTTTTTCCGAAATATTGTAGGCGGTGTTGACGTTGGCCCCGCTATCTATTAAAAACTCCAAACCTCGTTGTAGATTGTCGTCTGCTTCCTGACTACCATCCCGATTCCAGCAAGCCCAGTTTAAGGCGGTAGTACCCTCACAGTTCATATGGTCAATATCCGCTCCCTTTCTAAGCAGCAATTTGGTAAGATTTACTCTCCCGTAAAGTACCACCGGATAAAGCCATGTATGGTTACAACCAAAAACGGATTTATGTGAGAAGAACGTTGAAGGTAGCAAATTCACTACCCATCCTAGCATACTTTATTGAGAAACGTCGTCTGCTTATATTTTGACGCCACCCACAAATTCTGTATATCTCTATCAGGGTGGGAAATAAGGATTTTTTTTAAACTGGACATTGGGCCAGCGACCCCTCTGGCCTGGAATAATTAAACTGGTCCATGACCAGGGCGCGTCGTCTGCTAAATTGAAGAAGTGGATAATTAAAATATATTAGCTAATGTCTGGGCTCTGGAAACCCTTGAATTTTCTTAGTGGTCCTGTGGACCACTGACCCCCTCCGATTTAATTTTTAAACTGGTCCAGGCAATTTTTAAACTGGTAATTTGCCCTGTGCCACCGCCTTATTTCCCACGTTGATCTATATTTGCGTGGTTAAATATACAAAGAAAGAAAAACTAGATGCTTAAAAATAGAAACATCAATTATTCAATATTCTTAACTTTAAAACTTAACTCCACTAAATTGGGAGTTATATCGCGTTGTTGTCCACTTTGCTTTTTTACCACTGGCGCAATTTCGGAAAAAAATATTTAGCCACGAAAATAGAGATAAGAATGACATTTTCGATCTCTAGAAGTCGCTATATACAGAATTTGTGGGTGGAGTCAAAACATAAGCAGACGAAGTTTCTCAATAAAGTATGCCAGGATGGTACCAGAGGCTAAAGCTATGATCCCACGTTCTTAGTGCATAAATCCGTTTTTGTTACAACTATTACACTAATTGTTAGGGTCGAATCCGTTTTGGAGAACTAATTCTAAAATATCAATTTTGTCATACTGTTTGATGTCCGATAAAAATTCGTCCTCAATTTCCACTCCTTTATCGAGAAGAACTTTAACCAGTGTCTGCAATCCCGCCTTCATCGCCGCAACCAGTGAAGAAAAATGACTTCCTTCGCAACTCGCAACTCGCATTCAGATCGGCTCCCATCTTTACTAGATAGAGGGCCAACTCTTCTTTTCTCCATAGAATTGAGAAATTAAGAGGCGTTTCATCCATTGGTTGCAAGCACCCGTTGATGTTTGTCCCGTTCGATAATAAAATTAGCTTATCTTTGTCTCCCGCATCAATCGCCGCGATGACGTCATCGTTCGATTGAACGCCATTTACGAACAAAGCCTGAAAGAAAATCACAACATTGAATTTCCCTTTTCGAACTTTGAAGACCAAGTCTAAGGAAGAACAATTCGTGCAATTTTTATCATCGTTGATATTTTCAAAGTCAATAACTTTCAAATTGTGACGTCATAGTTGATACCTTAATTAATATGGTTTGACAAGTTCGTAAGACCTTATTTTTGTGTAAAGGATGGCAACCTGACCGGCAGAGGATTTTCCCTAAGCTTTTATTAAGAAGTTTCACCGATGAAATTAATATATTTATCGTGAATGCAGACAGGAAGAGGACCACCGAGAATTCCTTCATCATTTCGAGAACTTATAATTCCGACAATATTTCGGTTGAATGTCGAATGTACGATACCCGAGAATGGAGCCTGCCTTCTCTTTTTATGTTAATCGAGCAACAAGTAAGTTCAGTTTCATTTCTGGACCCAGAAGGAGTAAAGTAAATAATCATAGAATACAATCTGATTAAACTTCCTCTATTACAGGTGATTCCAAATGAACAAGGTCGAGGTTAACAAACGCGGAACTCACGTTGCCTCAAAGACTAGGAACCGAGTCTATCACGTGTTAATCGCTTGTAACGCGTGTATGGAAGTTACAATAAATCAGGTGCGATGAACGTGAAATGAACATCCTATTTGCTGAACCTCGAATTATAAATATTGCGTGTTCGAAAGAATTGTCAACAAAACAGTAGCCGGAAAATTGAAGCTATCGTTTCTCTTTATTAACTCACTACGTTTTAACGAAATTATTCTTTTATGTACATAATATATATTTCTAATTTGCAAACGATTGTTCGAATTTTATATTTTTTGCTTAATTTCTCCCAGTTTGGTTATATATAATTGAAGAGGTTGTATCATTATTTTCGTTTCCTTTTCATGATTAGAGTCAATTAACTTTTTGGAGAAGATATAATCGGTTGTTGAACAGTATTTGTACTGATTTGAGAAGAATGAGATTGTTAAGATTCACGTTTAACATCGGTTGTGATACGGTAGACGTGATAAGAACATGTTATAGTGATAACCGCAATAAAGAGTTTTCTTATTCGTTTTGACAGAACCCTTAGTCTTGTAGCCCGGGTCGTCTGACGAAGAATCCATTTAAGAACTGAGAACCCTCAAAGATAAACTTAGACTGCGCCGTGACAACAGGGCATTGTCACGCCCCTCACCAGACGTGTACGGTATTCCGAACATGTGAGTGCGTCTGCTTCCCTCTGTAGATCACAACTCTGTAAACGAGACATCGCGCATGACCTTGACCAACTAGATATTTGAAGATTGAGCAAAGATAACTCGAATACATTTGGGTTCTTATCTCTTAAATTAGTTATGCCTAGCCACCTAGGACGAAGGGAGGGGGTGGGAAAAGGGGTTATGAAAGGTCGCCCATCTTTGCTTATTCTTGTCAGTCAACAGAAAAAACTAATTGCTTCGTTTAATTATACGTAATTTTTATTTATGATTTATTTCCATCCCTTATTTATTCTTATTCTTTTTTCTCAGCGCTTCCCCTTTGTGGATGTCAGCTCCGTGGTCCAACAATAATTTAACGACTCTTTTATTTCCACTTTCGCTGGCGTTAGACCATGGTGTGTTCCCTTCCTTGTCCATCGCGTTAACGTCGACGCCCTTCTTTATTAACATTTCGGCGACATCGCTACTATAGACTCGATGCAATGCTGTCTGGTTATCAATGTCTATCTATTAGTAACTCCAAACCTTTTTGTACAGCGTCGTCCTTTCCTGACTATTACCACTCCGATCCCCGCAGGCCCTGTTTAAGGCGGTAGAACCCTCACAGTCTTTATTCTCAATATCCGCTCCCTTTTTAAGCAACAATTTGGTAACATTTACACTCCCGTAATAGACCGCCTTGTAAAGCCATGTTTGGTTACAACCACCATATTCCTTGCTAGGATCGAAGCCGTTTTATATAAATAATTCGAAAATGTCCGATTCATCATGAAAATGATGAAATATGACGTCCCTTAAAATTTCGTCGTCAATTACCTTTCCTTTATCGAGAAGGACTTTAACCAGCGTCTTCAATCCCCTCTCATTCGCATCAGCTAGTGG
This sequence comes from Phalangium opilio, assembly GCA_019434445.1. Classification (NCBI taxonomy): domain Eukaryota; kingdom Metazoa; phylum Arthropoda; class Arachnida; order Opiliones; family Phalangiidae; genus Phalangium; species Phalangium opilio. The sequence goes on from JAEQBA010001975.1 coordinate 139,803, forward strand.
AGAACGGTTTTCTACTCCAGGGCAACTTACATTCAGATCGGCTCCTTTCTCTATGAGAATGAGAGCTATTTCTTCTTTACCCCTCCGAATTGCGAGTGAAAGGGGTGTTCACTCCACCGAATACAGGCACCTGTTAATGTCTGCTTCACGCGCTATTAAATCCAATAGCTTTTGTTTGTCTCCCGCTTCAATCGCCTTCCTGACGTCATCCTTCGATTGAACACCATCTACAAACAAAACCTTGAAGAAAAGCTTTGATTACAACATTGGGTTTCAGTCATTTCACTTTAACCAGTTCTTATTTCGAAGGGTCTATTTCATGTGCAACTTTAGAAAAACTACCAATTCTTTTCTTGCAGTCTAACGATAAAATTTCTCCATTCACAATTTTTAATTTTTTGTTATATATACCGTGAACGCAGCCAGGAAGAGCACCAAAGATAATTCCTTCATCATTTCGAGAACTTAATTCCGACAGGACTTCAGTTGAATGTCGAACGTACGACACACGAGAATGAAGCTTGCCTTCCCTTTTTATGTTTAATCGAGCAACAAGGAAGTTAAGCATCATTATTCGAAGCAGGAGTATTTAAAGTTAATAATTAAAGAATACAATCTGATTAAACTTACTCAATTACACGTGCTTCCAAATGAACAAGGTCGAGGTTAACAAACACGAAACTCACGTTGCCACCACGTTACGTCGAAGAATGGCATCCTAGTCTGTCACGTGTTAAGAGCTTGTAACGCGTATATTGAAGTTAGGATAAATCAGGCGCTTACACGTGCAATGAACATGAGACGAACATCCTTTTTTTCTGAACTTCGAATCGTAAATATTGCGTAATCGAAAGAATTGTCAACACAACAGTAGCCGGAAAATTGAAGCTATCGTTTCTCTTTATTAACTCACTACGTTTTAACGAAATTATTCTTTTATGTACATAATATATATTTCTAATTTGCAAACGATTGTTCGAATTTTATATTTTTTGCTTAATTTCTCCCAGTTTGTTTGAATATAATTGAATAGGTTGTACCATTGAATTTCGTTTCCTATTCATGATTTCTTGAAGTCTCTGCCTTTTGAGTCAACTATCTGCTTCGGAGAAAATATACTCTGTAGTTTAAAAGTATTTGTAATGATTTGAGAGGGATGAAATTGTAAAGTTACACGTTTAACATTGGTTGTGATACTGTGGACAGGATAAGGATATGGTAGAGTGATAACTGCTGACACGGTGATTGCTCGAAAGGGTTTTCTTATTCGGTTTGACAGAACCCTTAGTAATGGTAGCTGATTACCCTGGTCGTCTGACGAAGAATCCATTTAAGAACTGAGAACCCTCAGAGATAAACTTAAAGCTGTAGTGCGCCATGACAACAACGCATTGTCAGGCCCCTTACCAGATGCGTACGGTATTCCAAACATGTGAGAGGGAGTCAGCGTCTGCTTCCCTCTATACATCAAAACTCTGTAAAAGAGACATTACACATGACCTTGTCGGCTAGTCATTTGTAGAGAGAGAGAACTCTAATAACTTTGGGTTCTTATCTTTGAATTAAATATGCCTCGCTACCTTTCTTCTTACGAGGACGGAGGGAAGGTCACCGACTGGTCACCAAATTTGGTTTATTCTTGTCAGATGAATGTTAAAACAAAACAACAATTTATTCAATCAAGCTTAATTTATTTCCTTCACTTATTTATTTTGTTATCCTTTTCTTTATTGTTTATTCTGAGCTTGTTTTTTACTCGTGCGGGGGAGAAAGAAAAAAGTTTGCCTCAATTTCTACGTCATCAGCGCGAATTTTTATGACATAAATGTGTTTAAAATCAAAATGCCTTACAGTGAAATATCCATGAAGCGTAAGCTTCTATTATAAATCCATGGCCTAAGTAAGCCAACTTAAGCCTTGGTCGAAACTAACATCTAAAATATAAATTAACAAGTTGGGAAAGCCAAAATATTACCTCTCCGAGTGGAGATGACTATCACTACCCCTTAAACAACCTAAATATATGCATCTATCGCTTTTTTTAATTCTTTGCAAGTGCACGAATTCAATTTTAAAATAGTCAATTGTTCAAGCCTTTTCAATATCTCTCAATTGCTGTGGAAACTCTACTCTCTCGCTATACCTCAACCGTATTCTTAGTCTACCAGTATGATTTGTAACATTTGTCCATATCAAAGCTGAATCATACCTCGCCACACAAAAAGCAAATGTCCCCAAAACATGGAAGCCACAACCTAATCACACATAAGCTAGGCTCGTACTTGTTCATCGCCTTCGATTATTTCACTAATATTAGCATTATCATTTTGTACATTATTGGGTTCCTCATTAATAGATATGCCTACGCTTACGGTACTTTCAATAGAGCTTTTATTTAATGCGTCATCTTTCGCAGAATCATGGCCAACTGGCCTCGCGGTAGGACCAACATTGGGTGTGCTAGAACCTGTTCCCGAAACAGCCTTTTTTTCAGCTGCTAACACTCTTCTCCTTTCATTTTCTCGTTTCCTAAATTCAGGATCTAACCTTTTTGCCCTCATTCTTTCCCTTGCTTTACGTTTCCTGATTTCCTCTTTACTTAAATTATTATCCTCCTCCATTTTACTATTCAGTTAAATACTCACAAAAATCCGCAAAAGCAATCCCCTTGCAAGACTCTGTAACGTTTGAAATATTATTTTCCGAAGAAAGTTATTACAGAAGATTGAATTATGAAGCACTACCTTTCAAATTCAAATAAAGAATGATAAAAGTGCGAAAATAAGGTCTTTCACAAAAAAGGGGCGTATAATGTAAACATTTTTTTTTATATTTAAAAAATATTCTTAGATAAGATTGTCAAATACTTTTTTCGCCGTTGAATTTTTTTAACACCAGCTTGTAATCTAACTGGGAGTAAGATGAAAGGAGTAGAAGCTTATCTGTCTTAGGAAATATGAAATTTTATCTTAACAGTTCGTTAAATCATAAGTTTATAACGAAAAAACGCGGAAGGGGAAAACGAGCAGACAACAACGATTTTTGGCGGTAGAAATTTAAGAGCGCCATCTGTCGTCCGTGCCAAAGTTGAACTTCCACTCGAAAGGCAATGGGAAAGTGGATAAAATAATGCCATCAGCTATTTAACTGCGTCGATATATTTAACGACTTGACCCATGACATGCCCATAACACTGGCTTCTATGAATCCTATTTATTCTTGGATGCTAGGAAACTTGGTAGACGTAACAGTCTGTACCAAGTACCCAAGCATCCTTCAATAAACGCCTGGCAACATTGTGGTACGCATGGTACAACTAAAAAATAGGATGTGTATTTATCTTTCGACTCACTCCAAGCCTTTAAGCCCTCAATACAGAGGATTTGAAACACTATCGTAATTCCTAGTGTCTCGAATCTCTACGTTCCTGTCCATTATGAACAGTGCTGAGAGAATGATACATCAGAAAGAGCCATTCAAATCGAATTGCCGAAAATATTATCCATATTTTCATTTCATATAACTGAGAAAACAAATTATTATGGTTCTGAGAGGAGCTTCCCATTTTGGTTGTTGTTCTCAAAAATATATCGCAATGCACGGGCCTCGATAGATATTGGAGGCAATGAAGGAAATATATCACAATGCGTGGGCCTTGATAGATACAGGAGGCAATGTAGGAAATATAACGCAATGCACGGGCCTAAAAAGATATAAGAGACAATGTACGAAATATAACGCAATGCACGGGCCTTGATAGATATAGGAGGCAATGATTTAACGACTTCGGTACTTTGGTTTATCTTTAATATTTAAATAAATATAATTATTTTTAATTATTTTAATCGCCAGTAAATAACTTTAAAAACAGTTAAATCGTTTAAAATAAAGTTGTTCCTATTATCTTTCGAAACTTTGCTAATATTGACTTTTAAAGTGAAGGGTACCCCTCTTGCCCGCTTTTTTCAAATTTTGGGGTATATATACGTTTCGTTTCCATTATAATAATAGATAAAAACGCATTCGCGTGAACCTTTGGTGGAAGCCCTGCCATTGGGAGGCTAGACGTTTCTCGTAACCCTAGCCGATCGCCGCGTATATCTTAAAACCAAATAATAGATAAAAACGCATTTGCGTGAACCGATGGTGGAAGCCCTGCCATTGGGAGGCTAGACGTTTCTCGTAACCCTAGCCGATCGCCGCGTATATCTTGAAACCAAACGATGACGGAGGAAAAGAAGCCAGAATGTACTGACTGGCGTCCATGTGGAATGGACAAAAGACCTGAAGATGGTGGTGCATTGAAGCTGGTGTCAATGTGGAATTGACGAAGAACAGAAGATGGTGGTGCATAGAAGCTGGTGTCAATGTGGAATTGACGAAGAACAGAAGATGGTGGTGCATAGAAGCTGGTGTCAATGTGGAATTGACGAAGAACAGAAGATGGTAGTGTATAGAAGCTGGTGTCAATGTGGAATTGACGAAGAACAGAAGATGGTGGTGCATAGAAGCTGGAGTCAAGGTGAAATTGACGAAGAACAGAAGTTGGTGGTGCTTGGAAGCAAGCACGTACAGACTAGTGTCCATGTGGGATGGACAAAGACTAGCAGATTGTGGTCCTTAGAAGCCAGTTAGTAAAGACTGGTGTTGGTAGATGAATGACCAAATTTCCGCGAACGCTCCGATTTGTAAACTGCGAACGCGGTCACGTGGGGTCTGACAGACAGACAGACACACAGACAGACAGACAGACAGACAGACACGGCCGGTGTAATACCTCTCACGTGACATACGTCACTCGGAGAGGTAAAAAGGTATCTTAAGTATAGAATTTCAAACGAGACACATAATTAAACGAAAATTAGACCCGACAGAGAAATTTTTAATAAATATAGTGTTATATTTATTGAAAAATATCAAGTTAAAGTTTCAAGGCGGTGAAATGGCAAATTAGCGTCGTCTACTTTAGAGTAATGAACAATTAGCGTCGTCTGCTGTAGAATAATCTTTTGAGGTACTTACATTTTTAATTAAATTAACATACTTAGACTTAATTAATTTTCATGAAACTTGAAAAAGGCACACCTTGAATAGTTACTTGTTAATTTGAAAGTATTCCGAAACGTAACTTCGCTTTAGTTTTTAAATGATTCGATGTACAGGAGCACCAAAAACCCCATGTTATTCCTATGGGAAAATACGCGAAAATCTGTGAATTTTCATTTAACATTACGGGAGGGTGTGGGATCTTATCTAGAAGGGCCTACCGGCCCTCTAGAATGAGAAGGAGGGCTAACTCTTCATTCTTCATCCCAATTGCGAGTGAATGGGGTGTACTCCCCTCCGAATCCAGGCAGTTGTTAATGTCTGTTCCATTCGCTTCTGTTTGTCTCCCGCTTCGATCGCCTCCCTGACGTCATCCTTCGATTGAACACCATCTACAAACAAAACCTGAAAGAAAACCTTTGATTACAAATTGGATTTCAGTCATTTCACTTTTACCATTTCTTATTTCGAAGAGGCTTTTTCACGTGGAACTTTAAAAAGACTACCAATTTTTTTCTTGAAAAGTTAATATAAAATAAAATTTCTCCATTCAAAATTTTTAATTTTTCGAGTCTTCCTAAGTTGGTTCTTTCGCTAACCTAATCCGCATAGTGTGTTAGATTCAGTTCAGTTTACCGTCTTCTACGCGAGGTTTCTAGTGCGACGTTTCAGAAATGAAATTGGTATATTTACCGTGAATGCAGCCAAGAAGAGCACCACCAAAGATAATTCCCTCATCATTTCGAGAACTTAATTCCGACAAGACTTCGGTTCAATGTCGAATGTACGATACCCGAGAATGCAGCGTGCCTCTCCTTTTTACGTTAATTGAGCAACAAGGAAGTTCAGTTTCATTATTCGACCCAGGAGTAAAGTAAATAATCAAAGAATACAATCCGATTAAACTTCCTCGATTACACGTGATTCCAAATGAACAAGGTCGAGTTTAACAAACACGGAACTCACGTTGCCTCTACGTTCTCTCGGAGACTGGCATCCTAGTCTGTCACGTGTTAAGAGCTAGTAACGCGTATATTGAAGTTAGGATAAATCAGACGCTTACACGTGCAATGAACATGAGATGAACATCCTTTTTTCTGAACTTCGAATCGTAAATATTGCGTGTTCGAAAGAATTGTCAACACAACAGTAGCCGGAAAATTGAAGCTATCGTTTCTCTTTATTTAATCACAGCGGCGTAACTACAGGGGAGCAGAGCCCGCAACTGCGGGCGGGCCCATGGCTTTTGGGGGCCCTTTCGAAATTTTCCTTAAAGACTGATTGTCCCATATTTTATAAAGTGCCCTACAATTTCACAAATCGTCCAAAAAAGTCCTATAATTTAGTGATTCCAAAAGAAATGATTTATGATCCCCGCTGTATGACGTTTTAAACGCAGAATTAGCGATATCTCATTTGGTCAGAATGGTGAGATTAAAAAATCGCGGACCTCGCTTCGCTCGCAAAGAGTCTTGTTTCAGGGGCAGCCCTCTGGTTACCTACCAGTCACGACTGGTGTTCCTCAGGGCTCCGTGCTGGGACCCCTACTCTTTATTTTATATGTTTATGACCTTTCGGCGAAAATTAGCTCGGGGACAGTGATGTGGCAATATGCGGACGATTCGTATTTATCCCGTCCTGTGAATGATTTACCTCAAGCCTTAGAATTACAGAAGGATGTAGATGCAATAATTGAATGGGGTACTGTCAATCACCTACGTCTTATTGCTCAGAAATATTCTTATATGGTAATAAGCAGGCGCAAAAATCCATTTAGTTATGACTATAAAATAAGGAAAGATATCTTAGCTCGTGTACAAGTCACTAAAATCTTAGGCGTGTTCATTTCTAGTGACTTGAAGTTTAACTATCATATAAAAACCATTTGCGCCAAATCTCGCCGTCTCTCAGGACTAATTATGAGAACTTTTGGTAAATCCAAGGCGTCTGTTATAACTTTCAAAGCTTTAGTCACGCCAGTCTTGCAGTACACGCATGCGAGGTTTGGGCGCCGTATTCGAAAAAGAACATTGCATGTATTGAAAGAGTTTTAAGACAGTTTACATCTTTTATAGTTGGCCAGAGTTACTATGATATTCCAATGTACAATACCAGGACTAGGGTTTCTTACTCAGACCGTCTTAACACTTTGCAGTTGCTACCTATGTATCAACTTAGAGATATTTCAAGTTTACTATTCCTTTATAGAACTATCAATTGTGCGTATAATCTACCGTTGCTAAATTATATGACGATTAACGAACGGCATGAAGTCTTAACATTTGTGATTATGGGTGCACGATGTGATGCCTTGCACAACTCTTTTTTTACCGTGCAGCTCGTCTGTGGAATAGTATGCCGGAGAGTGTTAAAACGTCTGTGTCGGTTTCCAGTTTTAAACATGAGCTCTTGGGGTATACCCCTTTAAATTTTTAAATTATAGTTATTTAATCAGTTAGGTTTCTAATTGTTTGATTATATCTATAATCTATTATATCTATGTTTGCTAAATTATTTCTTTTTATCTGTATATATATATCTATATTTTTTCACGCGACGAATGATTTATTTCACTGATTACTGTTTAGTTCAATTTATAACTTAATATAATGTTTGTCTTTGTGATTGTACTTTTAGCCAAACTTGTATTGGGAGTTTCTCCTTTACTTGGCTGCCACCATGTTCAAATGGGAAATAAATTTATTATTATTATATTATTATATTATTATAAGAATTTTTTATCTTCAATTCACACATAATTGAATTTATGCGCAAAGTATTTATATGAAATGATGACAATTATTATGCATTCTGAGCTGAACTCAAAATAACACAATTGAATTTCGCCTCGGACCATTCATTTAAATATTTAAGCCCACAGATTGAAGTGAATTTTACACAGAAAAAAAAGTGTTTAGAATCTAAACACTTGCCTAAACACGAAAATGCAACAGATATTTTATCATGTTTAAAAACACTAATGTTTAAATAAGAATGGTGTTTAGGTTTGCAACACCTTATGTTTAGGTTCAAAATGTGTTGATCGCTTGTCATATCTAGTATTTAAACATGTTTAAGGTGGTATATGTCATGTTATTGTGCTATAATGCTTAGCAACAAGACATGTTTACACGATTAAATGCCTAGTTGTATAACATGTTTTCAGGATTATATGTTTAGGTTTTAAACATGACTAAAGGTTTATAAGCTTAGCTTCCAATCATGTTTAAGGGTTTATAAGCTTAGTTTTAAAGATATTTGCAGGTTTATCTTGAAATATTTTGAATGGTGTTACGACCTGCGTCGCTTTAAATACATAGGTTGAAATAATTGCTGCGAAATAAGATACATTGTTTTCAGAAAAACCGGTGCCGCTCCTCGTGGGAAAACACAATTTCCGTTGAACTTCAACTTAGCTTAATTTAAACACTTTAGTAACATTGTGCCGAGTTCCATTCAACCGAACCAACCCCATTCGACTGAAAACTCTCACTTCGGAGGATTTACGATGCTGTAGAATGGGACAATCCGATTGCACCGAAAACCCTCACTTCGGGTTTTCCCGATCGAATTTAAATTAAATTAACTTAAAGCAATTCACGGCCTACGTAAAATGAACACTAGATCCAAACATTTTCTAAATTATTATTTTTGAACTAAGGATTATAAGAACGAAATAGTAATAAATCAGCAATATATGAAATAATAAAATTAATTGCTAATATTGATTTATTTTTTTATGTTATATTCATTATGAAAATACTTTAAGCCAGCCGTTTTACTGTACTTGAAGTGTATAACCGCCCCAAAGAGGAAGAGACGTCCTAACCAAACCTAACCGAACAGTAACTTTTTGGAAAGGCATATTATTTGAGAAGTCAATGAAGATAAACATCAATATTTTGGAAAAGGCGTAACAATGTTAAATAACTTATAAAATATTGCTAACCTAACCTGGTTTTGAACAAAAACGTTTTATTGGACGAAATTCTTTTTGTTTAATGCTTAACCTAAGTCCAAGTTTCACTTTTTCTGTATACTGTTATATTATATACAGTATTTAGAAGACACGGTGTTGAAAACTAACCGAGGTCGTTTTTTATTATCATCTTGTTGCATAGTTGTCAAATATTGGCGTTTCCAAGGCAGCACGAATGTATTGAAAACACTAGCACTTTTGAGGTCGCTTAATTCGACAAATAGCGTCGTTTGAATTGTAAATACCAACACCCGCGGTTGGGCTAAATTCATTAGAAACTTTGGTGGGATTCGGTCTAATGGAATTCTGCGCTATGATCATCTGACGTCGTTGGCTTTAAATCAACCCATAAATACCCAAAATCTCTAGCAATTGCCTGATGGAATGCGTCTATGACGTATTTACTGTTAGAGGGGCAAATCTGCTTTGCTAAGTGAAATATGGCGGATTTATCTCGAGGGGATTTGAATATTATCAAGTAGTGAGCGTTTAAATTTAATGTTCTAATTTCCTTCCCGGGGTAATATAAATTTTGCATAAGGATAAATACCGAGGTGTTTTTATGATGCGATCCCCGTATAAACAAATTAGTTACTTCTTTATTATTCGAAATCTCGCAAAGCAAAATTCTTGACATTAGGGTCTAATATATTGACGTTTAATATCCCCTCGTGAAATTCAACTGTGGGTGTGTGATCCAATACGGAATTAAATAGCCTCGGTTGGTATTCGGTATAACACCATATTATCCTATCTGGGGGAGGTGAGATACATATTTCTTTGTGTTTTATAAGGTTAGCTACAAAAAATGATTTTCCCGATTGTGTAGCCCCGGCAATGAGACCGTTAAAGGGGTGTTGTAGGCTGAAATCCATTTCAAGGAATGACACATTTTCACAATATGAATCTGATTTTATTTAAAAATTTGTGTTGGAACCGCTTTGTTGAAGAAACCACGATGAAATTTTAGCAGCTTTTGCAGTTGCGCAGCGGTCGGGGTCACGATGAAACGGACAACACTGTGGTAACGTCTCGCATATTAATGACGAAATCTTCGGACATCCTAGATCCTCGATGTTGACTACGTTCAGCTTTAAATAGCTCGAGAGAAAATCGCACTTCTCTAACCCTTTCGCATAAAATTCAGAAGATTTTTTCCGGATTGCTTAAATGATCTCCTGCTGGTTGTGGAATTCATGATCACCGTCACACCATTGTAAGCCGCAGATGTTCCTCTCTACCCACCTACATTGTCTTTTATCCTCGTAAGAAAGCTCGTTAAATGGAATCGGTGGCTTGATTGTCCAGACATGGTTTTCACATGTTTCCGACACAAAAATGGCAATCTCTTTTAGAATCCACTTATTCCTGACACGGAAGAAGTTTGCGTCGATAAATCCGGGCATGATTACGATGATTTCGAGTTGCTGTAAAGGACACATACATACACAGATTATTTCACCTTCATATTTTAAATGATTCTAAAGAAAAACATCTTACATTCTTACGATAATCTTCAAGTGATGATGGATCGAGAGCTTGTGGTTCGCTAAATCTAAATCAGATCTTTTTATACCTCTCAATGTACTTGAAACGCTTTAAAATTAGTTACAAGTGTCTGTAAATATGCGATGTAGGTTATAAGTGTTTGTAAATAGGTGACTAAGTTTATAAGTGTTTGCAGATAGTTGACGTAGGTTATAAGTGTTTGTAAATAGGTGACTAAGTTTATAAGTGTTTGTAGATAAGTGACGTAGGATATAAGTGTTTGTAAATAGGTGACTAAGTTTATAAGTGTTTGTAGATAAGTGACGTAGGTTATAAGTGTTCGTAAATAGGTGACTAAGTTTATAAGTGTTTGTAGATAAGTGACGTAGGATATAAGTGTTTGTAAATAGGTGGCGTAAGAGCTGCATGATAAGTGACGTAGGATATAAGTGTTTGTAAATAGGTGGCGTAAGAGCTGCATGATAAGTGACGTAGGTTATAAGCTTTGGTCCCATTGAACCGAATTCCCATTCGACAGAACGGCTTTTTTTTGCGGTGTCCCATTCGACCGAACGTAGCCAAAGGTGCGATTTTATTATAGTCCCATTGGACCGAAATTCTATTGAACTGGAAGAAGACATACTGTGTGGTTTTGCTTTAAATATATTTTTAATTTCACAACTTATTATTGTTAAAATAAATGTGAGTTGAAAATGTATTACTGCACTTATTTTAACAGCGTTTTAATTACGGCGAACCTCACCTACCCTAGCCTAACCTAACCTAACCTAACCAAACGTAACCTAACCTAACCAAACCTAACCTAACCTAACCCAAACTTGTTTCGAGGTAAAAAGATTATTTATATGAGTATTAAAAGCCGGCCTCTTACCACGAACAATTTATTAGCAATAATAGAAATATTTTGGAAAAGATGTCAGATAATTAATTGGAGAATTTTCGGAAAAGGTGGCAGCTAATTAATAGGAGAATATTTTGGAAAAGGTGGCAGCTAATTAAAAGGAGAATATTTTGGAAAATGTGGCAGCTAATTAAAAGGAGAATATTTTGGAAAATGTGGCTGCTAATTAGTAGGAGAATGTTTTGGAAAATGTGGCAGCTAATTAGTAGGAGAATGTTTTGGAAAATGTGGCAGCTAATTAGTAGGAGAATGTTTTGGAAAAGGTTGCAGCTAAATTATGGGAGAATATTTTGGAAAAGGTGGCAGCTAATTAATAGGAGAATGTTTTGGAAAATGTGGCAGCTAATTAGTAGGAGAATGTTTGGAAAAGGTTGCAGCTAATTAATAGGAGAATATTTTGGAAAAGGTGTCTGCTAATTAATAGGAAAATCTTTTCGAAAAGGTGGCAGCTAATTAAAGGGAGAATGTTTTGGAAAAGGTGGTAGCTATTTAAAGGGAGAATATTTTGGAAAAGGTGAAAGCTAATTAAAAGGAGCATATTTTGGAAAAGGTGTCAACGAATTATCGGAACCAAACCTAACCTAACCTAACCTAACCTTACCTTACCTTACCTAACCTTACCTTACCTAACCTTACCTAACCTAACCTAACCTAACCTAACCCACCCGAAACCAAAATATTATAATTTTAATTTAAAACTTAAAGACATTGATGGAACTACCATTAAGACTGTACTTCATTTTAAGCACAATTTGTTTATTAATTCTATATATCTCTTGCCTTGAAAGGAATGAAAGTGAGCTTTTTAATTAGTATCACGAAATATTTACTTTTAATATTATTAACATACCTTTCGGAGATTCGAACCAACAACCTATCGCTTCTTAGTCCAACACCGTTTCCACTACACCACCGAATTGCTGACGGCTACAGTGTTTCAAGTTATAATGATGTATTTTTAGGGGCATATTCGGACGATTGGGATTTCGATCCATCGGGAATATAGCCATTGGGCTGGAAATCTAAAATCATTGCGGGATTTTCGGTCGAATGGGATTTCGGTCCATTGGGAATTCGGTTGAAAGGAACGATACCGGTTATAAGTGTTTGTAGATAGAAGTGTATAACCGCTCCTAAGAGGAAGAGACGTCCTCCTAACCAAACCTTACCTAACAGTAATTTTTTGGAAAAGGCATATTACTTGAGAAGTCAATGAAGATAAACATCAATATTTTGGAAAAGGCTAACATTGTCAAGTGATTTATATAATGTTACTAACCTAGTCCTCCTAACCTAACAGCAATTTTTTTTGGAAAAGGCATATTACTTGAGAAGACAATGAAGATAAACATCAATATTTTGGAAAAGGCGTAACATTGTTAAGTGATTTATAAAATATTACTAACCTATCTTAACCAAATAGTGGCGTTTCCAAGTCGGTAAAAATGTATTTAAAACGCTTTCATTAAAAAAAGACATTAATAGAAATTAAACTACATAGCATTTTTGGGGTCGCTGTTTGCGACAAATAGAGTCGTTTGAATTGCAAATACCAAACCTGCCGTTGGGCTAAATTAATTAAAAACATTGGCGGGATTCGGTCTAATGGGAATTCGGTCTATGGAATTCTGCGCAATGGGAAGATACCGATGAGTTTTGGGGAGCGAAAGTTAAAAATTCGCAGAATGGTCTTCTAGGAATGCTCGAAAGAAATGTATAATTAAAAATAAATTCTGAGCCTAGAATTCATTCTCGATACTTAGAATATGTTAACATGGGTTTATCTTCTTTCTAATGAAATTTAAAGGTTTTGCTCTAAAGGGTAGTATTGCACGTTTTGCCATTTTAAAATTAAATTTTCGTGAAAATAATTAGCTGTCAGTCTTATTTGAAGATTAATTGAATTAAAATTCATGTCTTTCCATATTCTTTTAGTAACGAGTTAGTTCTTGGTCAACTTCTTTCAACATTAATTGAGTTCACGTTTCGAATACCAGGAGGGAGATATTTCGCTAATACCAGAAGCCGATTAGGCTTTACACATGAAGTACGTAACATGTGCCTTGGGGAGCTACACGATATTCTCTAAGCTCCTAGGAAAGAACCTCCCCTTACGCGGAGGGAAATAGTTCAGTAACGCGGCTCCTTCGGATACATCGGATCCTTCCGCCTAAAGAACCGATTTACCACGTACCTAAATTCGAGAACTACTATAAAGACTGAGTAGGGTATCTAAAATATTCTTTAGATAAAACTGTTCACAATACCAAAGATTATTTGGGAGTAAGGCGTTAAAATGTTATCAATCTGGGTAGCTTTTGCGTGGACTATTTAAGACGCCGTGCATCTGTTTTTTACGAGGAATGTTTTCTGTTCTCGCGGTTACGGCGAGCTCAGCCGCCGGCGGCTCGGGAATCGGGATACCGCTGTTACCTAGACAAGACCTAGTGTGGTTTTAGAGTCTATTATTATTCGCAGAGCTATTTTTCTGTTGAAATTAGGGAACTAGTATAAATATTGAGTGGAGTGTCTGAAATATTCTTTAGTTAAAACTATTCACAACACGAAAGATTGTTTGGGAGTAAGGCACGAAGATCCTATCAATCTGGGTAGCTTTTGCTTGGCCTATTTAAGACCCCGTGCATCAGTTTTTAACGAGGTATTTTTCTGTTCTCGCCGTTACGGCAAGCCCGGCCACCGGCAGCTCGAGATGCGCCGCTCAGCCTCAGCCGCTGATATCTAGCCAAGGCTTAGTGTAGTTTTTGTGTCTAATTTTATTCGCAGAGCTATTTTTCTGTTGAAATTTAAAGAAAATCTTATCATATTTAGTTGAAGACTAAGTAAATGTCTCAAAACGTTTCGAAACTTGAGCTTTAAAAGGTTGAATATTTTATAACGACTACGGAACGGTACCGCAAATTCGCCTTCCGGGCCTCCCGGTTATGTCGACGGCGAGGTCGAGTCGAGGTCCCATGCAAGAAAATAGTAATAGCCGTCGCCTCTTGGTCTGGCATTAAAGAGGTTATCTATGGTTATAGGCAGCGCCGTCACCAGGTAAAATTTTAGGTTGGGCCACGAGAGGGCCAAAGAAAAAGGACTGTATTTGCATGCGCGACCAGAGCTTTTAGACCATTTTCCATAAAAATTGAGAATTCGGTGGTAAATTACCTCGGTAATTACCTTTTCGGAATTTACCGAGAAAATCGAAAATAGAGTTACGCAGGTAAATTACCATGGTAATTTAGAACCCTAGTTTCTCTATTAAGCCCATGTGAAAGTGTGGCTACATAGTCCAGATGGTAGGATTGCACTATACGATACCTCATCAACTAACAATGGTTTCTGACTAGTTAGACCATGGAAGTTCATAAAAATTACTAAAACAATTTCTAGTTTGCCGCAAATTTTAAATTTATGTTCTTACCACTATTGAGACTGCAACTCAATATTGTAATAACAGTAAAGGGGGAACTTTAACAAATTGAAGGACTCGCGACGGTAGTATAACTATGAATTAAATATAAAAGACCTACTGAAACACATCATCTCTGATAGACAATAGAAAAAAATGTTTTGAAACTGGGGTCAAATTCTTGGTGTAAGAAAAAAGTGTAAGCAAAATATTTGGGAAAGGTGTCATTTATTGCTTTAGGTAACGATATGTAAGCAACAATATTTTGGAAAAGGTGTCAACCTAACCTAACTTATTTTTGCTTGCATATCGTAGCTTATAAACAAAAATTTGACACCTTTTCCAAAATATTTTTGCTTACATATTGTTTGGAATAGGTATCGAATTATTGGTTTAAGTAACGATATGTTAGCAAAAATAGGTTAGGTTGACTCCTTTTCCAAAGTTTTGTTGTTTACATATCGTTACTTAGATCAATAAATAACAGCTTTCCTAAATATTTTTGCATACATTTTGTTACTAAACCCAAGAATTTGACGCCTTTTTTAAGGCTCTGCCCCATTCGACCGAATCGCATTCGGCCGAAACCAGTCCCAATCAACCGAAAAACCCGCACTTTTGGCGGATTCGGTCCAATGGGACAGTCCCATTGGAGCGAAAACCCGCACTTCTCCGGGTTTCGGATGCGGTCCATTGGGACAAGAATGCATGCGCATATACACCCGATGGAACTAAAATGAATTTAATTCCCGGGAGCGTAAAGATTGCATCAAACAATTTCTTTGACTTATAATAAAATAATGGCCAAAGAAATTGAGCACCATACGCGAACATTCTGTAAAATATTAACCACCTATTTTAGTTTAGAAGAACCAAATACTTTCAGATCCCCGAAAATTTACTTTTTAAAGGGAATTGTAGTTTTTTTATTATTTTAAGTCATATTTATCACGTTATCAGCTAATTAATAGGAGAATATTTTGGAAAAGGTAACAGCTAATTAACAGGAGAATATTTTGGATATGGTGGCAGCTAACTATTAGGAGATTATTTTAGAAAAGGTGGCAGCTAATTAGTAGGAGAATATTTTGGAAAAGGTGGCAGCTAATTAATAGGAGAATATTTTGAAAAAGGTGGCAGCTAATTAATAGGAAAATATTTAGGAAAATGTGGCAACTAATTAATAGGGGAATATTTTGAAAAAGGTGGCAACGAATTATTGGAACCATTGTTTTGGAAAAGGTGGCAGCTAACTATTAGGAGAATATTTTGGAAAAGGTGGTAGCTAATTAGTAGGAGAATGTTTTGGAAAAGATTGTAGCTAATTAATAGGAAAATAAAGCCTCGTTCACACTTACATGGGAAACCGGTTCGAAGCGACTCAAATCGCTTCCAAAGTTAGGTGTGAACAAAACTGATACTCGAGAAGCTAATTACAAACGCGGTTTCTTGAAGTTGCTTCGCGAACCAACTTAAAGCGGCTTTGGAAGCTAGTTTGTAGGTTTCAGGGATATTTCACCTGGGATGAGACTAGTATTAAGTGTATTTTCTCCGGCCTTAGCAGACAACACCAACGAAATGATAAGCAGACAGCACTAACAGAATCGTCTTAGAGTGTGAACCAAGGCAGTTGAAATCGCTCCGAACTACCAATAAAGAGTGTTTCAAAACTGGTTGGGCAGACGAGTTTTCAACCGGTTCCCGTGCAAGTGTGAACATAGCTTAACCTAACCGAACCGAACCTGACCTACCCGAAACCAAAATATTAAAATTTTAATTTAAAACTTAAAAATTGATGGAACTACCATTAAGATTATACTTCATTTTAAGCACAATTTGTTTATTAATTCTAAATATCTCTTGCCTTGACAGGAATGAAAGTGAGCGTTTTAATTAGTATCACGAAAATTTTAATTTATATATTTTAAAACTACACCACCGGGCACCGAATCGCTGACGGCTATCGTGTTTCAAGTTATATTGATGTATTTTTTAGGGTATATTCGGACGATTTGGATTTCGGTCCATCGGGATTATAGCCATTGGGCTTGATTTTGAAGTTCTAGCCAAACATTTTCTGTCGAATGCGATTCTGTCCATTGAGATTCGGTTGAATGGGAACCCCCCTTTTTTAAAATATCTTTTCTATTGTTTAAGTAGGTCTTTATTATTTAGTTATACTACTGTGGCGAGTCCTTCAATTATTTGAAGTCCCCCCCTACCTTTATTGCAATATTGAGTACAGACTGCTTTTAGTCTCAATAGTGATAAGTACATGAAATTAAAAATGTTCAAAATATTTTCAAAAATACTTGCGACGTGCTAGGAATTTTTTCAGTATTTTTATGAACTCCCCGTGATATAATTAGTCAGAAACAATTGTTAGTTGATGGGGTATCACAAAGTGAAATCCTACCGTACAGGTTACTTGGTGAATTTCCATTTCCGTGATTTTATTACAAATATGCTTTCTGTTTAGATCTTAAAGCGGGTTTCGGTTTTAATTGAGTTTTACAACTATTAAGACTCATGTTTAAAATTGACGGCTATCCACGCAACTATTCAGTTTGACCGCACTTTCTAGCCGCACGATATTTACTCTCTGCCACGATTCACTAACAGCTGCATCCGCCGGATTCGGAATATTTCTTTTTCGAAGGGATGATGACGACGATAATACGATTCTGATTTGTAGACTTTCAGACTTCTTTAAAAATTACCTCCGATTTTGTCGGTTTTGATATTTTATTCTTTCAAAGTGCATAGAGATCAGCCTTGGATGAAGAATAGTTACACTTGGATATATCAGTCGACAAATCTTTGGACCACAAATGGCTTACGCGACCTTCGCGCCGCGTAGTGTGAAAATCTTGAAACTCCAGTAACAAACAAGAAACACGTGACGGTGACTTTCCATTTTTTTAGCCTAGGCCTAGCTAGGGCTATTTAACTTCACTGGTTTCTTTTATTATAGAAGGTAATTATATTTAAAGTATAAATAATTTTATGAAATCACCGCATAAACAAAAGCCACTGGAAACGTTCTTAACCCTAACCGCCGTTTATTTTTCAAATTCAAACGGAATCAGAGCAGACGACGTAACAAACGGAAACCAAAAAATTATCATTTCCGGTAAAAACAGCTTGTCGCGTTACCAAATTTAGAACCCCTCCAATGCGCATCCGCGACCGCAGCCAGAAGCACACGTTATACTACGAGTGATATATCCAAAAGTAACTATTCTTCATCCAAGGATCAGCTAGGCACATATTGTCAAGAAAATATAATTTGATCATTAATTATAAAAGCCTGATTTTGAAGGTTAAAAATCGTAAGTGACCAACTTTTTAAGTAAACTACCTTGGCTCTACAGGCTAGTTTTAAAAAAATTACCGATTTCTCAGCCTGATATAGCTGCTTTTCACACATGGAGGATTCATACCATTCACACAAGGAAAAAAAGCTGCCTGAGGACAAAAAGTAGATTTTTTTGCCCTCCTCCCTTCAGGTAAATAGAGCTTTCTCCTAGTGAAATGGTGTTTTGGAATGAATCTTCTAAGCATCTACAGAAGAATAGCAATTATTTTTTTAAAAATTCCAAGACGCCTCATCAGTATCATCACATTTAATATTTTATCGCAGAAATTAGTTTTTCTGTCTTCTACCGAAAGTATATTTAGGGCCAGCTATTCCATATTTTTTCCCCCATGAATTTCATAGGGAGGGCCAAACCTACTGCAGAGTGGGCTGGGTCCACCTGGACCCCCTCTGGTGACGGCCCTGGTTATAGGGGGTTCATGATTGGTTAAAAGCTTTTTTTTCGTCTGCTTGTTTTTAATTCGGCAATATCATGAAATCCATGGCCAAAGCTACAGAAAAGTGGGACTTACGTACTTTATGTGTGAAGCATAATCCGCTTTATTAACCACGGATCGTTTCAATGCCCTTCCATCTTCACACCCATTTTTGACTTCAAGGCTCCAAGTATTATTCGGAACAAACAAATCAAATCAAAACGATATTTTCTCTGTTGTCAATAAATGGGTAACTTGTCTTTCCTAATTTCCACATAAAATTTTAATGAGACGTCAAGTTTCACTTTCCTGAAGTTTATCAGTAAACAGGATCAAGCTTTCTAGTGTGGATTAAACCAAAAACGGATTTATGTAAGAAGAACGGTGAACGTAGCGAATTCCCTACCCATCCTCAACTACTTTGTATGTTTTGATGGGAGTGGCTTATAATTTCAAAACAAGCGCTCGCTATCTATCGGCCTTATTCTAATATATTTTAGGCTTTGACGGTCCGCGACAATTTGGTCTCGCCGTTTTGGTCTCGGGACAAATGGGTCTCGGGACCTAACCCAACCTACCTTGGTTGGAGGTAAGAAGATTATTTATATATGAGTATTAAAAGCCCGCCTCTTACCACTACCAATTTATTAGCAATAATAGAAACAATTTGGAAAAGGTGTGAGATAATTAATTGGAGAATATTTTGGAAAAGGTGGCAGCTAATTAGTAGGAGAATGTTTTGGAAAAGGGGGCAGCTAATTAATAGGAGAATATTTTGGAAAAGGTGGCACCCAATTAATAGGGGAATATTTTGGAAAAGGTGGCAGCTAATTAATAGGAGAATATTTTGGAAAAGATGGTACCTAATTAATAGCACAATATTTTGGAAAAGGTGGTAACTAATTAATAGGAGAATATTTTGGAAAAGGTGGCAACGAATTATTGGGACCATTGCTTTGGAAAAAGAGGCAACTAATTTGGTAACCAAATAATCACGAGACCAAACCGTCCCGAGACCAAATAATCACGATACCAAATAGTCCCGAGACCAAATAGTCCGGAGACCAAATAATCACGATACCAAATAGTCCCGAGACCAAATAATCACGATACCAAATAGTCCCGAGACCAAATAATCACGATACCAAATAGTCCCGA
The DNA here is from genome assembly GCA_019434445.1 of Phalangium opilio. Classification (NCBI taxonomy): domain Eukaryota; kingdom Metazoa; phylum Arthropoda; class Arachnida; order Opiliones; family Phalangiidae; genus Phalangium; species Phalangium opilio. Next base: position 159,603 of record JAEQBA010001975.1, read on the forward strand.
GACCAAATAATCGCTTTGGTCCCATTGAGCCGAAATACCATTCGACAGAACGGCTTTTTTGTGGTGTCCCTTTCGACCGAACGTAGCCAAAAGGTGCGATTTTATTATAGTCCCATTGGACCGAAATTGTATTGAACTGGAAGAAGATATACTGTGTGGTTTTGCATTAAATATATTTTTAATTTCACAACTTATTATTGTTAAAACAATGTGAGTTGAAAATGTATTACTGCACTTATTTTAACAACGTTTTAATTAATAAGGTAGGTGAGGTTCGCCGAAATTAAAACGTTGTTAAAATAAGTGCAGTAATACATTTTCAACTCACATTTATTTTAACAATAATAAGTTGTGAAATTAAAAATATATTTAATGCAAAACCACACAGTATATCTTCTTCCAGTTCAATAGAATTTCGGTCCAATGGGACTATAATAAAATCGCACCTTTTGGCTACGTTCGGTCGAATGGGACACCACAAAAAAGCCGTTCTGTCGAATGGTAATTCGGCTCAATGTGACCAAAGCGATTATTTGGTCTAGGGACTATTTGGTATCGAGATTATTTGGTCTCGGTACTATTTGGTCTCGTGATTATTTGGTCTCGGGACTATTTGGTATCGTGATTAGTTGGTCTCGGGACTCTTTGGTATCGTGATTATTTGGTCTCGAGACTATTTGGTATCGTGATTATTTGGTCTCGGGACTATTTGGTATCGTGATTATTTGGTCTCGGGACTATTAGGTATCGTGATTATTTGGTCTCGGGACTATTTGATATCGTGATTATTTGGTCTCGGGACTATTTGGTATCGTGTTTATTTGGTCTCGGGACTATTTGGTATCGTGATTATTTGGTCTCGGGACTATTTGGTATCGTGATTATTTGGTCTCGGGACTATTTAGTATCGTGATTATTTGGTATCGTGATTATTTGGTATCGTTTTTATATGGTCTCGGGACTATTTGGTATCGTGATTATTTGGTCTCGGGACTATTTGTTATCGTGATTATTTGGTCTCGGGACTATTTGGTATCGTGATTATTTGGTCTCGGGACTATTTGGTATCGTGATTATATGGTCTCGGGACTATTTGGTATCGTGATTATATGGTCTCGGGACTATTTGGTATCGTGATTATTTGGTCTCGAGACTATTTGGTATCGTGATTATTTGGTCTCGGGACTATTTGGTATCGTGATTATTTGGTCTCGGGACTATTTGGTATCGTGATTATTTGGTCTCGGGACTATTTGGTATCGTGATTAGTTGGTCTCGGGACTATTTGGTATCGTCATTATTTGGTCTCGGGACTATTTGGTATCGTGATTATTTGGTCTCGGGACTATTTGGTATCGTGATTATTTGGTCTCGGGACTATTTAGTATCGTGATTATTTGGTATCGTGATTATTTGGTATCGTGATTATTTGGTCTCGGGACTATTTGGTCTCGAGACTATTTGGTCTCGGGACTATTTGGTATCGTGATTATTTGATCTCGGGACTATTTGGTATCGTTATTATTTGGTCTCGGGACTATTTGGTATCGGGATTAGTTGGTCTCGGGACTATTTGGTATCGTGATTATTTGGTCTCGAGACTATTTGGTATCGTGATTATTTGGTCTCGGGACTATTTGGTATCGTGATTATTTGGTATTGTGATTATTTGGTATCGTGATTATTTGGTCTCGGGACTATTTGGTATCGTGATTATTTGGTCTCGAGACTATTTGGTCTCGGGGCTATTTGATATCGTGATTATTTGGTCTCGGGACTATTTGGTCTCGGGACTATTTGGTCTCGGGACTACTTGGTATCGTGATTATTTGGTCTCGGGACTATTTGGTATCGTGATTATTTGGTCTCGGGACTATTTGGTATCGTGATTATTTGGTCTCGGGACTATTTGGTATCGTGATTATTTTGTATCGTGATTATTTGGTCTCGGGACTACTTGGTATCGAGATTATTTGGTCTCGGGACTATTTGGTATCGTGATTATTTGGTCTCGGGACTATTTGGTATCGTGATTATTTGGTCTCGGGACTATTTGGTATCGTGATTATTTGGTCTCGGGACTATTTGGTATCGTGATTATTTGGTCTCGGGACTATTTGGTATCGTGATTATTTGGTCTCGGGACTATTTGGTATCGTGATTATTTGGTCTCGGGACTATTTGGTATCGTGATTATTTGGTCTCGGGACTATTTGGTATCGTGATTATTTGGTCTCGGGACTATTTGGTATCGTGATTATTTGGTCTCGGGACGGTTTGGTCTCGTGATTATTTGGTTACCAAATTAGTTGCCTCTTTTTCCAAAGCAATGGTCCCAATAATTCGTTGCCACCTTTTCCAAAATATTCTCCTATTAATTAGTTACCACCTTTTCCAAAATATTGTGCTATTAATTAGGTACCATCTTTTCCTAAATATTTTCCTATTAATTAGCTGCCACCTTTTCCAAAATATTCTCCTATTAATTAGCTGCCCCCTTTTCCAAAACATTCTCCTACTAATTAGCTGCCACCTTTTCCAAAATATTCTCCAATTAATTATCTCACACCTTTTCCAAATTGTTTCTATTATTGCTAATAAATTGGTAGTGGTAAGAGGCGGGCTTTTAATACTCATATATAAATAATCTTCTTACCTCCAACCAAGGTAGGTTGGGTTAGGTCCCGAGACCCATTTGTCCCGAGACCAAAACGGCGAGACCAAATTGTCGCGGACCGTCAAAGCCTAAAATATATTAGAATAAGGCCGATAGATAGCGAGCGCTTGTTTTGAAATTATAAGCCACTCCCATCAAAACATACAAAGTAGTTGAGGATGGGTAGGGAATTCGCTACGTTCAACGTTCTTCTTACATAAATCCGTTTTTGGTTTAATCCACACTAGAAAGCTTGATCCTGTTTACTGATAAACTTCAGGAAAGTGAAACTTGACGTCTCATTACAACTATATGTGAAAATTAAGAATGACAAGTTACCCATTTATTGACAACAGAGAAAATATTGTTTTCATTTGATCGGTTTGTTCCGAATAATATTTGGATTCTCGAAATCAGAAATGGGTGCGAAGATGGAAAGGCATTGAAACGATCTGTGGTTAAAGGGGGAGGTGCAGAAAATTAAATTTAACTGAAACCTATTTTTTTGGGTGAGGAATGATGTAAAACCTGCTCGTACAAAATTTCAGTTAAAAATATTCAGTAGTTTTTTCACAATAAGAATTACAAAACACCATTTTTACACAAAAAATTCCCGGCGAAATTCAAATTTTCAATTTAGAGGCGTGGCTTAAAACTATTTCTGGCGCGTAGAAAAGCATATGTTTCGCCCACTCGAGAGCGCACTTCGCACCCGTGACCCGTCAACGCCCTGTCGCCCTCTATAGTCACGCGCTCAAGGCAGTAAAGACGGACGCCCACTGGCGTCGCGTGTAAGTTTCACGCGAAAATTTCGCGCGTGCGCATGCGTAAATCGGTGGAGAGTTGTCGCACGAGAATTTTTACGCGTTCACGCGACTCCAGCGGGAAGCAAAATTCCGGTTTGAATGGTTTTCACGTGAAAAAACGTTTGAAATACAGCCGCGTTAACGCAATTTTGCGACTATAAAATGTAATCTGAATGTACTAAAAGTTTATATTTTCTTGGATAATTTTTTCTGCTCTACCTTTTAGGCACAAAATCTCAGTTTTTTTATTTTGCTGCTTGTCACCCTTTAATAGCATGGAAGCTAAGACCATTAGTTTCATTTTGCAACTTCCAGTCTCGGCGTATCTTCTCTTTATTACATTCCAGCGAAGAACATTCTCAGAAATTATAAATCTTTCTCGATTTTCAATTCCCGAATGAATGTCGTCATTATCCACTAAAGTGTCATATGTCAGATGCCATAAATCTGCGGTCGCATCAGCTCGCTTTACTACTTCCGCATATGCCGTGTTAATCAATGCATTTTTCTAAATCGAAAATAAATTAAATAGGTTTAAGAGGACAACAACGAGGGACTTTTATTTATCGATTGAAAAAGTGTCGTGTAATTCTTATATTAACCTGACCTGAATGAAACTGGTAACTGCACCGTTTTTTATTAGCAAAGGTTTCGCATTAAGAAACTGAAATACATCGTCGATGGTGTCGTAGGGAAGTGCTCATTGATGCCAGATTGAGGGAAATTTCCCATATCTGGGGAAATTTTGACTCCTAAAAACGGTAAAAAGGGAAAAGGGAAATTCCACCAAAAATTTGCTAAATCTAGGGAAATTCCATGGGAAGAAATATTTTATTCAAAACCTACCATCTCAACATAGAAAATTAAACAACTTCATCAAATTGACCTATTAATTACGTTGGATTCTTATTAGATGGCAACCCTGCTACTGTTTTTAGTAATTTCCAAACATTGAATTACCGAAAGCCGTCTGCTAAATAACTGACTTATTGTAATCGTTAGAAAAATATATCGCCAAAAACAGTTGTCATTTTGTAAAGCTATAATTCTATTTTATATAATTTTCTATGCGCAGAATCTGGCAACCCTGAACTAGGGAAATTTTGGTCCAAAAAGGGAAATTTTGGTCCAAAAAGGGAAATTTTAAGGGCTAGAAAGGGAAATTCCATTTTTCCCACCTGGCATCACTGGAAGTGCTTCCGATTTACTTGAAAACTGTGACGTCATTTCCGAAGACAGGAAAATCAATAGAACGAAAGACGACCGAAAGAAAACGAGTGACTCCGTTGCAATTCAAACTTTGAGGACCTGAGATTGAATTTGATTTCAGTTATGAAATGAGAATAGTCTGACTTTACTTCTTACTCGTTCCCAGAAGGCATTGCAGCAAAAACATGAAGGGAAGTTCCGATTTAAAATTCCCGAATTTAGAGTTTAGTGTCCCTATCATGTAAATCAGCAGAATGACACAAACGGATGCCACAATTACCAAGATATTTTAAATATAAACACATAAGTCAACTGCTTCAACATGCATAAAATTGTAAACCAAACGAAACATATTTTTGCAGAGAATTTCCAGTGTAATCTAGGTACAATAGAAAGCTTGATCCTGTTTACTGATAAACTTCAGGAAAGTGAAACTTGACGTCTCATTAAAATTTTATGTGGAAATTAGGAAAGACAAGTTACCCATTTATTGACAACAGAGAAAATATCGTTTTGATTTGATTTGATTGTTCCGAATAATACTTGGAGCCTTGAAGTCAAAAATGGGTGTGAAGATGGAAGGGCATTGAAACGATCCGTGGTTAATAAAGCGGATTATGCTTCACACATAAAGTACGTAAGTCCCACTTTTCTGTAGCTTTGGCCATGGATTTCATGATATTCCCGAATTAAAAACAAGCAGACGAAAAAAAAAGCTTTTAATCAATCATGAACCCCCTATAACCAGGGCCGTCACCAGAGGGGGTCCAGGTGGACCCGGCCCACTCTGCAGTAGGTTTGGCCCTCCCTATGAAATTCATGGGGGAAAAAATATGGAATAGCTGGCCCTAAATATACTTTCGGTAGAAGACAGAAAAACTAATTTCTGCGATAAAATATTAAATGTGATGATACTGATGAGGCGTCTTGGAATTTTTAAAAAAATAATTGCTATTCTTCTGTAGATGCTTAGAAGATTCATACCAAAACACCATTTCACTAGGAGAAAGCTCTATTTACCTGAAGGGAGGAGGGCACAAAAATCTACTTTTTGTCCTCAGGCAGCTTTTTTTCCTTGTGTGAATGGTATGAATCCTCCATGTGTGAAAAGCAGCTATATCAGGCTGAGAAATCGGTAATTTTTTTAAAACTAGCCTGTAGAGCCAAGGTAGTTTACTTAAAAAGTTGGTCACTTACCATTTTTAACCTTCAAAATCAGGCTTTTATAATTAATGATCAAATTATATTTTCTTGACAATATGTGCCTAGCTGATCCTTGGATGAAGAATAGTTACTTTTGGATATATCACTCGTAGTATAACGTGTGCTTCTGGCTGCGGTCGCGGATGCGCATTGGAGGGGTTCTAAATTTGGTAACGCGACAAGCTGTTTTTACCGGAAATGATTATTTTTTGGTTTCCGTTTGTTACGTCGTCTGCTCTGATTCCGTTTGAATTTGAAAAATAAACGGCGGTTAGGGTTAAGAACGTTTTCAGTGGCTTTTGTTTATGCGGTGATTTCATAAAATTATTTATACTTTAAATATAATTACCTTCTATAATAAAAGAAACCAGTGAAGTTAAATAGCCCTAGCTAGGCCTAGGCTAAAAAAATGGAAAGTCACCGTCACGTGTTTCTTGTTTGTTACGGGAGTTTCAAGATTTTCACACTACGTGGCGCGAAGGTCGCGTAAGCCATTTGTGGTCCAAAGATTTGTCGACTGATATATCCAAGTGTAACTATTCTTCATCCAAGGCTGATCTCTATGCACTTTGAAAGAATAAAATATCAAAACCGACAAAATCGGAGGTAATTTTTAAAGAAGTCTCTAAGTCAGAAAGTCTACAAATCAGAATCGTATTATCGTCGTCATCATCCCTTCGAAAAAGAAATATTCCGAATCCGGCGGATGCAGCTGTTAGTGAATCGTGGCAGAGAGTAAATATCGTGCGGCTAGAAAGTGCGGTCAAATTGAATAGTTGCGTGGATAGCCGTCAATTTTAAACATGAGTCTTAATAGTTGTAAAACTCAATTAAAACCGAAACCCGCTTTAAGATCTAAACAGAAAGCATATTTGTAATGAAATCACGGAAATGGAAATTCACCAAGTAACCTGTACGGTAGGATTTCACTTTGTGATACCCCATCAACTAACAATTGTTTCTGACTAATTATATCACGGGGAGTTCATAAAAATACTGAAAAAATTCCTAGCACGTCGCAAGTATTTTTGAAAATATTTTGAACATTTTTAATTTCATGTACTTATCACTATTGAGACTAAAAGCAGTCTGTAATAATTGAAGGACTCGCCACAGTAGTATAACTAAATAATAAAGACCTACTTAAACAATAGAAAAGATATTTTAAAAAAGGGGGGTTCCCATTCAACCGAATCTCAATGGACAGAATCGCATTCGACAGAAAATGTTTGGCTAGAACTTCAAAATCTAGCCCAATGGCTATAATCCCGATGGACCGAAATCCAAATCGTCCGAATATGCCCTAAAAATACATCAATATAACTTGAAACACGATAGCCGTAAGCGATTCGGTGCCCGGTGGTGTAGTTTTAAAATATATAAATTAAATTTTTCGTGATACTAATTAAAACGCTCACTTTCATTCCTGTCAAGGCAAGAGATATTTAGAATTAATAAACAAATTGTGCTTAAATGAAGTATAATCTTAATGGTAGTTCCATCAATTTTTAAGTTTTAAATTAAAATTTTAATATTTTGGTTTCGGGTAGGTCAGGTTCGGTTCGGTTAGGTTAAGCTATGTTCACACTTGCACGGGAACCGGTTGAAAACTCGTCTGCCCAACCAGTTTTGAAACACTCTTTATTGGTAGTTCGGAGCGATTTCAACTGCCTTGGTTCACACTCTAAGACGATTCTGTTAGTGCTGTCTGCTTATCATTTCGTTGGTGTTGTCTGCTAAGGCCGGAGAAAATACACTTAATACTAGTCTCATCCCAGGTGAAATATCGCTGAAACCTACAAACTTGCTTCCAAAGCCGCTTTAAGTTGGTTCGCGAAGCAACTTCAAGAAACCACGTTTGTAATTAGCTTCTCGAGTATCAGTTTTGTTCACACCTAACTTTGGAAGCGATTTGAATCGCTTCGAACCGGTTTCCCATGTAAGTGTGAACGAGGCTTTATTTTCCTATTAATTAGCTACCACCTTTTCCAAAATATTCTCCTAATAGTTAGCTGCCACCTTTTCCAAAACAATGGTTCCAGTAATTCGTTGCCACCTTTTTCAAAATATTCCCCTATTAATTAGTTGCCACATTTTCCTAAATATTTTCCTATTAATTAGCTGGCACCTTTTTCAAAATATTCTCCTATTAATTAGCTGCCACCTTTTCCAAAATATTCTCCTACTAATTAGATGCCACCTTTTCTAAAATAATCTCCTAATAGTTAGCTGCCACCTTTTCCAAAATATTCTCCTGTTAATTAGCTGTTACCTTTTCCAAAATATTCTCCTATTAATTAGCTGATAACGTGATAAATATGACTTAAAATAATAAAAAAACTACAATTCCCTTTAAAAAGTAAATTTTCGGGGATCTGAATATTTTAGATACCCTACTCAGTCTTTATAGTAGTTCTCGAATTTAGGTACGTGGTAAATCGGTTCTTTAGGCGGAAGGATCCGATGTATCCGAAGGAGCCGCGTTACTGAACTATTTCCCTCCGCGTAAGGGGAGGTTCTTTCCTAGGAGCTTAGAGAATATCGTGTAGCTCCCCAAGGCACATGTTACGTACTTCATGTGTAAAGCCTAATCGGCTTCTGGTATTAGCGAAATATCTCCCTCCTGGTATTCGAAACGTGAACTCAATTAATGTTGAAAGAAGTTGACCAAGAACTAACTCGTTACTAAAAGAATATGGAAAGACATGAATTTTAATTCAATTAATCTTCAAATAAGACTGACAGCTAATTATTTTCACGAAAATTTAATTTTAAAATGGCAAAACGTGCAATACTACCCTTTAGAGCAAAACCTTTATATTTCATTAGAAAGAAGATAAACCCATGTTAACATATTCTTAGTATCGAGAATGAATTCTAGGCTCAGAATTTATTTTTAATTATACATTTCTTTCGAGCATTCCTAGAAGACCATTCTGCGAATTTTTAACTTTCGCTCCCCAAAACTCATCGGTATCTTCCCATTGCGCAGAATTCCATAGACCGAATTCCCATTAGACCGAATCCCGCCAATGTTTTTAATGAATTTAGCCCAACGGCAGGTTTGGTATTTGCAATTCAAACGACTCTATTTGTCGCAAACAGCGACCCCAAAAATGCTATGTAGTTTAATTTCTATTAATGTCTTTTTTTAATGAAAGCGTTTTAAATACATTTTTACCGACTTGGAAACGCCACTATTTGGTTAAGATAGGTTAGTAATATTTTATAAATCACTTAACAATGTTACGCCTTTTCCAAAATATTGATGTTTATCTTCATTGACTTCTCAAGTAATATGCCTTTTCCAAAAAATTACTGTTAGGTTAGGTTTGGTTAGGAGGACGTCTCTTCCTTTTTGGAGCGGTTATACACTTCAATTATATTAAAACGGGTTTAAGTATTTTCATGATGAATATAACATAAAACGCCACTATTTGGTTAAACTAGGTTAGTAATATTTTATAAATCACTTGACAATGTTACGCCTTTTCCAAAATATTGATGTTTATCTTCATTGACTTCTCAAATAATATGCCTTTTCCCAAAAACATTGCTGTTAGATTAGGAGGACTAGGTTAGTAACATTTTATAAATCACTTGACAATGTTACGCCTTTTCCAAAATATTGATGTTTATCTTCATTGACTTCTCAAGTAATATGCCTTTTCCAAAAAATTACTGTTAGGTTAGGTTTGGTTAGGAGGACGTCTCTTCCTCTTAGGAGCGGTTATACACTTCAATTATATTAAAACGGGTTAAAGTATTTTCATGATGAATATAACATAAAACGCCACTATTTGGTTAAGCTAGGTTAGTAATATTTTATAAATCACTTGACAATGTTACACCTTTTCCAAAATATTGATGTTTATCTTCATTGACTTCTCAAATAATATGCCTTTTCCAAAAAACATTGCTGTTAGGTTAGGAGGACAGTAGAGGAAAATTGACAGTTCTGGCACACTGCAGGCCTGCAGCCTGTAGCTCTTACGTCATCTATTTACAAACACTTTATCTTATCTTATCTCTTATCCTATATCTTATCTTATCTTATCTTATCTTATCAGTACTTATCTTATCTTATCAGTACTTATCTTATCTACAAACACTTATATCCTACGTCACTTATCTACAAACACTTATAAACTTAGTCACCTATTTACGAACACTTATAACCTACGTCACTTATCTACAAACACTTATAAACTTAGTCACCTATTTACAAACACTTATATCCTACGTCACTTATCTACAAACACTTATAAACTTAGTCACCTATTTACAAACACTTATAACCTACGTCAACTATCTACAAACACTTATAAACTTAGTCACCTATTTACAAACACTTATAACCTACATCGCATATTTACAGACACTTGTAACTAATTTTAAAGCGTTTCAAGTACATTGAGAGGTATAAAAAGATCCGATTTAGATTTAGCGAACCACAAGCTCTCGATCCATCATCACTTGAAGATTATCGTAAGAATGTAAGATGTTTTTCTTTAGAATCATTTAAAATATGAAGGTGAAATAATCTGTGTATGTATGTGTCCTTTACAGCAACTCGAAATCATCGTAATCATGCCCGGATTTATCGACGCAAACTTCTTCCGTGTCAGGAATAAGTGGATTCTAAAAGAGATTGCCATTTTTGTGTCGGAAACATGTGAAAACCATGTCTGGACAATCAAGCCACCGATTCCATTTAACGAGCTTTCTTACGAGGATAAAAGACAATGTAGGTGGGTAGAGAGGAACATCTGCGGCTTACAATGGTGTGACGGTGATCATGAATTCCACAACCAGCAGGAGATCATTTAAGCAATCCGGAAAAAATCTTCTGAATTTTATGCGAAAGGGTTAGAGAAGTGCGATTTTCTCTCGAGCTATTTAAAGCTGAACGTAGTCAACATCGAGGATCTAGGATGTCCGAAGATTTCGTCATTAATATGCGAGACGTTACCACAGTGTTGTCCGTTTCATCGTGACCCCGACCGCTGCGCAACTGCAAAAGCTGCTAAAATTTCATCGTGGTTTCTTCAACAAAGCGGTTCCAACACAAATTTTTAAATAAAATCAGATTCATATTGTGAAAATGTGTCATTCCTTGAAATGGATTTCAGCCTACAACACCCCTTTAACGGTCTCATTGCCGGGGCTACACAATCGGGAAAATCATTTTTTGTAGCTAACCTTATAAAACACAAAGAAATATGTATCTCACCTCCCCCAGATAGGATAATATGGTGTTATACCGAATACCAACCGAGGCTATTTAATTCCGTATTGGATCACACACCCACAGTTGAATTTCACGAGGGGATATTAAACGTCAATATATTAGACCCTAATGTCAAGAATTTTGCTTTGCGAGATTTCGAATAATAAAGAAGTAACTAATTTGTTTATACGGGGATCGCATCATAAAAACACCTCGGTATTTATCCTTATGCAAAATTTATATTACCCCGGGAAGGAAATTAGAACATTAAATTTAAACGCTCACTACTTGATAATATTCAAATCCCCTCGAGATAAATCCGCCATATTTCACTAAGCAAAGCAGATTTGCCCCACTAACAGTAAATACGTCATAGACGCATTCCATCAGGCATTTGCTAGAGATTTTGGGTATTTATGGGTTGATTTAAAGCCAACGACGTCAGATGATCATAGACTACGGACGGGACTCATACCGGGCGAAGAAGCCGCAGTCTATATTCCAAAATGAAAAGGGTGCATACGCATCAACATTTCTTAAAGTATCTGACTACTTGTAATGCGTGTCAGAGAAAATACGCTATCAAACACGCTAGTAATGACTCTATCAAGGCTATAGTGGAATGTTGTATAAATGTCCTACGCGGTAACGTGAAGTTATCAGATGACCAGAAGAAACGATTGAAGAAGCACTGTCTAATGTTACGGAAGTTATCTAAACAAAGCACTGTAGCAAAACGAAAAAAAGATCCTTATTCAAAAAGGGGGATTTTTACCTCTTTTGTTAGCCCCCCTCTTATATTTTGTTAGCAGTGCTGCTGGTGCGGCTATAAGCAGAGCAATTAAAAATGGCTAGAAAGATGATTTTGGTACCTGAAGAAGTTTACCGTCGATTAAACTCGCAACCAAAAGTTGAAATTGGTGAAAATTTGGATACGAAGACTGTTTTGGATGATAGCAAATTAAACCAGACGCAAAAAGTTAACATGTACAACCATATATTAACAAGTGCTATTAACAAAAGAAAAAAGAAGAAGAAACCCGTTAAACAACCGAAGAAGAAAGATTGGTATTCAGAAATAGCTCTGACAATCCCAGATACACATCTCAAGCCGGCCGTCGCTTTATATAAGTGGATTAATAGTAACACTAACATTAATTGGTCTGTCAATGGTGAACTCATGTATAAAGGTCAACCAATCATCGGGTCAAATATTATGGATATTTTACACCAAACTGTTAAAGCATAGAAAAGCAAATCGAGATACAATGTCACTGGATTAGACAAATTTTACGATCTGCTTATAAAAGAAAATGTACCCAAAACTCTTGTTAAAAATAAGTTCCCATTTGAATACTCTACCAGTGCTGTACCTCTGGATGTATCAAGTACCTCCCTAGATGTACCAAACATCGATTACACACCCCCAACCCCGGAATCTATGTATGGTAATGGGTTTCGTAATTGGATAAATTTAAAATAAAGAATAAAAACCAACACCCCGTTTCATTTGTCTCACAAATTACTTTAGAGTTATCATGGAAGGTTGTAACGACCCTTCCCCCACAGGGTTTCTAGCCTCCCCATCCATTTCATACTTAAGTAATCCCAAAGTTATTACGGCGCTTTTGATATTATTTCTTCTTATATTTATCGAACTATCTGATTTCGCTTACTGGTATACTCAAAAAACCTTAAACTGCACGACTAATGGATAAACTAGAAGAAATATACTTCAATGAAAAAGATCCAGGAAGCTTCGGAGGTGTGCAGGGTCTATATAGGGCTGCGAGGGAAAAGGGGATTAACCTTTCCTTAAATGATGTTATTGAGTTCCTACAACGTCAAGATACGTATACATTACACAAACCCGCAAGGCGCAACTTCAGACGAAACAAGACTATTGTGTACGGTATAGATGAACAATGGCAACTTGATCTGGCAGACATGCAAAACATCAAGCGCCATAACGACGGATATAGATTTCTACTGTGCTGTATTGACGTATTCAGTAAATTTGCTTTCGCCGTCGCTATTAAAGACAAGAAAGGACCTACGATGGTTGCGGCGTTTAGATCCGTTTTAGAGTCTGGTAGAAAACCCAAGATTGTGCAATCAGATCATGGAAATGAATTTCTAAATAAAGAACTGCAAAGTGAATTGAAACGTTTGGATATTAAGTTTTTCGCCACACACTCGGAGGTGAAGTGTAGTATCGTTGAACGATTTAATCGAACCTTGAAGGAGCGAATGTACCGCTATTTTACGCAAAATGACACCTACAAATACATTGACGTATTACCTGAATTATTAGAAGCGTATAATAACAACTACCACAGATCGATTAAATGCAAACCCATTGAAGTGTCAGAGGAAAATTCGAAACAAATATGGTTCAATTTATACGGGAAAGTTAACTTTTCGCCGCCAGTTTCATACCCATTTGAAATTGATGATTTAGTTAGAATAAGCAAAAATAAAAGAACGTTTGAAAAGGGGTATTTACCCAATTATACCGGAGAATTATTCAAAGTAACAGAACGGATCCCGAGAGATCCACCCGTATATAAACTGAAAGATTTGAACTCCGAGCTCATTTCTGGTGTGTTCCACAAAGAGGAAATACAGAAAGTAGGCAAGGACTTGGAAAACTGTAAATTTAAAATTGAAAGAGTAATACGAAAACGGAAAAAACCAGACGGTTCTAAAGAACTACTCGTACGGTGGCGAGGGTATAGTTCCGACTTTGATTCCTGGGTGCAAGAAGTCGACGTAAAATGAGTTTCTATATTACATTACCTTCCGATTCCTCTGCGCAATATTTCAAAGGAAATACTATAAGCAAGTTCAGAACGTATCTACCAGAATCAATAACACTAGAGGGATCTCACGAGGTTGCTCTTGCTGAAATAAGCTATCCTAGAACTTGGAATAATGTAAAAAGGGAATGCGCAGTTCGCATTTGGGATAATTCGTTCGTAGGTGTTGCTTCGGATGCAATGGATGAATTCCCAGAAGAGGGATCTGGTTTTGGTGAAAGTGGACAGACAATTAACGGAGTGAATGAAAACCGGGGTATATCGATAATTATACCCCCCGGATATTATGGTTCCGTAGAGGAATTACTCGAAATATTGTCAGCCGACGACGATGCTGGTGCTACTGAAAAAATAAAATCTAGGGTTGAGTTTTCATACAACAAACCAAATCGACGGGTGGAATTGGCCACGATGAAATACCCCATAACACGTACGGAATGTAATACGTTTTCCATATCTCAAGGAAGTAAAATAGCAGTCAAAGACAATTTATTTAGCGGTCAACAACCGAATAAAGTTGTAATTGGATTTGTAGACCAGAACGCGTTTTTGGGTGATTATAAAATGTCGCCTTTTAATTTTAAAAATGAAGCGGTGACTCAAATCACCTTATCCGTTGATGGGGTTAGCGTACCCCATAAACCCTTAAACCCCAACTTTAAGGATAACCTATGTATGAGATCGTACGCCAATCTCTTTCTTCAAACTGGACAATGGAATATCGACGAGGGTAATTTCATTGACCGTGACGAGTTCGCCAATGGTAATGCTCTTTTCGTATTCGACTTGACCCCCGACCTGAATGGTAGTTCGACAGAAAGTTTCAACTTTATAAAGAACGGTAGTGTCCGATTGGAGTTAATATTTGCCGAAGCACTACCGGCTACAATTGCCGTCGTTTACTATTCCGAATTCCAATCTTTGATTGAAATTGACAAAAACCGAGCGGTTCGATCAAAGCTCATAATGGACTCCCAACAACTTGAGAGAATATTAAGGCGCGACCCATACGCTAAAAATCTGTTTAGGGGTATTTTTGCGGCGGATAAACTACCACTAACTGTTAAAACGTTCCCCTCTCTGTACATTGTGAATACTGACACCTCGAAAGGGGGAGGAGAACACTGGACGGTTATATACATTTCGAGGAAAAAGAACACTGAATTCTTTGAAAGCTATGGAAATCCTCCGGATTTATTTAAATTTAATGATTTTGTAGAGCGAAATAGCCTAACTGTTACGTTTAATTCACGCCAACTACAGGGTGAATTAAGTCAAACTTGTGGAGGGTATTGCGTTTACTTTTCATTGTATAGATGTAGGGGAGTTAAAATGTTTGATATAATAAAACGATTTTCTAAAAATAAAAATGTTAATGATCGTATGATTGCCGAATATATGTACAAGAATTACTCAATAAATTTTTATTAATTTTACATTGAAATTTAATGGATGTTTTGTTTTATTCCACTTTT
>JAEQBA010001975.1:177500-286475 GCA_019434445.1 Phalangium opilio
CATAGTTTGTTTTGTCGTATTGTGTAAAGATTATGCTTTTCACTAACGATGCGTTCCAACTCCGCAACGGTAACCCGTCGATTCAAGAGACAATCTAGATAATCTTTGTGAAAAACACTTTCCCTCACAACTCGTTTACAGATCCCCTTGGCTGTCTTCTTCTCTCCCTCCGCTGATAGAATTGAGTACATTTTAGGACGAGATGGGTACACCGTTCATCTCGTCTTTGAATTTCGCCAAGACCTTTTTATTTTCATTACTAAAAAGCGGGTGGTCAGCGGGGTATCCGGAGAAATCATAGTGGTGAGCTTGTAGAGCAAAATCAGCGTATAAATCTCCCGTCTCGATGGAATAGGTGAGGCTGTCTGAAATATTATTTTAATTTAGATTATATTATTTATGTATATGTGTGAAATAAACATACCTGTATCGGTGAAAAGTAATTTGACTTTACTGCCGTATTGCGTACGGATAACATCATAATGAAACCTATACATGAGAAGTTTGGAGAGGTCTAAGATTGTAAAACCCGTGTAGATGGGTCGATTCAAGGTAATGAGCTTCTTCATGGAGCGGTCGATTCAAGGTAATGAGCTTCTTCATGGAGCGGATTCCCACCAGATCATTATGAAAAATTGTGAATTTCTCAAATGCAGGTGAACTGGCTCTTTTGACAGCTAACTCAGGATGTTGAACCAGATCAAACTTGATTCGATTCCTTAAATTTTCCATGGTTTTTCCTATAGAATGGTAAATATTGTTATTGACGGATCTGAATTTTTCATACTAATATACTAACCGAAGACGGCGTTATTCATTAATTTGAAGAAATCCTTCTCGAAATCGTTGGCAGCCGCCTTTCTTTTTTCCGTATTGAAGGTGATGTACTGGGACAACCAAGTTCCCTGCTCAAAGGACATGATACGATGGACCCGACTGATTTTCATACCTTTCTCGACGTAATATTTTAGGTTGCGGTAGTGGACGATGTATTTGGTTTTAGGGTGAAGATCCGGTACCAGTTTGGGAAGAGAGTCTTGCAGTGGGATGTTTAAGTATTCCAATTGTTCCCTAGTGTAATCAGACAGTTCCGAGGATGAGATAGATCGTTTTTGCGGGGCTAGCGGAAGGTCATTATGAGTGTGGTGGAGTTCAGTTGGATATACTAAGTCGACCTCGAGGATGTATCCGATTTTGTCATCATCCGGATGGTTAAGTACGTCTTCGATAGGTGTGGAATTATCCCATTGAAAGTTTTTCATTGACATGGGATCCATCATGACGGTGCCGTATAGGTTGTTACAGTCTAGATACGTTAGAAAACAAGTGGGTTTTTTCAGATCGTAGATCTCGGGGAAGAGGTTATTGTTGGCTGTCGCCAAACGGTGACTAATCGTGGAAACACCTCCGCGAATCCCTTTTTCAATCATCAAATGCATATCCGGGTCAAGCAGTAAATCCAGCTCTATACCTGTTATGTAGAGGGCGCTCTCCCAAGCGAATCCTGGACTTGTATAGGAATGTGCGCTGTCTAATTTGTAGTAGTTCATACAAATACTTCGGAATGATTCGAAAACGTCAGCTAGCTGTAGAGTGTCAGCAGTGACGTAGAGGTCATGATACTCGCCTAAAACGTATCTCCCTGTTAACATGATAGTTATTAGGGGTTGTATATAAAAACCCTTACCTATGTTTTTATTCTGGAAGGTTTCCCAGACCTTCTGCGCATGCTCATAATCACTGTCAGAGATATGAGAGTCAGTTAAGATGTTGAAGAACTCTTCCTTCGAGGGTAGTTGTTCCTGATCAAATTTTTCTGTACTGTCCATGTAATCATAAGGGAACACTCTCTTCCGTAATAGTAAGGCGACTTCGTCAGGTGTATACACGGAATTTAAAATGGGGAACTTCTCTGACCCTCCTTTAGCTAGATTCCCTACGAGGGTTTCCAGGGAAGCGGGTAAAAATCTACACGAGTCGACGAAACGTAGATGACCCAGCGAGAAGGAAATATACGTCTCACTATTGCTCGGAATGCATTCGATTTTCTTATTTTTAATTAATCCGATTTGTTGCATGAGGAGATGGCCATCGTAGCGACTCAGGTAATGTAGGAAGACGGGGATATGTGATGGTGGTTTCAGTTTTAGATTGCAACTATTGTGCGCTGCTCCACGGTACGTCCCCAAGTAATGATCGTGATCTCGAACTTTCCAATCCTTTTCCGTGAACGGTTTATAACATAGATAACAGAGTGACGTCTTTCTGAAAGTTATCTCCTCCTCGCTCGATAGACTCAGTGGGGATTTTTCCGCGATTTTATCTAGGATAACTTTCGATTCAATATCTAATCTATCAAAAAAGACGTTGGTTGCGTCTATCCCTCTATATGTAACCGGTTTATTGGGAGTTCCTGATAACAAATATATGGATTTATATGGTGAAAAATTAAACTTTGTACTGTAACTTACCGTCAGGACCAACTACGACGTAGAAAAAACCACAAGAAATATGTAAAGCTAGAGTGGTGGTCGAAGAAAGCGTCGAGTCTGGTAGGCAGGTGTCGACCTTAGGCATAATCGACTCAAAATCAGCGTAGATAACATACGGAACCCTCATACACCATCCGAACTTTCTGAATTTACAGATGGGTTCCTTGGTGGGCATGATGATACGTTGAGGTCCGTGGATGTTACAATCTTTCACGTGTTCGTTGTGGTTACTTTTAGCGTTGGCACCAGTGAAGCGGTGTAGACAATAACGACAGTAGAACGTCACCCCATCGTGTTTCGTAAAATCGTTTAAGAGACGACTTAAGCTTTTTATTAAGCAGTAATGTTGTTTTTTCCCTTGGGTTAGTAATAAGAGGTCAATTTGCCGTTCTTCTTGCACTTTATTGTTACTAACGTAGATGGGGAAAACTATTTTTTCTAACGCAAAGATGTTAACCGATAGCTTATTTACCCGTTCAAATTTTTCCTGATTGTTTGAATCAGGTTTAAAGGGGAAAGACACCCCATCCAGATTCAACTCCTCGGTAAACCCAGTGTATTTACTAACACGTTGAGGGTTTTTATCAACCGGATGTAGTTTAGCTAAAATGCTGTATAAAAAGCATCTATCATCGGAATTTTTGATATTAATCACCGCTTTTTTATCAGATATCCATTGGGGTAGTTCAATATATGACCCCCCTCGCAGGGGTGCATACATAATAATGTTTAATTGTAGGTGTAATATACGATCTAACACCCAACCGGATCCCGTGTCTTCAAACTCGGACATTGATTGCTCGATTTTTTTAATACTTCTTGAGATTTGTTCTGGGATAACGTCAGAACTTAATGTAGCGTAGGTAATCCCACGAAAATACGGCAGAGCTTCAACGGCAGAGTCGACGTCGGCTAGGGGTCTTGTATAACGCGCACGGACAACTATATTCCATTTCACCCCTTTTTTCAACTGTAGTTTATTTAGAACATAAGTATAAATTGTATCTTTATGGTTGTTAATTAATCTGGTTGCATCTGTTTCTACGCCACTCGGGTTTATGCGGGCGGCAAAAACAACGTCTCCTAGAGCTTCGATTTCCTCCCACTCGTCTTGAGGTTCTGGTGACGGTGAGAAGCGTTTAGCAGGTAGGGTATCGTCACCTGAATGGTAACGTTTCCGAGGTTCTCCGGATGTAGAGGGAAGATTAGGGTTTGGTGGAGGAGGTATGGTGGGTTGGGGTGATGTCTCGAGGTTTGAGGGTGGGGTGGTTATGTCTGGAGCTGAGCGGTTGTTAGAAGAACTTGCAGGAGGTTGAACGTGTACCTTTTTGACGTGGTTTTTTAAATTAGTTTTTCGCGTAAATGATACCGAACATTGGGCACACGCGAACTTTATATTCTCATGCTGCGAGCGGATATGTTGCGTTAAATTTTTTATCGCAGTAAACTTAGCGTCACATTTATCACAGTGAAACATTTTTTCCATAATGTGAATACTGTTAATTTAAATTTTTACTCTTACCTCCTTAAGGAACGGCCACTGAATGCATGGCGTATCAAGACTTGTGATTTTAAAAATCTATATCGAGTCTATTTATACTTCCTTGAAACACTTGAAATTGATAACGTTTACCCTATTGTCTTTAGCAAGTACAATACATGTACCAGCAAATCTTAAAGTGAGTAATCGGAAACCTCTAAAACTTGAAAATAATAATTCTTTAAAAGTATAGAAAATCTAAATTTTAAGTGTTTGTAAATAACTATCGTGAGGGTGGGATAGCTTTAGGGGTCTTTAAGTAGGATAGATAATCGAAAAACATCTAAGATTAAAGTACTTGAAAAGAATATTCGCTCTAAATTATAAGTGTTTGTAAATAGCTCGAGTGAAAGAGAGAAGAGATTTAACTACTTTAAGTACAATGAGTCGTCGGGAAAAGGTCGGGGCTACACGAAAATAAGTCGTATAGATTTATCAGGAGAGTGAGTGACAATGTAAATATTAAATTTATTTAATTTTTAACAATTGTTTAAGGAGTAGATAATTATTGTTATCATTTGTTTACAAAATTCAATACTTAAAAACGTCTTGTTCAAAAACTTGTGATGAATATCTTCTATATTAATAGATTTTATAGCTTCTAGGTGTTTATTTCCCGAGGCGGTCCAATTGAAATCTAGACAGTCGTGCTGTAGTTGAGATGGGTGGTCAATCGTACAACCGTTGCAGGATTTTTTAATGATTTCTCGTAGTTGTGTTTCAACGTTTTCTTTTATAAGATTGTAAACACGTTTCGCCTCGTTTAAAAACGTGAGTATGTTTGCGTACTGATCTAGAAGACTTTTCCAGGGATGCAAACTTACGTTAAAACCCTTCTTCGTCGGGATGTATGTCCCGTAACTCTTTCCAACCCCGCAAATCATTTCTCTAATGTCTAATACTCTTCGGTATCTATAGATATACATTTCAATACGTTTGTTGTCTGTTCCTTCTAAGAACGTTGAATACGTTGAAGAAGTCTTGCTCTCCAAGAACGGTGTGATTTGATGTCGCATGTCCCATATTTCCGCAAATTCTAACTCGGTCAGAGTAATGCCAGAAGATCCATCGTTAAGTCCGAGCTTCAATTGACGTCCTGGGGTAACGATGACAGACTTGGTATATGAAACCTCGAACACGTTGCTTCCACACCTAAATACACGTGAATTATAATACGGTTCACATACAGTTTTAAAACGATTCTAAAGGAAAATATCTACTTACATTCTTACGATAATCTTCAAGTGATGATGGATCGAGAGCTTGTGGTTCGCTAAATCTAAATCGGATCTTTTTATACCTCTCAATGTACTTGAAACGCTTTAAAATTAATTACAAGTGTCTGTAAATATGCGATGTAGGTTATAAGTGTTTGTAAATAGTTGACGTAGGTTATAAGTGTTTGTAAATAGGTGACTAAGTTTATAATTGTTTGTAGATAGTTGACGTAGGTTGTAAGTGTTTGTAAATAGGTGACTAAGTTTATAAGTGTTTGTAGATAGTTGACGTAGGTTATAAGTGTTTGTAAATAGGTGCGTAAGTTTATAAGTGTTTGTAGATAAGTGACGTAGGATATAAGTGTTTGTAAATAGGTGGCGTAAGAGCTGCATGATAAGTGACGTAGGTTATAAGTGTTTGTAGATAAGATAAGATAAGATAAGATATAGGATAAGATAAGATAAGATAAGATAAGATATAGGATAAGATAAGATAAGATAAGATAAGATAAGATATAGGATAAGAGATAAGATAAGATAAAGTGTTTGTAAATAGATGACGTAAGAGCTGCAGGCTGCAGGCCTGCAGTGTGCCTGCAGTGTGCCAGAACTGTCAATTTTCCTCTACTGAGGACTGGGTTAGTAATATTTTATAAATCACTTGACATTGTTACGCCTTTTCCAAAATATTGATGTTTATCTTCATTGACTTCTCAAATAATATGCCTTTTCCAAAAAAAATTACTGTTAGGTTAGGTTTGGTTAGGAGGAGGTCTCTTCTTCTTTGGAGCGGTTATACACTTCAAGTATATTAAAACGGCTGGCTTAAAGTATTTTCATCATTAATATAACATAAAAAATAAATAAATATGTATTAGCAATTGGTTTTATTAAGTCATATTTTGCTGATTTATTACTATTTGGTTCTTACAATCCTTAGTTTTAAAATAATTATTTAGAAAATGTTTGGATCTAGTGTTCATTTTACGTAGGCCTTAAATTGTTTTAAGTTAATTTAATTTTTGCCAGCAAAGATTACCTCTTTGCGTACCCGGGATTTTATTCATTTAAATTCTATCGGGAAAAACCCGAAGTGCGGGTTTTTCGGTGCAATGGGATTATCCCATTGGAGCGAATCATAAATCCACCAAAGTGCGGGTTTTTCGGTCGAATGGGATTGGATTCGGTTGATTGGGATTCGGCGCAATGAAACTGAAGCATTTTTAGTGTTTTTGACGCGTTTATAAAGTATATTTTATTAGGATGCTTAAAATTTTAATTAGATGGATCGATCTTAGCATAGCGCGTGCATCTAAGCGAGGAATTAATAGGCGCAGTTCTAAGAAACTCTTTGCGTGTTTCAACTCATTTTATGAGTCTACGAGGGTTACTTTTTTTGTGGCACGAATTAATATTATACCCTTTCGAAAAATTAACGTTTCAGCGTCAGTCCTTATGGAAATAGAGCAGTCTTTATGGATTTTCATTCTCAGGTTGTCGATTCTAAAGTTCCTGTTGTGTGGCGACATCTTATGGTTGCAAGATTGAGCGGTATCGTTTTGAAAATTTATGCATTATCCTTTAATCATAGTATGTGATAAAAAATCGCTTAATATTTGGGAGGAAATTCTTTATTCAAAATAATTAGTGATATAATAGTCCAATCCAATACACCGGAGAGACTATACAGTCACGCCAGTATCATTCCAGTTTGACTAACGTGTCTTGTTTAGCCCATTTGGCTTTACTTTCCCCCTTTTTTCACTCTCTTAACTTCTAATCACTTGAGTTGAAGGACATATATGAAATTCTTGTTTTTTGTATGAATTTGTGTGGAGGACTATGAAGTGACCGAATTACATCTATTAACAAACTTAGTTAAAAATCTTCAGTATACCAGAGAATGGTCTAAAAGCGATTTTGTAGGTGATGTTTACACTACATCGATTTGCTATGTTTTAAGTACTTTTTAAAGGATAAATGTCTGTCTAAAGGAATGACACCTATGAACTAAGGCGCTATTAACAAATAATAATAATAAATAAAAAAAGAAATAAAAATGGTCAAAAAGCGATTTTTTTATTTCATGGATATGCTTTTGTAGATATTTTTTGTAGGAGTAATGTTGGTCTATTGGTCAGACTCCGATAAGCTAAGGCGCTACCATGTTAACTTTTCAACATGTCAACGAATATTTCGAGAACGAGAACGAGAGTGACGAGGGATGCGGAGAATCCGAAGAGACAGACGCGGAAAATGACCATGAAAGCGGAGACGTTGATGACGACGAACGATTCAAGGGTTTCCGTTCTCTGACAGGGATGCAATTCGTTCTTCAAAGACGGGTTCAGATCATCGAAGACATCGCCCTCGGTCAATATGCTGTAATTAACTTTACTATAAACGTAAAACTTCGAAGGGGACACTAACCTTTTGTTGACGGTCTTGATTAGCGTTTGCGAAATGTTTTTCTTGTAATACAACACCCGGTAGTTTATCATTAAAGATTTGCTTAGTTTCAATTTGCAACTTCCAGTCTTTGCGTACCGGGTCTTGATTATATTCCAGTGAAACCTATTCGAACCAATAATAAATCTTTCTCGATTTTCAATTCCCGAATGAATTTCGTCGTTTTCCACTAAAGTGCCGTATGTCTGGTAACACGAAAATTTTACATATAAGGAGTGGAAGACGAAGCCTTTGACAGTGCATTTGAAAAGTGTGGCTATGTTTTTGAGGTTTCTAGTTCCGGTTGTCAGTAATTGGCTGAAATACCAAGTCACGGATTGGATAATATTTTTACCTCTCCGTGTGACGTAGTCCAGGAGAGGTTCTGTAACGGCCGTCTCTGTGTGTGTGTCTGTCCGTTGTTACACCCACGTGACCGCGTTCGCAGTTTTCGTATCGGAGCAAACGTGTTCCCAATTTCCGTACCGCATTGACAGTTCACAGAAATTTTGAAAATTGTATTTCTCTCCGTTGGCTACTCTATACTTGAGTTCTCACACCACCATGTTTGGTCTTCGTCCATCCCATATGAGCACCAGTCTGGTACTTTTCTTGCATCCACCACCACCATCTTCTATTCGTTGTCAATCCCACATTGACACCAGTCTGCATTTACACTGGCTTCTAACACCACCATGCACTGGTCTTCCGTCTATTCCACATAGACACCAATCTGTATCATTGGCTTCTACTCCATTATCATCGTTTGGTTTTAGGATATACGCGGCGATCAGCTAGGGTTACGAGAAACGTCTATCCTCCCTAAGGTGGGATCGCCACCAAAGGTTTTCGCAATTGCGCTTTTTCCTTACTATTATAATGGAAACGAATCGTATATATACCCCAAAATTTGAAAAAAGCGGGCAAGAGGGGTACCCTTCACTTTAAACGTCAATATTAGCAAAGTTTGAGAAGATAATAGGTATAACTTTATTTTAAACGATTCAACTATTATTAATGTTAATTATTGAAGATTAAAATAATTAAAAATAGTTATATTTATTTAAATATTAAAGATAAACCTCTCGTGCAAAGAGAGAGATTATCATTGCCTTCTATATCTACCAAGGCCCGTGCATGCGATATATTTCCTTCATTGCCTCCTATATCTATCAAGGCCCGTGCATTGTGATATATTTCATTCATTGCCTCCTATATCTATCAAGGCCCGTGCATTGTGATATATTTCATTCATTGCATCCTATATCTATCAAGGCCCGTGCATTGCGATATATTTTTCAAAACAACAACAAAAATGGGAAACTTCAACTCAGAAACATAATAACGTTTTCATTGGATACTTAAGTTTATATAATCTTCTTGACACGGAGAGGTAATATTTTGGTTTTCCCAACTTGTTTGTCGTCTGCTTTATGGTTAGGGCGCGTTAGCTACTTTCTCTCGGCTAGTTCTGAATATGTTAATCGACGATTATGAAGGAAATAATAATTTGGATCACTAAACCAGTCAAATTTAACTCAAATAAGGTAAATATTGTTGTTTATTTATATGAATTGAGGAAGGAGCTGAGCTCTTGAGCAAAGGCTTAATGTTCTCTGGTCTGTTAGTAATTGGTTATTGTACATACATTCTAGCAATTCTTTCTGATTCTAGGCATTTAAACAATAATTTGAAATGGCACCTTCCAGATATAGGTGTTGCTATGGAGCATGTGTAAGACAATGCCCCAGAAGTGAAAAAATAAACCAAGCGTGTTCACCCCAGGACAAATTTGTCCGATTTCCATCACCAAAAGAAGAACGCGAGAAATGCGAAAGATGGGTTGCCGCCTGTGGTCGTTCCTTTTTTTCAATAGCTGACGTTACAAAATCTAGTCAAATATGTAGTCGCCATTTCCAAGGTTTTTGTGGACCAACGTTAGAAAACCCTGATCCAGTTCCGTTGATTGATGTTATGGACGTCCAGCTAATAAAAGTGTTCGTTAACCCTCCGAATAACATAATAGGCAGCTCGAAGTTGCTCCCCAAGCTGGATGGGCAATGGAAATTACAGAAAATTGCGTAAAATTTAGTAAACTTCGGAATGGGACATCAATTATTGAGTGTACAGTTACGTCTAATAAGGAAGTTGTAATAAAGTCATTGGAGGAATATGCTAATCTTGAAAGCATCTACCCAAACTTTGTTTTGAATGGAAATGAAGATATATATGCCCTTATACGTAACCTGAACAAATTCAATGCATGTATTGGAAACCCTGATAAAGATTTTGTCGACAGTGGCGCCGCTAGAATTTTTTGGAAGATAGGTTAAGGAAGATTTGGAGGGCCCCTTATAAAAAATTTCAAGAGAAAAATTTAGTTCCACAGCTTTGATAATATTAAATTAACAACTATTTTTATCATATTATTCATATAGAGAAGTTTAATGTATAAAATTTCAGTATTACACTGTTAGAAAAAGGCGTTCAACAATCCGTTCAAAATAGAAAGTCGCGTTCTAGATTGAACAAAACTCAAAATTTGTTCAGTGCACTGAATGGTTTGTTCAATGACTATGAGTTTGTTCAATTTAGAACCAAAACCAGAAAATGGCGTCAAAGACGATAATCGTGCTAATTACTCGTTCAATTTAGAACGAAAACAATAAATGACGTCAAGGACTAGAATCGTTCTAAATTGTTCGTTCAATATAGAACCAAAACAATTATAAATGATGTCATGGACTAGAATCGTTCTAAATTGTTCGTTCAATATAGAACCAGAACAATAAATGACGTCAAGGACTAGAATCGTTCTAAATTGTTCGTTCAATTTAGAACTAAAACAATAAACGACGTCATGGTCTAGAATCGTTCTAAATTGTTCGTTCAATATAGAACCAAAACAATAATAAATGATGTCATGGACTAGAATCGTTCTAAATTGTTCGTTCTATATTGAACCAGAACAATAAATGATGTCAAGGACTAGAATCGTTCTAAATTGTTCGTTCTATATTGAACCAGAACAATAAATGATGTCAAGGACTAGAATCGTTCTAAATTGTTCGTTCAATATGGAACCAAAACAATAATAAATGATGTCATGGACTAGAATCGTTCTAAATTGTTCGTTCAATTTAGAACTAAAACAATAAATGACGTCATGGACTAGAATCGTTCTAAATTGCTCGTTCAATATAGAACCAAAAAAATAAATGACGTCAAGGACTAGAATCGTTCTAAATTGTTCGTTGAATATAGAACCAAAACAATTATAAATGATGTCATGGACTAGAATCGTTCTAAATTGTTCGTTCAATATAGAACCAGAACAATAAATGACGTCAAGGACTAGAATCGTTCTAAATTGTTCGTTCAATTTAGAACTAAAACAATAAACGACGTCATGTTCTAGAATCGTTCTAAATTGTTCGTTCAATATAGAACCAAAACAATAATAAATGATGTCATGGACTAGAATCGTTCTAAATTGTTCGTTCAATATTGAACCAGAACAATAAATGATGTCAAGGACTAGAATCGTTCTAAATTGTTCGTTCAATATGGAACCAAAACAATAATAAATGATGTCATGGACTAGAATCGTTCTAAATTGTTCGTTCAATTTAGAACTAAAACAATAAATGACGTCATGGACTAGAATCGTTCTAAATTGCTCGTTCAATATAGAACCAAAACAATAAATGACGTCAAGGACTAGAATCGTTCTAAGTTGTTCGTTCAATATAGAACTAAAACAATAAATGACGTCATGGACTAGAATCGTTCAAAGTGTGTCGTTCGATTTCGATTACAAAATTTCGCTTTAAACTAATATTGCTGAACATGAAACGGTATTGTATTTTGTTCTGTGATCAAAGATTCCACCGAAGATTATTCGTTTGTTTAATTTGAAACCAAGTAACCAAGACAGGAAAGTGACGCCACAGAGTATATACGACCAAAAAAACTATTTTAAATTTTATATCGGTATGTTTAAAAGCGTCGGTTTGGGGTTCTATGGTGCGTTCAAATACCTTATTTCGTTCAATTTTAGTCATTAAGGTTAGTATAATGACGTCATGTACGCCCCAAAGGCAGGATAACTTTTGCCATGTGTAAAATGCACATTTCTCCTTTATACTTACTCTTATACGCGTGTTAGTAAGTATCAAAATCATGACACGTCGTTTAGTTTATTTAAAAGTTTGGAAAGAAAAAATAAACCTCTACGAGTCAAAACGCAATAAAGAAGCTTTTCTTAAATAATAAAATAAATATAATAAATATAATTGATTTTAATTATTTTAATCGTCATTAATTTACCTTATTTCAAGTTAAACCGTTTTAAGAAACATTATTTCTAAAACAATTTTTAACATAGCTATTGTTGACGTTTGAATTCAAGCCTATGCCCCAAACAATGTTTGCAAATTTTGGATATATAAGGCGATTGATTCACAACTAATGATCAGGAAACCCGCAATAGCATAAACCTTTGGTGGAAGCCTTGATATTGCGAGGCTAGACGTTTCTCGTTGCCCTACACAAACGCCGTGTACTTCTTAATCATAACGGTGAGAATAGAAGCCAAAAATTCCTTTCTGAGTAAACATTTGCTCCTATTTGCCAACTGCGAACGCGGTGACAGACACACATACGTCCAGTATAATACCTCTCCGTGACGTCATCGTCAGTCGATGAGGTAAAATATGTTTAACTATGCCTAGGTCAGGTTTGACGTCATCGTCAGTCGATGAGGTAAAATATGTTTAACTATGCCTAGGTCAGGTTTTTAATTCAAAAGCCGTAATCTGACCTGCGAGCCCTAAAACTGAACTACTCAAACTCATAAACCTTACGTCCGAGAAGACCTCTTATCAGTAGGCTCATGTATTTTTATACGTTAATCTTGCTTGACCTATTATTTCATTTTTTACATGTCTAATTATCTAATTTGTTTTTTAACACGAGTTCTTTCAAAAACGAAACCCTGAAAGTCATCGAACAAACACTAATTATTTTATGAACGAATACCCGCGCGCCATAGGACAGGTGTTAGTTTTTTTTAATCAAACACGAGTTCTTTATTGAACAACTTAACGTGCGGCTTAGAACTGAGAACATTTTCAGTTTTGAACACTCGTTTTGCGTTCAGTTTTGAACACTCTTTTTGCGTTCAGTTTTGAACACTCTTTTTGCGTTCAGTTTTGAACACTCTTTTTGCGTTCAGTTTTGATCACTCTTTTTGCGTTCAGTTTTGAACACTCTTTTTGCGTTCCATTTTGAACACTCTTTTTGCGTTCAGTTTTGAACACTCGTTTAGTGTTCTGTATAGAACAAAACGCTGTGCTCGTACGGGGACACTCCAATGAACGCCACTTTGTTCAATATAGAACATGTTTTTCTAACAGTGTATCAGACAATAGAAAATTTATATTATTATATCAGGGATAGATTTAATTTTAAAAGTAGGAATGGAGAACAGAGTAATCTGGGCACGCGTCAAAGTCCTGGACCCCTTTCCTTGGAAGAGGGGAGTATGAAAGAAGAGGCGGGTCATAGCAACAGAGGTAAAAAGGAATAAGGTAGTTTTCGCCGTCCCAATCAGCAACGTCATAAAACGTAGTTTAAGTGAGCCAATAAGATAATTTAAACTTTTCGTTACGTTTTAGATGGAGGGGCTCTTTACTGGGCTATGAGCCGGACTGAAGTAAATACTAACCGTTCTCCATTCCTACTTCTAAAATTAAATCTATCCCTGATTACATAAACTATACTTTGCGAAAATAATAAACACCGTCTTGACCATTCTAAAAATAACATCAGTATATAGTTCCTTTTGCTTTAAAAATTTCCCTCGATTTCTTTGAACGTTGAAATAGGCGAGCGGGATTGAAAGCGTGAAATCCTTATTGTCGACGGCTGACAGAAATTTTAAAGGGAGTAGGAAACCTCCCATTTAAATCAAGGCAATACCATAATCCTATCTCTCGCCTTAAATATATCGAGCAAAGGTAAAACACAATTCCCAATGCTTAACCTTACTAGCACAATTAAATGCAATGCTTAATCCTATCCTATTCAGTCTCACTTCATGACGAACGAAAAATATCACCTCATCACATTCCTCTCCCATTTACTCTCCCTTCAAATGACGAACGAAAAATTTTATACTACCAAAGGCATTTACTGTACACTACAACGTCGCCTACAATGCCGCCAATAGGGCAGGCCAAACTAATACCCTCATCGTAGATGTTCATCATACATTGTGGCTAAAAATCAAAAAGCGAGATAACTTTACAGGCTAGTCAAAAACTTTTATCACGAGTGTGTTACCCATTTCCCATTTTGTAGAATATTGTAAAAATCAAATGCTAAAAGGGAAACTTTGTCTAAAGTAAATTGCCTTGTAGGTCTAAATATTGTAATAATGGTATTTTAGTATTATGGTTACCTCATTTCGGGGCCCCTCTGAAATTTACGGGTAGGCTGTAGCCTACCCAGCCTACCCCCTGGCGGCGCCACTGCATTTCCCATTTTGTAGAATATTGTAAAAATCAAATGCTAAAAGGGTCATCATCTTTATGAAACTTTGTCTAAAGTAAATTGCCTTGTAGGTCTAAATATTGTAATAATGGTATTTTAGTATTATGGTTACCTCATTTAGGGGCCCCTCTGAAATTTACGGGTAGGCGCCACTGTTTGTCGAGACTTTTCGTAAGAGTCAACAAAAAAGAAAAGGATCCTATTGCGAAAAAATGCAGACGATTTTCAGTGAAGACTGTCAAAAATTAATTCCATCAAATAAAAAAGATGTTATGCTTGCAGCAAGTATCGTAAATGCCTTTGAAGAATTCAACACTCCAAAATTTCACAAAAAAGTCTCTAAAAAAAAGAAAAATCATCTTCTTGAAAAGCACAAGAAAATGTCGTCTAACTGCCAGAAAACTAAAGCAGCCATTGCTACAATGAGAAAAATCTTTCAAGATCAATTAAAAGTGAAAACAACGGGATCTTTTGCATCTGTACTCATTCGCCAACAATTAAAGGCAATGCACAGGTCTAAGTATGGAATGACTTGGGATAAAACCTTTCTTAAGTGGTGTTGCTACTTAAAGAATAAATCAAAATCATCTTATGAAGCACTAAGGAAATCTGGTTGCATCTATCTACCAAGTACTAGAACCTTATATAATGAGAAAAACACCGTAACTAGTAAATCAGGTTTCCAAAAAGAAACATTTTCTGACATGGTTAAAAAAACAAATATTCTCAACCGTCCAAATTGGGATAGATACTTCGTTATTTTATTAGATGAAATGAAAATCAAAGAAGACTTAATTTGTCACAAAAACACTGGGTATTTAACTGGATTAAAAAACTTTAACAATAAAATAAATAAGCTGGATGACAAAAAAAGAAAAGTTACTGGCAACGAAACCCCACCCCTGGCAACCCAGATCTTACAACTAATGTTGAGGGGCATTACCAATAACATAAAAATCCCATTTACTCATTTTCCAACGACTGGAGTTTCTAGCGCAAGAAGCTATTGAAAAACTAGAAAATTGCGGTTTTCGAATCCTTGGTGTTGTTGGAGACGGGTGCTCATCTAATCGAAAGTATTTCAAGATGTGCGCAGAAGCAGCCAGGCAAATAAATGAAAGTGATTCACCCATTAATTTCTCTGCGCCTAATTTGTTTGCGAATGATGAAGAGCGGAATATATATTTTATATCGGACGTTCGTCACCTCATAAAAACTACAAGGAATTGTTTTAATAATAGCTCAAAAGATTCGAAGATAAGGCAAATGTGGAAGAATAATGAACAGATTTCTTGGGATGTCATTATCAAACTTTACTATCATCAGTTGCGAAGGAAGGGGGAATTCAAACATGCTGTCAAACTGACCTACTCTCATGTCTATTTGACTTGTTATTCTAAAATGAAAGTTAATTATGCTGTGCAAGTGCTCAGTAAAACTGAAGCCTGTGCTATCGAACACTGTTTTGGAAAAGAAGCATATCCTGAAACTGTTAAATTTATACGGATTTTTAACAAATTCTTCGACGTTTGCAACATCAAAAACTGTAAAGAAAGTTACCTGAAAAGGGAAAAGATCAAAGCACCATTCAGATCTGTTAATGATGCAAGGATAAAGGTATATACCTACTCTTAATGCTTTTTAATAATCGTGTCTACTAATATTCAAATATTTTAGTGGTTAGAATGTGATTTCATAAAATATCTGGATGATTGGGAAACTGAAGTCTTTTATCGGCCTGTCAAATTTTCTGCTACAGAACGGGCTAAAATGCTACTAAGTAAGGAGACTATTGAAGGTTTGACGATGTCAGGTATTAAATGCGTAATGATATTACCTAAACATTTTAAAATTTGCCATAAAATGATTAATATTTTTTTATTGTAGCGGCGATTATCAAAGTCCTTTTAAATAAAGGTGCTAAATATGTTCTAACACGTCATTTGAATCAAGATCCTTTGGAACAATATTTTGGACGCATGAGATCCGCTGGAGGAAAAAATAACAACCCATCTATATGGCTTTATCAATTAAACATAGACAAACTCGAATCGTTAAAAGGATTTGTTTTGGATGCGTTAGGAGGAAACACCGAAGTTGAAACTGAATGAAGTTATCAGGAGATTCAATGTTTTATTTTAATAGGAAATTAAAATATTAAATTGAAATATCACTTTGAAAGAGATCACATTGAAATATCACTTTGAAAGAGATCACATTGAAATATCACTTTGAAATAATGTCACTTTGAAACAAAAATTAAAAATTTCAGTTTAGTAATTAAAAGCCCTTAATGAGATCTTCATTTTGTCTTCTTTTTCAATTCTATTGCAGCTTTCTTGGCACTAGCACGGGTAACCATTTTTGTCACTTGAAGAATGGGAGTTGGTGTTTCTTTCTTGCATTTTTTGTCAATCCTAGACTGTCCAGGTTCTAGTTTTCTTCTGGAGTTAGTAGTTTTGGAGGTTTGGTTGGTGGGGTTATCGACGCTTTTCTTTTGATTTAAGTTTGAGATCATTGACAAGACTCTTTTGTTATTGCCTTCACATCCCGGAATTGAAACCTGACTAGTTTTACACTGATGGTCATTAGTCTCTAAATTATTTACTTGCGGCTGAATGTTTTCTTGTTGTTTACAAGATTCTTTAACTTTAGGATTTTTTTTCTTCGACAAAAGTATTTCCGAATTGCAGGAACATTGTTCCGTATTGTTGGTTATCTCTTTAAGTTTTGAAGCAGCTGCATCACTTCTGTCTTGAAGTGATTTTCTAAGTGCTTTTTTAGCTTTGAGAGACTCCTCTGAGTCATTTTGGTACTGCTCTAGTACATCTTTTACAAGGACTTTACCACGGGTATTTAAAAAAACATCTGTGATATGCTTCAGCCATTTATTCTCTATATCCAAGCTTGATATTCTTTCCCACTCTTTAATAATAATTTCATCTTGGAGAATTTCTGCCCTCGCTAAATATTTAATATTTTGATCCCTCATATTCTCTATTTTTCCAGAGAAAAACTTATCTGACTTAATTTTCATTTGAATTACCATTTTAAAAAACCAATCTTGGACGTGAATCAAACCACCGCGGTTAAGCATATTTATCCAACGTTCGCTTTTCAAGGGTTGTTCGTTGAGTGTTTCTCCCATTTTTTCTATCAAACTCATGATAGTCTGTGGGCAGTTTTTTCGTTTAAGGGATCTTCCCAAAAAACCAGCCACATACCTCAACACGTCAGCGTTTCTTCTTGTAGCGATTCCACTTTTTATATTCAACCATTTGGTGCTAATAGCAAAAGAATCGACTTCGGCTTTCAATGCTTCTTCCCTTGCTTTCTTATCTTCAACTTTCATTTTCAATTCCGCAATTCCAATTTGCGCCATAGTCATAAGTGTCGAAAAAAATCTTCTGTAGAACATTTGTACAAATGTTTTTCTTAAAGACATGGTCAGGACCATAAATTTTGGGCACATCGAGCCAATAACCAGAGCTAAAGTGTCATCTTGACGCTCTTTAATGCAAATTAGCAGGACATTGCTGATATAATCTGATTCTGATTTACTTTCTAATAGTTTAAATAAACTAAGTTGATGACTGATATGATTTAAAAATTTGGTATAGTTTAAATTACAGTCATTAAGCTCATTTAAAAATGATTCCAAACTTTCTAAATCTTCAGTACCTAAAAACTCCTCTGTGCCTTTCGAGTTCATCCAGAATTTCACACGCTAGAACGTTTACATAACCTGATTTATAAAAAAATATCAATTTGTAATTAGTTTGAATATATATAATTAAATTAAAACATTAGGCTAGTAACCGTTAGTTAAATTAAATCATTACAAACCTTCTCAGGCTTCAGAACCAAGGCTTATTGCGGCCATAGCTTTCAAGTTTCAACCGAACCGACAAGAAAAAAAAACACTGCATAAGCAGACGACAGAGATGACGTCAAGCCGCCGGAAATAGAAAGTTGAAATCATAGGCACTCTAGAAAACCTACTCTTCCACTCCTTATATGTAAAATTCTCTCTGCACGAATCTGGGTTCGCATCTGCTCGCTTTATTACTTCCGCATATGCCGTGTTAATCAACGCATTTTTCTAAATAAAAAATAAAAGAAATTAAAAAACATTTTTTTAACCCAAGAAGAGCACCTCGAAAAACTTCTATTTAGCGAATTAGAAAGTAATGGGTAATTTTTATATTAACCTGACCTGAATAAACTTGAAAATTGCATCCTTTTTGGTTAACATAGGCTTTGCATAAGGAAAGTGAAATACATCGTCGATGGTGTCGAAGGGGAGTGCTTCCGATTTGCTCGAAAACTGTGACGTCATTTCCGAGGATACGAAAAGCAATAGAACGAAAGACGCCAAACTCCACGAGACCAAAAGAAAACGAGAAACTCCGTTGCATTTCAAACTTTGGGGACCTGAGAATGAAATTGGTTTCAGTTTAGAAATGTACATAGTGTTACTCTATTACTTCTTACTCGTTCCCAGAAGACATTGCAACAAAAACATGAAGGGCAGTTCCGATTTCACTTTGCCATATTTAGAGTTTAATTTCCCCGTCATGTAAATCAACAGAGCGAGACCAAAGAACAGAACGACTATCTAGATATATTAAATATCAACACTTTATTCAACTTTCAACATGGATAAAATTATAAATCAAACGAAACATATTTTTCCAGATCTACAATATAAAGCTTCATCCCTATTTTCTTCTGTGTTTACTGATAAACCTCAGGAAAGTGAAACTTGACGTCTATCTACAGTTTTGTATGAAAATTTGGAAAGACAAGTTACCCATTTATTAACAACTGAGAAAATATCGTTTTCATTTGATTGGTTTGTTCCGAATATTATTTGGAGTCTCGAAATTAAAAATGGGTGCGAAGATGAAAACGAATTGAAACGATCCGTGAATAGAGACAATGGCGTTATTGCAAAATCTCCCTCCTGTGGGTTTGAAACGTTAACGGTTAACTCAATTAATGTTGAAAGAAGCTGACCAAGAACCAACTCGTGTAACTAAAAGA
The DNA here is from genome assembly GCA_019434445.1 of Phalangium opilio. Lineage (NCBI taxonomy): Eukaryota > Metazoa > Arthropoda > Arachnida > Opiliones > Phalangiidae > Phalangium > Phalangium opilio. The sequence continues at coordinate 196,799 of JAEQBA010001975.1, forward strand.
ATATGGCAAGACTTGAATTCTAATTCAATTAATCTTCAAATAAGACTAACAGCTAATTATTTTCACGAAAATTTAATATTAAAATGGCAAAACGTGCAATACCACCCTTACATCAAAACCTCGAAATTTCAATACAAAGAAGATAAAGCCATGTTAAAATATTCTTAGTATGGAGAATCAATTCTTGGCTCAGAAAATATTTGGAATTATACATTGCTTTTGAGCATTCCTAGCATTCCGTTCCACGTATTATTAACTTTCGCTCCCCAAAACTTGTCAGCATTCGGGATAAGAGTGATGCTGAGAAACATTCCCACCTTTGCGGTTATTTCGCAAATCAGAAAAGCAGACCACTAACGTTACGTTTAGTTACTTGATATTGTCGAGTGTTTGTAGAACATGCAGGAGTTTGATCATGTAGCCAGTTTTCTCTCCTTGTTCATTCAAATAAATAAATGGCGATAACTGGTAAAAATATAACGTACTCAGCTGAAGTGTATGAAAGACAACGGGCGAACATAATCTAGTGAATTTTCTTAGTTCAAGGAAATCCTTGCCATTGCACTAGTAACATTATCTTTGAACAGTAGTAAATCATGAAATGCTTTAAACTTACTGCCATGAAGGTTGCTTTGTAGTATTTATCAATTGTAGTCGACGCAGTTTCGTATTAGAACCAATTGCGAAAGAATGAGATATTTTAGAATGTATTTTGGTCTCTTCTCAAGTAGCCCCGTTCTCCGACATAGGCACCCCTGCAGTATTATCTATTGCGTGTAGAATTTAGCTTTTGGGGATCCCGCCTTGTGCAAAGCGAGCAGTCACTCGAATAAATTGAAGGAAATCCTGAGAAAACCCTTTGCGTGTTTGAACTTGTTTTTCGGGGTTTCGTTTTCGTATGTTACCAAAAATAAATAGGGGAAAGTGTCGGACTGCCATATTTTCCTGCACTGTAAAAAAAAGAGGGTATTTTGGGGGTGTAAATTTGCACCTAAAAAGGTATTTTTTGTCAAAAAACTCCTTTAGGTACGTTTTAGCACCTCCTGAGGTGTTAATGAAAACCCTTTCAATATTTGATGGTGTATTATCATACCCTTAGTAGATGTTTAACGCATGAAGGGTGTTTTAAATGGGAAAAGGGTGTATTTTTATACCCCAAACAACAGCGCACGCGCTGTTGCACTCTTTTATTTAGCTCGCGAACGCAGATTCACGAGGCGCAATGATTTTCAAATTCAAAATAGGCTTAACGGTCGGTGTACTTGCGTCTGTGTTTCACTGTTATCAAACCACTTAAGAAAGGTAATTATTTTAACTAAACTTTTTGTAAGTTTAACTTCTATTTATGAAAATGTTCCAACCTTTTTAACAGCTTGGACCGGGATACGTTCGCAACTATCCATAGTAATCACCGTTTGTTAAATTTGGTTAGGGTTAGGTTCGATTGGTTAGGTTTACGTTTTGGCTAGGTTTTTTAAGTTTGGGTTCATTTTGCTGTGGTTTAGGTTGCCTACTTCTAATCGCGTGGACACTTGAAGACAACCGTGGCCCTCATGCCAATGCGGATGTGAACCATTTTAATTCTTGACTTAAGTTTTCTTCGAGAAGTTTCAACGTCTCAATAAAAGCCGTGAGCCCATGAATAATAAATCAGACTAATTTATGATTAAAAGATTAAATCAAATAACGAACAACTAATTTTTAATTCTTTTTGCGTGTAGATTTAGGCATGGCTATTCATTAATTCCTTATAAACATAGTGGTGGATTTATGAGAATTACAATACAACTTCTGTGGATAATATTTCAGTATGGATAGAGATACAAATGGCGTAGATAATGGATAGAAAGTGCCAAGCAAGGTTTTTAAGACTTGTCACCATTTTGTCACAGAACAGCTATAGAACGGGTGATTAATAAAGCCGATGGTGAACGTAACTTGCCTCTGAGAAGTACTCCATTGCAGATAACGAAGAAACCGAAAAATTGCGAAGTGACGTTCTGATTGTATACTAGTTTTGTTGCATTTTTAAATGATTTAAAGTTTTTGGTTTTGAATTTCGCGGTCTAAGTCATTTCACTATTTTTAATGAATTATAACACTGTTGTCTCTGAACCTCGAATTAAAGACTTAATGTAAAAGTTAATTTATTACTTCTTGCGTAATATATATTACGTAGCGATTTAGGCACACAAAAGTGCCAAAGTTTTTCACACCAGTGAACAACATTTTTCTACTATAAGAAAGAACCATGTATGATAATAATTAAACCTTTCACAGCAAATTTTATATTTGTTAGTACCCGTAAATGGCCGAAATGCCATTTCTTGCACCAGGGGGGAATTTTTCAGGTACAGGTCAATGCATTTGGTTTCAATTTCCATCCCATAACAGAATTCATCAGGTACATTTAAATACCATAAATGGTTTCAATTCACACCCCAACAATTGAAAGGGTATTTTTTCGAACCCCTCAACCGAGTTTATCAGGTACAGGTAAATACCATATATGGTTTCGATTCGCACCCTTAAAAGATGAAAGGGTATTTTTTCACACCCTAAGCAGAATTTCTGAGGTCCAGTTAAATTCTTTAAGGGTTCTATTAAGCACCTTAGGGTATTTAAAAACACCCCATAAACTAGGGTATTTATAAACACCCTATATATGGGGTGCGAATTTGTACCTAAAAGGGTGCGTCTCCTGTGGGGGAAGAAAACACCTTTAAAGGTGCGTTTCCGACCCCTTTTTTTTTACAGTGTGCCTTTGCCTTAGCTTGACATGCATTTCGAGACGCTCAAGCGCGCGAGAGTTGTTTAAAATTGTATCAGCCAATCAGATTTGTAGTTGATGATGTCATTCTTCCCGAAAATAACGCTCGTACGCCACCAAACAGGAGAATTTGGCATAGGCGTATCTCAAGGCAGAGTCACAGCCTCGGACCTCCGCGTTCTGTTATATTTTCTTTAGTGTTATTTTCACGTTTGAACGAGGTTTTTTTAAAACGTTAGCACGCCGAAATTAAATTAAAAATGCCTCAGATGTTCTTGAAATCATCATTTAATTCAAAGATCTCATTGTTAAAATCCTTTAGAATTTCGTTTAAACTTAGGCCCTGGGTTGTCATTACAAGCTAAATCGTTATAATCTTAGTAAATAACATCAATATTAGCAAACTAAATTAATACAATCATGTACATCATCAAGTTAAATTGTGGCGATAAACTGCCACGGTTAGCCTCAGTCCAAAGCAGCTAATGTAAAATAAAACCGCACTATTTCTTCACGCGCAATATCACACATTATCTTAGGTACGTGGTGAATAGGCGAGGGGGATGAAACAGATTTCGCGAGTATGCATTCACCCCTATAAACGCATGTCACAGACGAAGGAGAGAGTCCGACACTTTCCCCTATTTATTTTTGATGTTACTTGTAATTTGTGCCATGAGTGAATATTAAAACCCGTTGAAATCAATAAACTTATAAAGTTTTTCAAAGTAGCGAAGGAATCAGAGCAAGGATAATGGTCCTACCTTCCTTTAGAGGAAAATCTTTTTTCGGGATCGACGACGTGTCGACTTTTGTGGGAACTCGAGTCGTTAGTTGCTAAGCAACCACTTTCTAGTGTCGCTAGTTTTTGACGCTTGTAGCAATGTATTTCACACTTAAATGCTTAAGACTTACTTCATTTAAAGGGGCAGTATAGTTGGTTTTGAACTGATTACTATTCGTTGTTCTTGGTGCAGTTAAGCAAAAAATAAAAACCCCAGAAATTGCAAACGTATGAAGTATTTTTTCTTAAACTCGTTCTCAAGTTGGCGCTCACTAGTGGATGTTAAACTGGCCGGTTTAAATTAGCTTGCGGGGATCGATCCTCGCAAACCGCGTGCAACCAAGCAAACAATTTAACCAACCATTTATTTTAAAACTGTCATTCCTGACTGCTTGACTTGACATTGAACGTCCGGTCAAACTCAAATTGCTTTCCCGTCATTTTCACATGCAAATACAGAGGAAGCTGTACATAGTTATACCACAAAAAGATTCCGTATACCTGAGCACCAACACATGTCGTATACTTATCAAGTTCAATTACCAGTCGTCGGTAATCTAGCTTAATTACCAGTCGTCGGTAATCTAGCTTAATTACCAGTCGTTGGTAATCTAGCTTAATTACCAGTCGTCGCTGATCTAGCTTAATTACCAGTCGTCGGTAATCTAGATTAATTACCAGTCGTCGATAATCTAGCTTAATTACCAGTCGTCGGTAATCTGGCTTAATTACCACCCCAGTAGCACATGGGCTCCACAGTACAGTCTTTTAACAGTCCGTGTGTTCGCTAGGTGTCCTAAAAACTCGAGACTGATAATACACGTAAACACAAGCCGAAAAGCAATAATGTAAACAGTCCATTATTATTACTAATTTTATAAGTCGGTTGACAGTCTTCCGAATGCTCTAAATTTAGCCTGTTTTTCTTACTCTAGATTATATTAAATCAGGCGCGACCAAGTTTTAGTCTGGTTTTGAAACATTCCGCCGGCTTGACTATATTAAGTATCGGACTTTCAGTGTTAGTCTGGTTATGAGACAGTCCGCTGGCTTCTCAATTTTAACTCTGGCAAGATAAAGTTTTAATCTTGACATGGGACAGTCCGCCGGCTTGACTATATTATGTCTCGCATTTTCAGGTTTATTCTCAGGGGCGGACTGACCATAGGGCCCCAACTGCCACTGGCAGTGGGGCCCCAGTCAATGGGGGCCCTCCTTTTCGGGGTTTGCATATTTCAAAATTGGTCCTTCACTAACTCAAAATAGTTATGTATCCATAAGTCGGACATTGGTAAATGGCATCTCATAAGATAATGTTCATTTAATAATTTATAAAGAGTAGTCTTATTGTTTTCGACTCTACTATTATACCTTGGCCTATCCCGCGAGAAACAAAACTTAAAATCGGTTTATAATTTACTTTCATTCTTAGTGAGAAAGGGAAAAGTATGAGCGCAGGGTGACCACAACAAAGCCTTGAAAAAAATATAGGAAAATAGGAAATTTTCAATTGATTTATAGGAAAATATAGGAGATGTTTCATTAAAAAAATAGGAAAATATAGGATATTTGCCATTGAAAAAATAGGAAAATATAGGATATTTGCCATTGAAAAAATAGGAAAATATAGGATATTTGCCTTTGAAAAAATTGGAAAATATAGATTTCAAGTGATTTGGAATTAATAAGACAGGATTTTCAAAACAAACTGAAACACTAATAAACAATTCAATTTAAAAAGATAAAATAAAATTCGTTAGCCAGATACCTCATCGAAATGGCACCCGGGGGCCGAGATAATGTGCGCCCGCTTAAGTCAGGAAAAAAAAAGGAACAGCAAATGTTGCTAAGGCTTGCTTAATTACTCGGTCCCTGTTTGTCGTAGCCCTTATTTTTTAGTATGGTTGGATGGGGGACAAATTGGACTATAATATACTCAAAAGACATCCCCGTATCTCTGGTAGAAACAGAGTTATGAGCCTCCAAAGTTGGGTGTAATGCTATTCCTATGGAGTGTATGTTTTTGAACATTTTTCTCAATTACTCGGCAAATTTTTACTCGATCCCCAAGTTTTTAGTATGGTTGGATGGGGAACTCAATGCGCCCCAACAAGCCTTGTGCTCGAGAACCAGTGCCCCTCGGCCTCCCCGTTAATCTGGCCCTGACTAAACTAAAACCACCATCTGAAGCAGACGACAAGATTTTTTTAACTCTATTTTTTCCCGTTTCCCCATACATTTTTCATGGGGTAATTTTATCGTAGTGAGAATTATGTTTCCTGAAAAGTGCCTTACATTGCAGCCAATAGCTCCATGGTGGCAGGCTGGCAGCATGGATTACTAATACAAGCTAAACGTTAGCTTGTATTATTAATCCTTGGTGGCAGAAATGTAAAACTGCATTCATGTCTGTCACACTTCAAAATTTTTGAGTGACATCTACTAAAAACAACAGTGAGCGCGCGCAAAATGTGAAAAGATTTCGAAAAATAGGAAAATATAGGAAAATTGTCTAAATTATAGGAACTTATAGGAAGGTATCGAAAAAATAGGAAAAATTATAAAATATAGGAATTGTGGTCACCCTGTGAGCGGATTCCAAACTAGCGGTTCCCTAAATAGCGGTCCTCATAACAGTGGTTTCCTAAATAGCAGTTTTCCCGAAATGACAGTCTACCCGTTACAGCAGTTACCGATACAGTTGTTCTCGTAAACGCGGCGTACCGTTACAGCAGTTCTCAAAAGAGCAGAAAAACGGGGATGCGAAAAACTATAGTTATTTATCATGGTATAGGCTGGGTTATATGAACTCAAATAGAACTAGGTCAGATACGGATAATTTGGTTTGGTTAAAAATGATTATTTGAACTCAATAGTATTAGGTCAGGCCAGGTTGGGTTGGGATTTTAAGGGGTTTTTTTTTCGTTTGGTTTGAGTTAGGTTAGTTATATTTTGGAAATAGTGTAACAATGTTACGCCTTTTCCAAAATATTGTTGTTTATCTTCATTTTCTTTCCAATTAATAATATGCCTTTTCTAAAAAACTAGGTCACTTTACCAACGTTACGCCTTTTCCAAAATATTTTTGTTTTTCTTCATTGACTTCCCAAATAATAATATGCATTTTCCAAAAAAATATGTCACATTACCAATGTTACGCCTTTAACAAAATATTGTGTTTATCTTCATTGACTTCCCAAATAATAATGTGCCTTTTTTAAAACATTAGGTCACATTACTGATTAAATGATCACTGAATAAACTAACATAAAAAACCAACGAACATAACTGTATTGTTAAGAAATGCTCAACACTCAAGACAAACACTGCTATTTCCCAAAATAGCAGCCGCTATTTCTAAAACAGCAGCTGCTATTTCTTGAAGAGCATGCAGTTTTGATTAACGCCGCTGTTTTTTTGGAATCGCGGTTGCTATTTCGAGAACTGCTCTTCCGAGAATTGCTGATACGAGTTACACCCCCCGAGAGGTACGTGCTCCGGGAAAATGGACCGATTTGCCCCCCTCTCTCGACGGCCCAGAAGATGTTGAAGCTTTTTTGTGGCCTAAACTTAAACCTCCGTTTATATTTTACTTTCATTCTTAGTGAGAAAAGGGGAAAACAAGGGACTGAGAGCACATAAAGAGAAGGCTAAAGTTTAAAAACTACTACTCTTCATCACTTTTTGAAATTTACTGTTTAAGCTCTAGTTGAAGATAAATTTATTTTTAAGTTTTATATTAATATTTTTACAACCATTATCCACTATAATTAACCAAGGTCGAGGCCCGGCCGGGCCCCGAGATGTACGGGCCCGGGAAAAAGGACCGAACTGCCCCTCTCTTGACGGCCCTGTGCATTATAACGACATACTCCCCTTTCATTTTAGGGATCGGCTTGGGGGGCCCTTTTTAAAACGGTGGCAGATGGCTGTGCAGCTTGCCAGTCCGCCCCTGTTTATTCTAGTTATGAGACAGTCCGCTGGCTTCTCTGTATTAAGAGTTGCATTTTCATTTTTAGTCTGGTTATGAGACAGTCCGCTGGCTTCTCCATTTTAACTCTGGAACGATCAAGTTTTAATCTTGTTATGCGACAGTCCGCCGGCTTCTCTATATTAAGTCTCGCATTTTCAGTTTTAGTCTGGTTATGCGACAGTCCGCCGGCTTCTCTATATTAAGTCTCGCATTTTCAGTTTTAGTCTGGTTATGAGACAGTCCGCCGGCTTCTCTATATTAAGTCTCGCACTTTCAGTTTCAGTCTGGTTATGAGACAGTCCACCGGCTTCACTATATTAAGTCTCGCACTTTCAGTTTCAGTCTGGTTATGAGACAGTCCACCGGCTTCACTATATTAAGTCTCGCACTTTCAGTTTCAGTCTGGTTATGAGACAGTCCGCCGGCTTCTCTATATTAAGTCTCGCACTTTCAGATTTAGTCTGGTTATGAGACAGTCCGCCGGCTTCTCTATATTAAGTCTCGCACTTTCAGTTTTAGTCTGGTTATGCGACAGTCCGCCGGCTTCTCTATATTAAGTCTCGCATTTTCAGTTTTAGTCTGGTTATGCGACAGTCCGCCGGCTTCTCTATATTTCAGTATCTGATATCCATTATTAGTATTGTTATTAGATGTTTTAGGCGTCATTTGTTTTTATTTTATTCCTTATTTCAGTCCCTGACTTCCTTGGTTAAATCCCATAATAAGTCTATGACTTCCTTATTTCAGAACTCTAATCAGACAGTCCAATAGTCACGATATATTAAGCTTCGCGCGTGCTAAATTTAGACTTGTAATGGAAAAATCTGCCGGCTGCTCTATTTTTGAGTTTCCAACCTCGTCGAGCTTGTTGGAATTTATCTGAATTGTATCTAAATCATGTCAACGTTTGACTTCTTCAATTTGTTCCGTTTTTCATTCTAAACTGTTATTTTATTTGAATGATAAAAGTTTTTGGAAATGTGTGGTTTCCTTTAATGCCAATGGATAGCGGCATGCTCGTCAAGTGATCACGACTCCCACACTCTATGTGAACGGCCAAAAGTGTAGGATTTCGGTTGAAATAAAGGTTTAGAAAATCCAAATAATAACGAAACCTATTCTCCACTAAAATTCCACGATTCTGCTGATGTAAATTTGAACTACAAGCAAAACTTTATTTAAAAATCCATTATATCTCAACAACTAACTGTAACATGTTAATTTACCCAGATTTAAATATAAATTTATCTTTATAACCATGATTTTACAATAATATCAAAGAAAATGTTACGGATTATGGCTAATTTCATCTTTCCCTTATATTTAGATAAGCCTTCAAATCGTTCTAAAACATATATCTTTGCTCCTCTGTTATTATCGGAGATTAAATAGCAATGAACACTTTCGTTAAGTGCAGTCATTTGAAAATATTTACCACTTTACGTAAGTCGCCAAAAGTGCGGGAGTTCGGTCGAATGGGGCCTCCGAATTAATTTTTCGATCGAATGGTTTGTAACCGTCCATTTACCAGCCGATATCGTGTCCATTCGCCAGCCGATATCGTGTCCATTTTGCCAGCCAATATCGTGTCCATTTCCCCAGCCGATATTCTGTCCATTCGCCAGCCGATATCGTGTCCATTTCGCCAGCCGATATCGTGTCCATTTCGCCAGCCGATATCGTGTTCATTTCGCCAGCCGATATCGTGTTCATTTCGCCAGCCGATATCGTGTTCATTTCGCCAGCCGATATCGTGTTCATTTCGCCAGCCGATATCGTGTTCATTTCGCCAGCCGATATCGTGTCCATTCGCCAGCCGATATAGTGTCCATTCGCCAGCCGATATTGTGTCCATTAGCCGGCCGTTATGTTGTCCATAAGCAAGCCGATTTTGCGTCTATTCACCTTGGGATTTCATAACCGTTTACCAGTTGATTTCGTGTCCATCCGCTTGCCGATTTTCTGACCGTTTGCTTGCAAATTTCGTGTCCTCTAGACTACCACTTTCGTGTCCACTAGACTACCAATTTTGAGTCCATTCGCCAGCTGATTTTCCGACCGCTTGATTGCAAATTTCTTGTCCATTCGCTTACCGATTTTGTATCCATAAAGTGCATTTTGCAATCAACCGTAGTAAACGTTGGGATAGCAAGACACTTATCTGGGCGGACATTTCGCACTATAGGGTAGGGTCTAAAGTCACAAATCAGGCGATCCAAAAAACCGTCCAGCTAGTTAAAATTCGTACTGCCCCCGCAGTTGATTTTTGTTGCAGGGGCAGTCGTCGGTAAACTAGCTTAATTACCAGTCGTCGCTGATCTAGCTTAATTACCAGTCGTCGGTAATCTAGCTTAATTACCAGTCGTCGGTAATCTAGCTTAATTACCAGTCGTCGGTAATCTAGCTTAATTACCAGTCGTCGGTAATCTAGCTTAATTACCAGTCGTCGGTAATCTAGCTTAATTACCAGTCGTCGGTAATCTAGCTTAATTACCAGTCGTCGGTAATCTAGCTTAATTACCAGTCGTCGGTAATCTAGCTTAATTACCAGTCGTCGGTAATCTAGCTTAATTACCAGTCGTCGGTAATCTAGCTTAATTACCAGTCGTCGGTAATCTAGCTTAATTACCAGTCGTCGGTAATCTAGCTTAATTTCCAGTCGTAGGTAATCTAGCTTAATTTCCAGTCGTAGGCAATCTAGCTTAATTACCAGTCGTAGGTAATCTAGCTTAACTACCAGTCGTAGGTAATCTTGTTAAATCACCTTTGTTGTTTCTGTCTCTAAGGCAGTAGGTAACTTAATATATATGTGTGGGGTCCTTTTCCAACTTAACTTGTTAGCTAACACCAAATGTGGATGAGAGGGAAAGTATGACAATGGCCATAGAGTCTGTGTTAAAAAACGCGGACATCAAAGTTTCGCCAATTACTATTTAGTTGTCTAGTGACTGATGGACTTGCAAACTCGCGACTGAAAGTAGTTCAGACATTTATGCTTCTTGGTTTAACCATAGCCCACTCGATCATGCGCATCACGACGCAAGCTGCTCGCGCTATAGCTAAATTACCGAGATTTGTTTTAAATGTATCTAGTTTTATGTGCTTTTCTATTGCTTCGATAACCTTACTTAAATCCATATTATACCTTCAAATACCTTTTATAACATTACCAGCTACTCTGTCCTGTCTACAAACACAAATCGAGGAAGTTCTAGCATACACAATAGCAGACGACGGTAACCGCGTAACCGCGAATTAACACAAGACCTATTTTAAGGGAGTGAACAGGCCCAGTATAGCTACGCCAATAAAACGGTCAACTACGGCGAAACTCTGATGGCTCGCGACTTTTGGCCATTTTCATACTTTTTCTCTCATCCACTTTTGCTAAGACTAATCGTAGGACTGTGCTTTAATATATTTTGTTGTATTCAGGCATACAATAATAAAACATGAATTCTAAACATTTATTTACACCCTGTATAATTTAGTATGACATCTCCCGTTGGCAGTATTGGGGTTTTACATAAAGGAAGCTGTTGGTCTGATCTCGACCACACTGTATATGTATACAGTGTACGAAACAAATTTTTCTTCCATATTTCAAATACCGTCGTTTTTAAACTTCTTTCATAAATAAAGTACAACATTATTTGCTTATCGAAATCAATGTTTTTGAATATAAGTTTAATGTAATTAACGATACTTAAGTACTTCTTTAAGCAATTAGAAATAGATCAACCCCAAATGTATGACGGTAAAGGAAAAATAAAATTATTCAAATTTTAATTACAATTAGACTGAAGTGACAGATATTATAAAAAAACGTCTTGGTTTGGACCAAGGCCGAAAAAACAAACGATATGTGTGAGGTTTATCATTTGACTGAAGTTTCAGATATTGCAATTGTTTTAGTTATTTTTATCCATTTAATCCTTAATCAATATTAAATTCAATCAAATGATTTTACTGTTAATCGATCCATTCCCTCTAAATTAATTGAAAAAATTACATATCTACGCTTTTTCCAGAACAATTACATTTTCCGAAAACATTTTATCATGAAATTAATTATTTTGAAGGGATTTCGTGTCGTTGATCACTAACTTGTAAGCACCTTGACGGACATGGTTTTAATTGTTGCTGGCTTAACAAATTTTCAAGTTTGCACCAAAAAAGTTTAAATCTGTAGTAAGTTTCTGAGAAGACTGATGTTAGAGAAAATATGATAAAGAACTTTTTTCTCAAACTAATTTATAAACTAATGTCGTCTTCTTGAGACAAAGCAAAAATGTTTATCCTGTGTGGTTTCGTTTAGTAGGTGGCTCTCTGTAGCACAGAAAAATATGATAATGGTATAAATATAACCAGCAGTAAGATAAGGGACTAGAATTAAAGTGCCCTAGCATTGGTAATAGAGCCTAGCACTAGTGAACAAATTTGACGATTTTATGCCGCTTCCATCGCCAAGTGAAGAGTTTGGTTACCTCGTTACTTCTAGTCCCTTATCTTACTTCTGATATAACCAAAGGTAAGGGTAAAGATTACATAAAAAGAAATACTTCTCAGTACCAATGACTTGTTATATTCATTTCATGCGGAAATAATATGGGTATACACATTATTCATTACCAGTTATGCGAAGGTCACACTTTACTCCGATCCCCCTTCCTCTATTTTCCCAATATAAATTTTTTTAAAAGCACTTGTGGTTCAAGTGTATGGGTCATCTGAGCCGTCGCAACACACTCAGCCAATAATACCATATAGTTCGAAACCTTTTTACATTAGTGAATCTCCGGACTTGCCCGCCAACCTTAATAACCTAAAACTATAAAACATTCATTTACATGAATGATTGTGGTTGTGGCTTCTTACTCGCTAGCGCCTGAAGGACCGATCACTAAGTGTAATTTGTGTACATTTGTAAGTGAGTAGACCATTTTAGAAATTACATACAGAGAAACTAAATCACAAGGGTGATGACGCCATTGGGGTCTTCATTCTCTCGCCAAGAAGAACCGCTATAGGCAGGGCGAGTTGACTAGCCTCCTGCCTCTAGTGAACTTTGGCACCGTCTGGCGGTGACCCTTGGTGCGAGGGAGAATACCCCAATGGTGGCCTCGCCCCTGTGTGTTTTCCGAAATGGTCTTTAAGCGTGCTAAAGTGATTACGCGTAATACGTAACCGGTGTACAAGTAGCGCCAACAATGTAGAAAGGGGTGGTGACGTTTCAAATGAAGACTGAGTTATGACCAAGAAATTCTAAAGCACGGAGAGGGAAATTGCAGTGCAACAGGGTGACCACAATTCCTATATTTTATAATTTTTCCTATTTTTTCGATACCTTCCTATAAGTTCCTATAATTTAGACAATTTTCCTATATTTTCCTTTTTTTCGAAAAATTTTCATATTTTGCGCGCTCACTGTTGGTTTTAGTAGTAGATGGCACTCAAAAATTTGAAGTGTGGCAGACATGAATGCAGTTTTACATTTCTGCCACCAAGGATTAATAATACAAGCTAGCGTTTAGCTTGTATTAGTAATCCATGCTGCCATAATAATTAATTTCATGATAAAATGTTTTCGGAAAATGTAATTGTTCTTGAAAAAGCGTAGATATGTAATTTTTTCAATTAATTTAGAGGGAATGGATCGATTAACAGTAAAATCATTTGATTGAATTTAATATTGATTAAGGATTAAATGGATAAAAATAACTAAAACAATTGCAATATCTGAACTTCAGTCAAATGATAAACCTCACACATATCGTTTGTTTTTTCGGCCTTGGTCCAAACCAAGACGTTTTTTTATAATAAGATTTAGCGTTGACATTAAAATTTCGCTGTCTATCACACCATCATGGTTTAGAAGACTAAAGGTTTTTGGGACCTTGAATATCACAACCAAGCTGCAATTTCCGTTCACTCGTACAACGAAATTTATTGGCTGTTCACAAAACCCGCGATCTTCACTTAAAATTTCCATAATTCTTTTTCTTGATATAAACAATACAGGAGATCCACCATATTCTTCTCTAATCTATAAAGCAAAATTTGCAATAACGATTTACATCTGGAATAACATAAGTTAGCACTTACCTCGCAAAGCAGTTCATCAAATTTTTCTTTTTCCAGCGTTCTGATGATAATATCAAACAACGTAGGGTAGGATTGCACGGAGGGTGATATACGCTTTATGTTTGAGTACTGGCATACTTTAAATCCGGTTTAATTACCTCGTTAATCTGTTTATTATGATCAAAAACAGCGATAGGTCCGAAATGGCACTGAGTAGATACGCTATGTTTCTTCAAAGGCTTAACAGGTTTGTTGACTGATTCTTTATTTTTGTCAAGAATTTCTTTGATATACACGTTATGCCTTTATCTTTAGTTGCCACTTTAATAACTAAATACAAATTACATTGCGTAGTTGCGATTTTTGTTTTTAAACTTTCATTTACCCAATTTTTGTTTCCGACTGTGGAACAAACCCCACTTAAGGAGGCGGCCATTTTTATTCCCTAAATTATATTTATAAATTGCCGTCTGGGGCCAGAGCGCTGTTACCAAGGATCCTCCTTGCTGTTACTAAACAGCGCGATACATAGACGTCACGCACAGCTGGCGAATTGAGGGGGGTAGGGAAGGGGTAATGGGCAATTGCCCTTAATGAAAGAACAATGGGAGTTTGATAACTTCGGTTCATTTACTTCTGGTTAAAGTATGTTTAATTTCACAATTTCAAAACTATTCCAATCTGCGATATTTTAGCATGGATAAGAGTCAGTTTATGATGTTAGCACGGTTAAGGCTATTTGGTCCAATTTTTCGTAGTGGTTAAAAAACAAGAAAACCTAAGCTTGTGTTAGCAAAAGTGGATGAGAGAAAAAGTATGAAAATGGCCAAAAGTCGCGAGTCATCAGAGTTTCGCCGTAGTTGACCGTTTTATTGGCGTAGCTATACTGGGCCTGTTCACTCCCTTAAAATAGGTCTTGTGTTAATTCGCGGTTACGCGGTTACCGTCGTCTGCTATTGTGTATGCTAGAACTTCCTCGATTTGTGTTTGTAGACAGGACAGAGTAGCTGGTTATGTTATAAAAGGTATTTGAAGGTATAATATGGATTTAGGTAAGGTTATCGAAGCAATAGAAAAGCACATAAAACTAGATACATTTAAAACAAATCTCGGTAATTTAGCTATAGCGCGAGCAGCTTGCGTCGTGATGCGCATGATCGAGTTGGCTATGGTTAAACCAAGGAGCATAAATGTCTGAACTACTTTCAGTCGCGAGTTTGCAAGTCCATCAGTCACTAGTAAACTAAATAGTAATTGGCGAAACTTTGATGTCCGCGTTTTTTAACACAGACTCTATGGCCATAGTCATACTTTCCCTCTCATCCACATTTGGTCTTAGTCTCTTAGGACCTGGGTCTCAAATTGCAACCTCTAAACTGATTGGTAAACAACTCAACGTACATATTCAAAGTATCTACCATTGTGGTTGAGGCACTCTTCCAGAGGATTGTCCGTGTCTTACATTACATTTGCAACTACTAAACTCATGACGCATGGTAAGACTAATGGTATTGCCCTTAAGGCTTGATGTAGGGGGATATGATAATGCCGGTAGTAATGCCCTTGTAAACTGGCACGAACAGTAGTATGGGTTAGTGCAACTTCATGTTCCACCGCTCTACTACTAGCATGAGATTGGCTCCAAAACTATCTACGATATTAAAGTCTCTATCCTCATTACAGACTATACAGTCTCTTCTACGTTCACGATCTTGCACTACCGAAATCACGAAGGTGCTCGCACCCGAATGTTTTCGGTGTGGAGACCGTTCGGCATAAAGCACGGCCTTTAGTTGAACGTTACCGCGACCTACACCCAAAATAAACGGGCTGTCCAATTTGTCCTGGTTAGAATAGGTTGGCATTTTGCTAGGAAACGAGACTAACTACTGTAATTCTACTACTTAGCTGCGACACTGAAAGACCCTGTATATCTAAAAAAGACGTTCCTCAAAGTTTGAGTTTTCAAAGATTGCCAGCTTGAGCAGGTCATGGTGTGTATAGTGGTGAAGGTCGCTTTAACGTTCGACACGTGACACCACGGTATGTTTGGTCTTCCAATGTCCTGACCCGATAGGTCCAAACAATTACCATCTTGGTTTTTCGGATCAGTGTTGCGGTATTGCTGGTCCCATTAGAAATACAAGGTCTGTAGTGTTACAATTGTAACAATACGTCTGTTAAAAAGGCACAAATACTTAAAAATAACCATTGTAATAATGGTTGGCCAATTTTTAAACACCCCTAACCTTAAACTTTGGACAAAATAAGGAAAACATAAAGGTTTCTTTGGGAATAACTTTGAAGAAGGTCCGAGTTGTCTGTGGAACCGAGAAAAAAGGCCGTAGTGAAAAGTAATCGTCGTTACGTAGCAGTTAGGATCGAATTTAATTAGTTAGTCTCTTCTCTTAGCAAAATGTCAGTGTATTCAAACCAGGGCAAATTGAGCATGATGTTTACGAGGATTACCTAAGACGGCAAAACCTTTGCGTGAACTAATTGAAGCCGATCCATTATTTTTTAGAAAGGTACTGTGCTCTAACGAGGCTATTTAGGGATGGTACCTTAAACCTTTATAACGTGCATTTTTGGGAGGGCATTCTTGGAAACCAAATTATCGGACCCTTTTTCTTGATAAGAAAATCTCTGAAGGCATTTAATTGGATTTCCTGCGTCATGAGTTCGTTGCTTGAAAAGTTATTGCAAGACATGGGCAGATGAAGAGTGCCTGCACCACAATGGTAATAACATTGAACATTTACGTTGACGTTGATGTGTACCAAACAGATTAGAGGTTGTAATTTTAGGCCCAAATTCCAAGACTAATCGCAAGACTGTGCTTTAAAATTTTCTGTTGCTCCCCCCACTTGACTGGTATGCTAGGTGATACTTCAGTAGAAGAAAATTTATTGAATTAGGGATAGCGAGTGATGGCTAGCGATGTGGCTTAGTTATGGGCTAGACTTCCTTGTTTTATTGGCAACATTATTACATTGAATGTTGCCAGATTTAATTGTTGCTGGTGATTTTGCGAACTATGTTAATGATATATTAAAATTTAAATGGAAAAGTTTCATTTTGACACATTCCTTACCCTAAAATTTTGTATTTGGAGCCTATTAATGTATTATAGTGATAATGTAATTAATTTTAGTGTTAAATAGGAAAACATTTAGGCTGAAAGAACAACTCGCGTAGTTTGATTTTATTTTATTATTTCAGTTAAGGGTTATCTATAGTTAGTTTTAGTTGCCCAAAAAACCTATTGTTTTCGATTAATTTCACGTTAAATATGGTTATTAAGTTGAAATTAACGGCTTATCTTCTTTTACTAGTGTTATTTCAGTTTATTATACGAGTTTGAACAAGAAATTCTCCCTAACTGCAAACTGTTTGACTCTTGCGGAACAATCACTATTTTCCCCAAAACTTTTAAATATCGCTCCTTTTCAATGGCTCTCTTTTCAAAATGGGAAAAATGATTTTAAATGACAATTTAATTAATCGTAACAATTAAACAGGAAAGTGGAGGCTGGGTGAAAGATAAGTGTAGTTTTAATTTTAATTTGTTAGTTTAATTATAAGATATCCATGAATTTACCCAAAACACGAATCTTTCACATTAATTAAACTTGATTGAATTTAATTTAACGGCTTATCTTGTTTATCTAGTGTGGATTTAGTTTATAATACAAGTTTCAATGAAATATTAACTTTAATTGCAATTACCCTAAAATTTTAATGTATGCGCTTTTGATATATTTTAATGATCATTTAAATTAATTTGAAAGTGAAATAGGAAACTACTGTGGCTGTACGAAAAACTTGTGATGTTTTAATCTTAATTTGAGCGTGTCTCGTGAGAGTGGATTAAGCTTAAAATTATTTGAATTTTTTACCCTAATTGCAATGTTTAGTGCAGTTTAATATTTTTTCCATATATTCATCATTGTGGTACCCTAAACTTTGGAATTTCGCGGCAATAAATGTACTTTAAAGATAGTTTAAATTAACTTAAGTGTGAAATAGAAAATATTGGGCTTTACCAATGGCTTGGGTAGTTTTAATCATAATTAAACAGTTTATTTAAAAGTTATTTGAGCTTTTTTCCAAAAACGTATATTTTGGTTTAATTTCACGTTAATTATATTAAATTGAGTTAAAATTAACGTAGGATTGTGTTTTGGCAGTGTACATTTAGGTTATAAAATGAGTTTAAATGTATGCATCACCTTAATTGCAATTTTTAGTGGAGTTTTCGATTCTCATTTTACGCTAAACTTTTGAATTTCGCGCCTATTAAGATACTTTGGAGATAATTTAAATTAGCTTAAGTGTGAAAGAGAAAACATGGGGCTTCACCAACGGCTTGGGTAGATACAGTCTTAATCAAGAACATCATTTAAGAGTTATCTGAGTTTTCATCCAAAAAAATGTATATTTGGGGTTTAATTTCACGTTAATTACGTTGAAATTAACTTGTCGTCAGTGCTCATTAAGCTTATAAAATGACTTTCAACAATTAATTCACCTTAATTCTAATGTTTAGAGGAGTTTTTGATTATTTCCAAAATATTGCGTTCAATTTTTATCATATCCTGTGCTAGGTTTGTGGTAAAGATTATCTATACAATATGTTAATGAATGATGTTATTCCATAGTTTAGCTTGAATACCAGTAATTAAATCAAATACCTATACAATTCATAGCAATTTAAACCAATAAACAAACGGCAATGTGGACTGTGGAAATAGCAAACAACGTAACCCTCCCGTTTCTAACGTGGTTACGTTGAGAGAATCTGTGATGTAAACCTGAAAATTATTTCACCAATTAAATTATATAACGACAATGTCCTCCTGGATTAACCAGTACCACTGTTACTTATGAATTAAACAATCCACTGTTGGTAACAAATGATAACGTAACATCACGGTATGACTGATTAAATATGATCAACATTGTGGTAGGATTGCACTTTATCTAACTAACTCAACTAACAGCGGTTACTGACTAATTAGACCACGGAGAGTTCGGAAAAAATAGTGAAAAAATTCTTAACCCGCCGCAAGTTGGTCAAAAAATTTTTGGAAAATTTTAAAATTGCATGTACTTACCGTAACCCCCGAGGCCCGAGATGTCGAGAAAAACCTAACTCCGTCGTCTGCAGCCGAGCTCGATCTTACCAAACGGACTCTCAACTAACAGCGGTTACTGACTAATTAGACCACGGGGAGTTCGGAAAAAATAGTGAAAAAATTCTTAACCCGCCGCAAGTTGGTCAAAAACATTTATGAAAATTTTAAAATTGCATGTACTTACCGCTATAGACCAAACGCATTATGCACTCAATCTTTCATAATATGCCGGGGGGGAGGGCAATTATAAGAACTTCAAGGACTCGCGACGGAAGTATAGCTATGGAATTTTTAAGACCTACTGAATTTACCAAAACCATTCATTTTTGGTACTGGGATCGAAAAGTAGTCTGAGAAATTTCCAAAATATTGCGTAAAGAAAAATTTAGAAATGACAAAAATAAGGAAAAGGAGAATATAGGCGAGAAATGGCGAAAATTACATTAGCGATATTTTAGTTTCTAAAACAAGCAATAAACTTTTGGGAAGTATTTAAAAGTAAATCAATATTTTAGGAAAAAAGGCACCAATTGGTTTTTAAGTAACTAGGCCTAATCGCAAACAGAAATTTTGGAAAAGGTCGTAAATTAGCTAATAAGTAACCAAACCGAACCCTACCTAATAATATTTGAAAAGGTGGATTTTAATTGAGAAAAAAATTAGGAATAGGGCGCATTATATTTGAGTTGTAAATGAAGTAATCATCAAAACTTTGGAAAAGGCGGATTTTAGTTGATAAATATTTCAGTAAAGGTTGCATTCTATTTGGGTTGTAAATGAAGTAATCATCAAGTTTTTGGAACAGGCTTCAAATAATTTGGGAAGCAAATGAACGCAAAGGCAAAATTATGGAAAATTACGCGAATTATTTGGAAATAAATGGTAATATTTGTAAAAGACGTCATATTTTACAGCAATATTTTGGAAAAGGCGTCATATTTTACAGCAATATTTTGGAAAAGGCGTCATATTTTACAGCAATATTTTGAAAAGGCGTCAAATTTTACAGCAATATTTTGGAAAAGGCATCATATTTTACAGCAATATTTTGGAAAAAGCGTCATATTTTACAGCAATATTTTGGAAAAAGCGTCATATTTTACAGCAATATTTTGGAAAAAGCGTCAAATTTTACAGCAATATTTTGGAAAAGGTGTCAAATTATACAGAAATATTTTGGAAAAGGCGTCAAATTTTACAGCAATATTTTGGAAAAGACGTCAAATTTTACAGCAATATTTGGGAAAGGAGTCATATTTTACAGAAATATTTTGGAAAAGGCGTCAAATTTTACAGCAAAATTTTGGAAAAGGCGTCAAATTTTACAGCAATATCATAAAAAACTCTCTATGAGAAACGAAGTGTGGCCTCTTCCAAGTGGTGTTTCTCGGGTAATACATTACGACATAGCCATAAATATACTTGGAATTTCTAATTGTATTTAGTTCTTCTCTGGTAATTTGAAACCCTTTACAAAAATATCGCTGTTTGTGTTTAGATATTTCAAAAAGAATAAGACGCCTTTTGCAAAATTTTGCTGTAAAATATGACGCCTTTTCCAAAATCTTGCTGTAAAATATTACGCCTTTTCCAAAATCTTGCTGTAAAATATGACGCCTTTTCCAAAATTTTGCTGTAAAGTAGAACTCCTTTTCCAAAATATTGCTGTAAAGTAGAACTCCTTTTCCAAAATATTGCTGTAAAATTTGACGCCTTTTCCAAAATATTGCTGTAAAATATGACGCCTTTTCCAAAATATTGCTGTAAAATATGACGCCTTTTCCAAAATATTGCTGTAAAATATGACGCCTTTTCCAAAATATTGCTGTAAAATATGACGCCCTTTCCAAAATATTGCTGTAAAATATGACGCCTTTTCCAAAATATTGCTGAAAAATATGACGCCTTTTCCAAAATTTCGCTGTAAAACATGACGCCTTTTTCAAAATTTTGCTGTAAAACATGACGCCTTTTCCAAAATTTTGCTGTAAAATATGACGCCTTTTCCAAAATATTGCTGTAAAGTAGAACTCCTTTTCCAAAATATTGCTGTAAAATTTGACGCCTTTTCCAAAATATTGCTGTAAAGTATGACGCCTTTTCCAAAATATTGCTGTAAAATATGACGCCTTTTCCAAAATATTGCTGTAAAATATGACGCCTTTTCCAAAATATTGCTGTAAAATATGACGCCTTTTCCAAAATTTTGCTGTAAAATATGACGCCTTTTCCAAAATTTTGCTGTAAAATATGACGCCTTTTCCAAAATATTGCTGTAAAATATGACGCCTTTTCCAAAATATTGCTGTAAAATATGACGCCTTTTCCAAAATATTGCTGTAAAATATGACGCCTTTTCCAAAATATTGCTGTAAAATATGACGCCTTTTCCAAAATATTGCTGTGAATTATGACTCCTTTTTACCATTTATTTCTAAATAATTCGCGTAATTTTCCGTAATTTTGCCTTTACGTTCATTTGCTTCCCAAATTATTTGTAGCCTGTTCCAAAATTTTGATGCTTTCTTCATTTACAACTCAAATAGAATTAGACCTATTCTTAATTTTTTTCTCAATTAAAATCCACCTTTTCAAATATTATTAGCATAAATCTCATAATTTTTGTAGATTTTGCTTTTCTTAGTAAGATCTAGAATACGCTATAACACTATTTTCGTCGGGAGTCCGGGTAGGATTGCACTTTATCTAACTAACTCAACTAACAGCGGTTACTGACTAATTAGACCACGGAGAGTTCGGAAAAAATAGTGAAAAAATTCTTAACCCGCCGCAAGTTGGTCAAAAAATTTTTGGAAAATTTTAAAATTGCATGTACTTACCGTAACCCCCGAGGCCCGAGATGTCGAGAAAAACCTAACTCCGTCGTCTGCAGCCGAGCTCGATCTTACCAAACGGACTCCCGACGAAAATAGTGTTATAGCGTATTCTAGATCTTACTAAGAAAAGCAAAATCTACAAAAATTATGAGATTTATGCTAATAATATTTGAAAAGGTGGATTTTAATTGAGAAAAAAATTAAGAATAGGTCTAATTCTATTTGAGTTGTAAATGAAGAAAGCATCAAAATTTTGGAACAGGCTACAAATAATTTGGGAAGCAAATGAACGTAAAGGCAAAATTACGGAAAATTACGCGAATTATTTAGAAATAAATGGTAAAAAGGAGTCATAATTCACAGCAATATTTTGGAAAAGGCGTCATATTTTACAGCAATATTTTGGAAAAGGCGTCATATTTTACAGCAATATTTTGGAAAAGGCGTCATATTTTACAGCAATATTTTGGAAAAGGCGTCATATTTTACAGCAATATTTTGGAAAAGGCGTCATATTTTACAGCAAAATTTTGGAAAAGGCGTCATATTTTACAGCAAAATTTTGGAAAAGGCGTCATATTTTACAGCAATATTTTGGAAAAGGCGTCATATTTTACAGCAATATTTTGGAAAAGGCGTCATATTTTACAGCAATATTTTGGAAAAGGCGTCATACTTTACAGCAATATTTTGGAAAAGGCGTCAAATTTTACAGCAATATTTTGGAAAAGGCGTAATATTTTACAGCAAGATTTTGGAAAAGGCGTCATATTTTACAGCAAAATTTTGCAAAAGGCGTCTTATTCTTTTTGAAATATCTAAACACAAACAGCGATATTTTTGTAAAGGGTTTCAAATTACCAGAGAAGAACTAAATACAATTAGAAATTCCAAGTATATTTATGGCTATGTCGTAATGTATTACCCGAGAAACACCACTTGGAAGAGGCCACACTTCGTTTCTCATAGAGAGTTTTTTATGATATTGCTGTAAAATATGACGCCTTTTCCAAAATCTTGCTGTAAAATATTACGCCTTTTCCAAAATCTTGCTGTAAAATATGACGCCTTTTCCAAAATTTTGCTGTAAAGTAGAACTCCTTTTCCAAAATATTGCTGTAAAGTAGAACTCCTTTTCCAAAATATTGCTGTAAAATTTGACGCCTTTTCCAAAATATTGCTGTAAAATATGACGCCTTTTCCAAAATATTGCTGTAAAATATGACGCCTTTTCCAAAATATTGCTGTAAAATATGACGCCTTTTCCAAAATATTGCTGTAAAATATGACGCCCTTTCCAAAATATTGCTGTAAAATATGACGCCTTTTCCAAAATATTGCTGAAAAATATGACGCCTTTTCCAAAATTTCGCTGTAAAACATGACGCCTTTTTCAAAATTTTGCTGTAAAACATGACGCCTTTTCCAAAATTTTGCTGTAAAATATGACGCCTTTTCCAAAATATTGCTGTAAAGTAGAACTCCTTTTCCAAAATATTGCTGTAAAATTTGACGCCTTTTCCAAAATATTGCTGTAAAGTATGACGCCTTTTCCAAAATATTGCTGTAAAATATGACGCCTTTTCCAAAATATTGCTGTAAAATATGACGCCTTTTCCAAAATATTGCTGTAAAATATGACGCCTTTTCCAAAATTTTGCTGTAAAATATGACGCCTTTTCCAAAATTTTGCTGTAAAATATGACGCCTTTTCCAAAATATTGCTGTAAAATATGACGCCTTTTCCAAAATATTGCTGTAAAATATGACGCCTTTTCCAAAATATTGCTGTAAAATATGACGCCTTTTCCAAAATATTGCTGTAAAATATGACGCCTTTTCCAAAATATTGCTGTGAATTATGACTCCTTTTTACCATTTATTTCTAAATAATTCGCGTAATTTTCCGTAATTTTGCCTTTACGTTCATTTGCTTCCCAAATTATTTGTAGCCTGTTCCAAAATTTTGATGCTTTCTTCATTTACAACTCAAATAGAATTAGACCTATTCTTAATTTTTTTCTCAATTAAAATCCACCTTTTCAAATATTATTAGCATAAATCTCATAATTTTTGTAGATTTTGCTTTTCTTAGTAAGATCTAGAATACGCTATAACACTATTTTCGTCGGGAGTCCGTTTGGTAAGATCGAGCTCGGCTGCAGACGACGGAGTTAGGTTTTTCTCGACATCTCGGGCCTCGGGGGTTACGGTAAGTACATGCAATTTTAAAATTTTCCAAAAATTTTTTGACCAACTTGCGGCGGGTTAAGAATTTTTTCACTATTTTTTCCGAACTCTCCGTGGTCTAATTAGTCAGTAACCGCTGTTAGTTGAGTTAGTTAGATAAAGTGCAATCCTACCCGGACTCCCGACGAAAATAGTGTTATAGCGTATTCTAGATCTTACTAAGAAAAGCAAAATCTACAAAAATTATGAGATTTATGCTAATAATATTTGAAAAGGTGGATTTTAATTGAGAAAAAAATTAAGAATAGGTCTAATTCTATTTGAGTTGTAAATGAAGAAAGCATCAAAATTTTGGAACAGGCTACAAATAATTTGGGAAGCAAATGAACGTAAAGGCAAAATTACGGAAAATTACGCGAATTATTTAGAAATAAATGGTAAAAAGGAGTCATAATTCACAGCAATATTTTGGAAAAGGCGTCATATTTTACAGCAATATTTTGGAAAAGGCGTCATATTTTACAGCAATATTTTGGAAAAGGCGTCATATTTTACAGCAATATTTTGGAAAAGGCGTCATATTTTACAGCAATATTTTGGAAAAGGCGTCATATTTTACAGCAAAATTTTGGAAAAGGCGTCATATTTTACAGCAAAATTTTGGAAAAGGCGTCATATTTTACAGCAATATTTTGGAAAAGGCGTCATATTTTACAGCAATATTTTGGAAAAGGCGTCATATTTTACAGCAATATTTTGGAAAAGGCGTCATACTTTACAGCAATATTTTGGAAAAGGCGTCAAATTTTACAGCAATATTTTGGAAAAGGAGTTCTACTTTACAGCAATATTTTGGAAAAGGCGTCATATTTTACAGCAAAATTTTGGAAAAGGCGTCATGTTTTACAGCAAAATTTTGAAAAAGGCGTCATGTTTTACAGCGAAATTTTGGAAAAGGCGTCATATTTTTCAGCAATATTTTGGAAAAGGCGTCATATTTTACAGCAATATTTTGGAAAGGGCGTCATATTTTACAGCAATATTTTGGAAAAGGCGTCATATTTTACAGCAATATTTTGGAAAAGGCGTCATATTTTACAGCAATATTTTGGAAAAGGCGTCATATTTTACAGCAATATTTTGGAAAAGGCGTCAAATTTTACAGCAATATTTTGGAAAAGGAGTTCTACTTTACAGCAATATTTTGGAAAAGGAGTTCTACTTTACAGCAAAATTTTGGAAAAGGCGTCATATTTTACAGCAAGATTTTGGAAAAGGCGTAATATTTTACAGCAAGATTTTGGAAAAGGCGTCATATTTTACAGCAAAATTTTGCAAAAGGCGTCTTATTCTTTTTGAAATATCTAAACACAAACAGCGATATTTTTGTAAAGGGTTTCAAATTACCAGAGAAGAACTAAATACAATTAGAAATTCCAAGTATATTTATGGCTATGTCGTAATGTATTACCCGAGAAACACCACTTGGAAGAGGCCACACTTCGTTTCTCATAGAGAGTTTTTTATGATATTGCTGTAAAATTTGACGCCTTTTCCAAAATTTTGCTGTAAAATTTGACGCCTTTTCCAAAATATTTCTGTAAAATATGACTCCTTTCCCAAATATTGCTGTAAAATTTGACGTCTTTTCCAAAATATTGCTGTAAAATTTGACGCCTTTTCCAAAATATTTCTGTATAATTTGACACCTTTTCCAAAATATTGCTGTAAAATTTGACGCTTTTTCCAAAATATTGCTGTAAAATATGACGCTTTTTCCAAAATATTGCTGTAAAATATGACGCTTTTTCCAAAATATTGCTGTAAAATATGATGCCTTTTCCAAAATATTGCTGTAAAATTTGACGCCTTTTCAAAATATTGCTGTAAAATATGACGCCTTTTCCAAAATATTGCTGTAAAATATGACGCCTTTTCCAAAATATTGCTGTAAAATATGACGTCTTTTACAAATATTACCATTTATTTCCAAATAATTCGCGTAATTTTCCATAATTTTGCCTTTGCGTTCATTTGCTTCCCAAATTATTTGAAGCCTGTTCCAAAAACTTGATGATTACTTCATTTACAACCCAAATAGAATGCAACCTTTACTGAAATATTTATCAACTAAAATCCGCCTTTTCCAAAGTTTTGATGATTACTTCATTTACAACTCAAATATAATGCGCCCTATTCCTAATTTTTTTCTCAATTAAAATCCACCTTTTCAAATATTATTAGGTAGGGTTCGGTTTGGTTACTTATTAGCTAATTTACGACCTTTTCCAAAATTTCTGTTTGCGATTAGGCCTAGTTACTTAAAAACCAATTGGTGCCTTTTTTCCTAAAATATTGATTTACTTTTAAATACTTCCCAAAAGTTTATTGCTTGTTTTAGAAACTAAAATATCGCTAATGTAATTTTCGCCATTTCTCGCCTATATTCTCCTTTTCCTTATTTTTGTCATTTCTAAATTTTTCTTTACGCAATATTTTGGAAATTTCTCAGACTACTTTTCGATCCCAGTACCAAAAATGAATGGTTTTGGTAAATTCAGTAGGTCTTAAAAATTCCATAGCTATACTTCCGTCGCGAGTCCTTGAAGTTCTTATAATTGCCCTCCCCCCCGGCATATTATGAAAGATTGAGTGCATAATGCGTTTGGTCTATAGCGGTAAGTACATGCAATTTTAAAATTTTCATAAATGTTTTTGACCAACTTGCGGCGGGTTAAGAATTTTTTCACTATTTTTTCCGAACTCCCCGTGGTCTAATTAGTCAGTAACCGCTGTTAGTTGAGATAGTTAGATAAAGTGCAATCCTACCAATTGGTTTAACGAATAATCTGGTCCTCTACATTGGTTTAGTTTCAGGAATTATATCACACACCTTCACAATTAGTAGCATTTTAGTGAGATTAACAAATAATGAAACCGTGTATACCTGTCCTCAAATGAGAATGTTGAATTAAATGCGCTAACGTAAACAACACTCTTTTAACTGCCGTAGGGAAAACACATTGAGCATTATGTCATCTTTCCTGTAATATTTTGAAGTTGAATTCTTCACAGGGTGAAAACACTACCGTTTATTTCTAAACCATAATAACTTGGATAGATATGCCATTTTTTACTTAAAACTAGAAGCGTCAACAAACAGTCATGATGAATACAGTATTAAGTTACGGGTTACGGTAAAACCTAGGCCCTAGGGTTAGGATTTGTAGCATGAATCGAAGCAGACTGCGTATTTTTGTAATTCCAATCCAAAACAGTGCTGGAAATAAGCTTTCTTATAATCTTTAAAAGGAAAGACACTATAAAC
Source organism: Phalangium opilio (assembly GCA_019434445.1). NCBI lineage: Eukaryota > Metazoa > Arthropoda > Arachnida > Opiliones > Phalangiidae > Phalangium > Phalangium opilio. Next base: position 223,903 of record JAEQBA010001975.1, read on the forward strand.
ACTATATTACATAGACAAACTAAAACTTAAGCCTTGGCCGTAAAGAACGTCGAAAAGCTTACTTCAAAAGATATAAAAACCTCTATTAACTGTAATTATTTACCAGGAATTACTTTTCTAGACGAAAATTCGACCTGATAACGACGTATTTCTTATTAAGGGTGCTACAGTTAATTAGAAAATACATATAAAGGTGCTCAAGCTCGGATGAAATACCAGCGTCTACTGCTAAGAAATTAGGAAAATCAGCAAGAAACCCAACATTTGAAATTTGTCAACGTAACTTGTTAGAATGTAGGACATAATCCCCCCTGGACATAATCCCCCGGACATAATCCCCCCATTAGAGAAGAAAAAGACATAATCCCCTCAGGTAGGAGACAAAATCCCCCGGACAATTTCCCCCGAATGGATGATGAAGAAAAAATACCCCCAGCCCTAGGACAAATTCCCCCCAGCCCCAGGACAAATTCCCCCCAATAAATGTAAAAAATAACATTTTGGAAAAGGCATACCTTTGTTGGTCGCTAATATATTTTGGAAAAGGTGGCAGCTAATTAATAGGAGAATATTTTGGAAAAGGTGGCAGCTAATTAATAGGAGAATATTTTGGAAAAGGTGCCAGCTAATTAATAGGAGAATATTTTGGAAAAGGTGCCAGCTAATTAATAGGAGAATATTTTGGAAAAGGTGCCAGCTAATTAATAGGAGAATATTTTGAAAAGGTGCCAGCTAATTTATAGGAGAATATTTTGGAAAAGGTGCCAGCTAATTTATAGGAGAATATTTTGGAAAAGGTGCCAGCTAATTAATAGGAGAATATTTTGGAAAAGGTGCCAGCTAATTAATAGGAGAATATTTTGGAAAAGGTGCCAGCTAATTAATAGGAGAATATTTTGGAAAAGGTGCCAGCTAATTAATAGGAGAATATTTTGGAAAAGGTGCCAGCTAATTAATAGGAGAATATTTTGGAAAAGGTGCCAGCTAATTAATAGGAGAATATTTTGGAAAAGGTGCCAGCTAATTAATAGGAGAATATTTTGGAAAAGGTGCCAGCTAATTAATAGGAGAATATTTTGGAAAAAGTGCCAGCTAATTAATAGGAGAATATTTTGGAAAAGGTGCCAGCTAATTAATAGGAGAATATTTTGGAAAACGTGCCAGCTAATTAATAGGAGAGTATTTTGGAAAAGGTGCCAGCTAATTAATAGGAGAGTATTTTGGAAAGGTGCCAGCTAATTAATAGGAGAATATTTTGGAAAAGGTGCCAGCTATTTAATAGGAGAATATTTTGGAAAAGGTGCCAGCTAATTAATAGGAAAATATTTTGGAAAAGGTGCCAGCTAATTAATTAACTACGCCACCAGATCGCTGAGGCTTCCAGTGTTTTAGATAATATTGATATTGTATTTTTTATTGTCGGGGGATTATGACCGGGGAATTTGTCTAGAGCGTGTGGGATTTTGTCTAGAGGGTGGGTAGATTTTGTCTAGAGGGTGGGGGATTTTGTCTAGAGGGTGGGGGGATTTTGTACTCTTAACTACGATGGGGGGAAAATGACCGGGGGATTTTGTCTTGAGAGAGGGGGGATTTTGTACGTTTTTAAAAATGGGGGGATTATGACCGGGGGTCTTTTGTCTTGGGGGTATTTAGTCCGTATACCAACTTGTTAGCACCCACAAACCTAGGCCCTTCTAGTTGTCAACGAGAACGAAATGAAGAAATAGGTTTAAGCGCGCTATAAGGTTAGGCTGACATCTGACCCAAAAGTAATTTTTTGACGTACTATCTTAATTAGTTAAATTACAAAAATTAGAATTCATTAATTAAAAATCAAAACAGGGAAGTTTCTCATTTAAGAAATGCTTGTTAATTTAGAAGTATTCCGAAAACTAACTTCGCTATACTTTTTCCGTATGTCCTATGACCATTTCGTTAAAAAAACGAAAATTTTTTAATGCTTTTTCTATGGGACGTTAACCCTAAAAACTGTGAATTTTCCTTTAACATTACGGAAGGGTGTCATGTCATATCTACAAGGGCCTACCGGCCCTGTAGAATATCAGGTCGCGCAGGTCATGTATTTTGCCCTGGGGTGAATCCCGACAAGATTAATAATGCCAATCTGACTGTTTCAAAAGGTCTGATACACATTAAATATCCATTTGAACGCTTCCAGTCAGACAATGTGAAGTCTACTATCAGCTCTACTCCTCCACACAAATGTTAAACCCAATATTTGGGTCTAATCAAGCTAGTAAGAAAAATGTCTTCCGTGCACTTACATTTCTCATTGCGTAGCCCGAGCAAAAAGGCGAAAATTGTTAGAGTCACCCAACAGGAGCTTTAAAAGGCAGAAACTGTCAAGTAACTTCCCAATCAAGAATCTTACTCCCAAGAGCATAGATGGGCACTATCATATCATTTGATAGTTTTACCACTTGATACGATAGAAAACTAAATCTGCCCCTATCAAAGTATCAATTTTGATAGTTATTTTCGAGAAAAATTTGAATTATAATGATCGATTGAGTTTGATAGCTTAGAAAGTGCACTCGAAGTTGATATGATTCATTGATTCGTTGAAATCTTCTAGAGAAAAATATCGATTCTCAACGTGATCTGGCTACTAACCCCATCTTTTAGAAATCATAAAAAATGATAGGCATTATTCCTTGAGAAATAAATTGATTCTTTGAGTGAGTTTATTTGGCGACATCTGTTTTCTGATTTCATTTTAAAAAATTATGTGCTAATCTTTGATAGGCAATTTTGATAGTTATGAAAATTTCTGGAAAGATAAGTCGTTTTTTGAATGATATCGAAGTTTTTAATATATTTGAACGTTAGCAAGTGTAGGTTTATTCTATAAGAAGATTCTGTACTTGGTGGTCGTTATAACCCTCTCAAACAAATAAATAAAAATAAAATAAACGATGGTTCAACAGTTCAAACTGTGAAGACGGAGCTTCTTGTATATAGAAGCTCCGTGCTGTCACTGATGTGAACGACTACTCGAGGAGGAAGAACGATTCCACGAAATCATCCAAACGTAGAAGTAGATAAATTAAAGTGTAGATTTTCTGATTTTTATTACCCACAGTTTTAATTGCAATTTTTGCCTTTAATTATTATTAGTTAACCGTTTATAGTAGATGGTTTAGATTAAATCAAGGGCGAATAATTTGAAAAAGTTTGGATAGTAGCTTTTGAACTATAGACAGTTAAAAGTCAAACTTGAGAAATGAGATTATGGAAATTATATGAATATATGAAAATATTAGAAATTCTACAAAATCAGGAAATATCAGGAATCGATTAAACAGAGTAAAAGTAGGTAGAGCCCAAATCAGTTTGATCGAAAACAATCAAATTTAAAGTCCGGAAATTAAATAATCGATTAATTTAGTCGTTCCTAAAGATTTCAATTTGATTTGATAGGCAAAAAATCTATCTAACAATGAGAGCCAATCTAACATATTGAAGGAAGATTTGATAGTTTCACCATCTATGATTTGTTGAGAGGGAAAAAATCTATCTAACAAATAATGCCCGTCTAAAATATAGCTAGAAGAATTGATAGTTTCGCCAAATATGATAGTTTGAGAGGAAAAATATCTATCTAACCAGCAATGTCAGTCTAAAATATAGTCAGAAGAGTTGATAGTTTCGCTATCTATGATAGTTTGAGAGGAAAAATATCTATCTAACCAGCAATGTCAGTCTAAAATATAGTCAGAAGAGTTGATAGTTCCGCCATCTATGATAGTTTGAGAGGAAAAAAATCTATCTAAGAAGGAGTTCCACTCTAAAATATAGCCAGAAGAATTGATAGTTTCGCCATCTATGATAGTTTGATAGGAAAAAAATCTATCTAAGGAGGAGTGCCCAAGAGTAAGGCAAAACGAATGTCTCGCATACATCAAGCCAGGTCAGTTTTAAGGAGGAAGATTGTGAAACTTGAAAAAGAAAATTCATGAAAACCAATCAAAAGAATTGACGCAAGTAGTCAAACTAATTAATGAAAAATACAGGGGCGTGCTGGAAAAAACCATAGAGTCAACTGAAGGCTGCACAAAAGAAATTTTAAGAGAAGCTTGGGAACGAGACTCAGAGAAGAAACACTTGGCAGACCAGAAAGCTTTTTTCTCGCAACAGGAGCAGATTCTAACCAGTCAGCGTGTAGGTACTTGGAACTCTATCACTTTAAGAATGGCTTTAGCTGTAGCTTCGAGAAGTAAAGCAGCCTACGACGCACTAAGAAGCTTCAAAATTATAAATTTACCGTGTATTTCAACCTTGAGAGAAAAAACACGAAAATTGAATCATAAGCCTGGAGTTAACGAGGAGTATTTAGCTGAACAACAGATAAAATATCAAAAGATTCGACTTGAAAAAGAGAGGCTGGGAGGTCCTATTCCAATGGGAGTTGGCGTCACCATATTTGACGAGGTTAAAGTCATAGACAAAGTAATATGGAACAGCAAATCTCACGAAATTATGGGGCTGGCGATGGACGAAGAGGATTATCCGGAATTAACGGACATTTATAAATATAATTCAGCCAAAACACCCGCACCCATGCAATACGTTTTACAGTTTATGTGGAGAGATTTAACTTCGGGATTCGATTTAATTGGACCATATTTCACTTCCCCATATCCATTCCAACAAAAGTCCCTGGTGACTGCTCTATATCAAACTTTGGAAGCGTTTGAAATGTATAATTTTAAGTCATTAGGGCTAGTTTGTGATGGTGCTAGTGAAAATCTGTCACTGTTGAAACTTACAATGGGTGTTAATGGGGCTTTCGGATTCAAGATTAAAGACGATGGTAGTTACGACTTCAGTGTTCAACCTCAATTCATAAACCCATTTTCGCAAGAAGGGATGAGACTGCACTGGATTATATGTCCATCTCATGAGTTAAAGAACTTAATTGGCCAACTTTACGCGTCGAGAGACGATGGACCCAAAGATTTTTTGAGAAATAAAATACCTTTTGGCTGGAAACAAGTAGAGGAGGTCTACAAAAGGGACGAAGAGCGAGCTAAGAATACACCCTAAAAGAAAATCGTTCAAATTTCCTAACCGTCTTTTGAGGATTGACAGAGCATTCTGGGTAATCAGTATATTAATCTGATTGGTTTAGACGGCTATGGGCCGATTTTGCGCAGTAGTGGCTAGGAGTATTTAATGGCGGAAGTCGGGATCTGAAGTTTCGAGTTAAAATAATTTAGGAACTGGTTTAGAGCTTTACCACAAGCTCACAACTTAATTACCTTGTTGTTTTTGAAATGGAGTCTGAAATCGTAGAAAGGTAAGGAGATTTCCTAAGCTTGTCATTGAAAATTTTGAAATTACACAGTTTTAGATTTTGGCAAAGGCTTAGTAAAGTTTTTATAATTTCAGACCTGCTTTGGCAAACCTTTCAAATGAAGTTTACGCCATTCCAAAAGGAAACTGGACGAAACTTCTCAAGAATATCCCTAATACTTTCAATGATCAAACTATTCATAGGCACCATTTTTCAAGAAAGAGCGGGAAGCATAAACTAAAAGGCTATCGAATGTTCAAAGCGCAAAAAGTAACCAACGTTTTAATATCTCACGAGAAGAGTAGATCAATCTCTCATGTCAAATCTAAAGTCCACGCTTCATATACTGCTAAATCCATTTATTCTGTTCATATTGTAATGGATTCTGTTAGTGGCAATATAAAGAAAGGGGCTTGTGAATGTAAATCAGGTCAAGGAGGGGTTTGTTCTCATGTGGCTGCAACATTGTGGTTTCTCTGGGACTGTATCATGCAAGGTTTGACATTCATTCCGAATGATGTTTCACGAACTGACATTGCCCAAAAATGGGGGAAGCTGAACGTGAAGAATAATTTGTCCACAACGAACTTCAGTATTTTAAATTTTACAAAGCATACTCCTGGGAAAGAAGTTAGTAAAAGAAGCTCAAGGAAGCTGTGTGTGTCAAATTACGTTTCTTTGCCTGTTAACCCTTCTTTCGAAGAAAACAAGTCTCAACTAGAGAAGTTGGAAGTGGATTTTAAATCTCAAAACAAAAGGAGAATGTGGCAGGTGATCTTAAGACAGGAAAATCATATGCCATCAGAATTCATTCCAATCACCTATGGTCATATTGTTAACCAAAATGATATTTGTATTGACGAGTCTTTGAACAGCGAAATAGAGAGGCTAAAACTACCTACGCAGCTTATACATAGAAGTTCAGAATTGGATTTTCCAGAATCAGTTAAAGTGACTGTAGAAGAATCAAGGAAAATAGAAGAATACACAAGAGAGCAGTCTTCATGCCAATTATGGAAAACTGAAAAGAAATCTAGGGTGACTACATCACATTTTGGGTCAATCATTAAAAGAAAAGCGAAAGTGACCCCACAATTTGTTGCGACAGTTCGTGGCGGTGTAGATATAAGCAAATTAAAGTATGTAAGAGAAGGCTTAGACAATGAAGCAACTGCTCTTCAAAAATATTGTGCAATGAAAAACAACAAGGTTAAAACCTTCAAAGTTGGGTTAATTATTAATCCAGGTATGCCTGCGTTAGGTACGTCTCCAGATGGGCTCATTTATGATGAAGATATTAAAGAGTTTGGCCTCATAGAAATTAAGACCCTAGCAAAGGCTAAAGAACTCGGACTCAGTATTGACGAAGCTATTGCTGGAAACAATCTGAAAACCAAAATATGTTTGAAAAGAGACGTAACAGGAAAAGTCATTTTGAACCGCACTCATAATTATTTTTATCAAGTGCAAGGCCAGTTAGGCATAACTGGTTTGTCATGGTGCGATTTCTTTGTCGACACAGGAGTGGACTGTTTTTGTGAAAGAATCCAGTTTAACCAAGAATTATTTTTTGAATCAATGTTGCCAAAACTTGAATCCTTTTACTTTGATCATTTTTTAATTAATGTTTAGCTAAATTGTGATTAACATTTGTGATAAAGGTACAAAGCTTTAAAGAAACTGTTCCTATTTACATTTAACAAAGCTAGTTGTGATAAAAACACAAAGTACAAATTCCTTCGTTGCTCAATAAAAACTTTTAAAATTCCATATCCACTTGAATTGGGCATTCTTTTCTGTCTAAAAGTGGTTCATTTATAAAATTTTGCAGGTAGCAACAAATGTACCAAATTTTTTCTAAACTTGCATGCATTGAATTGGGAAACGTAAATTTAAGAATACGGAAACTTTTAATCTCTTTGATAACTCTTTCTATGTGAATTCTTACATTCGCAATTTCTCGAGTTCTAACTTCATCTGATAATGATAATTGTTTCCTACCACCTAAGAATGGGGGAATGTTTAGATCTACTCCTTTGGCAGCTAATAGATCATGTATTAAAAATCCTCGGTCCGCAAGAACCATGTCACCTTTTTCCAATTTTTCCAGAAGACCACTTTTGGCAGTTATTTCCACATCACTTTCTCTACCTGGAGCTAAGGGGGAGATAAATGATATAAAACCATTTGGCGTAGCTCCTATAAGAGCTTTTGCTGTCGTATGCCGCTTGTAATTTGAGTAGGTATCGCACTGAGTACCATAGTCAGAGGGCCTTTCAATAAAAAACTCAGTGCAATCAATGATAACCCTGGTTGTTGGAAATTTTTCCTTAAATTCATTTGGCATGTACTCGTTTATAACTTGTCTTGATGGCCAGATAGGGATGATGGTTAGCTTTCTGTATAATAAATCTAACCATGTAGTTATGTAATTACTAACACTAGTCAGAGATATTTGAAAGCGGTAAGCCAAGTCTTGGTTTAGAAGCCCAACTCTCAGTTTACATAATGTTAAAAATAACTGGTCCTTAAATTCTATAACCATAGGCCTTCCTCGAGAAGATTCATTCCTTTCCGTTGACCTTATATAGCCACCTCCTTTACTATAGAGTGAAACATTAGGTAACGCTGGTTCAATTTGTCGGTATAGAATATTCAGATCTTCAAGGCAAGAAAATCCGGTATAAAATCTTAACATCTTATCGCTTTTCGAGACATTTTCCAAACGAAATTTATTATTTTGACTTTCGGACTCTTTTTTCTTAACATCCTCTTGTAATCGCTGAAGTTGTATTTTCAACTGGGCGTTCTCTGTTCTTAAACAAACAATGGATTTTTCTGATTCCATCAAATCCTGCTGCAACTTTTTCTCGTTGATCCTAATCAAATCCAACTGTTTTCGAAGTTCATTAACTTGGATATTAATACCAGAAGAATATGGGTGTTCTGTAATGAAATTACAAATGTAATAACCACTTATGTATTTTACTATTCTTGCCTTAATAAGCGGAAGATATCAATGTCGCAGCTGAGGAAAGCTATACTTCTCAAGCTCTAACAGTGGCATCTTTGCTCATGGCTAGAGGAATACCTAAATGAAACATTTGCAGATTATTTTTATTCTTTACAATGGTTTTGACAGGGCTTGTTTCTTGCATGGACACTTTCGAACCCAGCTCTACTTCCGCTCCTATCTCCATAAGAATTCCTTTCGGATCGCTATCCAACACAACTATGTCCGAGATGAAAATGTTTTTTGGCAGTACATAATTGCCGATATATATTGGAACTTTGTCTTCATACTTCCGTTTTCCATCGTGATTAAAATGAAGGCCACAAACAGCACTATATTTTTTTGGTTGCCATCTTAGTTTTTTCGACGATCTAGGTTGATTATCACCATCCATATCAAAACTAAGCTGAATTCTGGCGATCCATTCTTCCTTAAGGGCAACATCATTAGGAAAAACAGAAAAACTTATCTTTTTATCAACTAGGTCACGGTGAACACGTGAATAACTCTTGCAGTTGTGTACACAACATGCTGTACCACGGTGACTAGTCATTGTTAATAATTTGTTTGTAACCACTTAAGTTCTAATACACTAACAGTTCACTAAGCCTTGAACTTTTTTGAAATTGAAAGAGCAGACGAATAAATTTATTCAACGAAACCTTTCGCCACTAGATGGCGTTGGTACTCTATTCGAAAAAATCCCGACTCGGCGATATAAGGTGTCCAGCTTGTTTATTTTCTTTAAGGGTCTATGGGCAGGCTAGATCAGCACGTTTCTTATTGAAAAGTTATATTAAGAGGGACTCCTGGACGCGACTCAATGTTGCACCTTCAAAAGTGCTTCAACAAGAGGACGTTCTTAGCGAGCTGTATGGATTTGCTCATGGTAAAAGCGGCACGGAATTGGAACGCAAAAGCGCATTAGAAACCTATAAATACCTTAGAGCTTGCAATAAAATATTTGAAAATGGGTTCCTTAGAGCACAGCGAATTTCTGGTATTACATCAAAGGGTCTACTTGCGATAGAAGAAGGTTTTTGTATTTTCAAGAGTGGCTGAAAGAAGTGTTGGAAGAAAATCCTGATGTAAACATTAATAGCCCCCGACATCGCATATTTTTATCATGGCAAACTTGGGATTTATTAAGAGTAATGGTTTTTGGTTTAAAAGGCTTAGCGGCTGATTTCTTCGATCTTTATCCAGGATACTTCTTATCCCTGATTAGAATAAATGGAAGCGCTATAGAAAGTTTGTTCTCGCAGATTAAGTATGCAACATCGAGTAAACTAACGGGAACTAATTTCAACACTGCATTAAAAGCTGTTATGACAAGAATAAATATTGAAGGACATCACCGAGGCAATAAGAATTACTGAGATCAACTACTTGCAATCCGTGAATCAGACATTTAATATTAAAAATGAGACCATTTTATTTGTACTCTTCAAAAATTAGTATAATACAAATCAGAGTCCTGCACGGGCCGGGCTTTCCACTTTTGAAAATTGTATCGGGCCGGGCCGGGTCGGGCTTTTAAAATTTCGGAAATTAACGGGCCGGGCCGGGTCGGGCTTTTAAAATTTTGGAAATTAACGGGCCGGGCCGGGCCGGGCTTTTGTTGATTATCATTTAATCCAAAGTTCAAATGAAAGATAATTTAAATGAGTATAAGCTTTTAAGGACAAATGTAACGAACAATTATCAAAAGAAATGAAAAATACACGACGCTAAAGCAAATATGAATTCATATCATTGATTTTATGTAAAAAAAATTAGGGCTGTGCGAATAGTGGTTTTTCAAACCGAATCGAATACGAATCGAATAGTAAATCTCCTATTCGAAATCCGAATCGAGTACTCGTTCAAACGAATATTACTCGTTTTTCAAAAAAAGTAGTTCGAGTACTCGTTTTTTTCAAACCGAGTACTCGAAAAATCGGTAACTCGGTTTAACCAGACGAATATTCGATTCAAAACGATTAATCGTTTCCAAAACAGACCTAGCAGTGCTAGTTTTTTTCAAAACGAGTACTCATAACTTTGATTACTCGGTTTTATTGGACGAATATTCTTTTCAAAACGTTTTATCGTTTAGTAATTACTCATAGCATTCTTCAAAATATTGTACTTCCCGCATAGAATGGAATTCTTCTATTCTCTCTGGTCCCCAAGCTAAGACCACGGAAGTGTATTGTAGAACGAATAGAGACTCATAGCATACCCTCTACTAGAAAAGCTAGACCTTATTTGTCCGACTCGAAGACCGAATATTAGTACGAGTAAAAGTACCAAAAGTAATATAAGAACCTCCCTACGGGAGGAAAGTGTACAAAGGCGAACTTTTGCCGATACATCCTCGTACCGCGAATGTCCCCGCGCACTTATACGGTCGTAAACAAAGTTTCAAAAAATAGGGCCTCGGCGCGTAGAGCGTAGGAATACATTCTCTGATCTCGCGATTGCGTCGGCTGTTTAAGTTAGTCAATCTCACAGACTCATTGTAATTTTAAACATTTCCAAAGAAGTAATTCATGCTGCATTCTTAGATTTTGATGATAATCAATCATTAATAATCAGGGAGTGAATAATTATAGGATTTTCATCGGTCTTTGCATAAAATTTGAATTAAACCCTTACCTTGCCAAGGTATATGCCTAACACTGTGCATAGATAGATTTTAAAATAGTGTTATTATCTATCTCGAAATTGTATTCTTGTATTCATCATTTTCATCTTCTTGGCTTCACAAAAAACTAGATTTTCTCTTGTGAATATTTATTAGTAAAATCAGGAATCCTCTATTTCTTACGACAGACGGCTTAGCAGACTACACAGCTCTTTTTCCTCTTTCCCTTTCCAACGACCATATCAAAGGACTAAGATCTACCGTACCTTGTCCATGCGCAATAGTGTCAGAGTATGGTATTTGGCGGTTCGAGGATGTCTCGCGTGTTTTAACGTTACGACTATGGCGTCTTGTATACTTCCCTCCCGTAGGGAGGTTTCTTATATTACTTCTGGTAGTACCAATAGCTATAACTAGTGCCGTTATCCATTGGCATTCTAGAATATGCCAATGGAAAATTACTCCACAGATGCAGTAATTTTCTTGGAGTGAGAACGAAAGTTCCTTTAAAATTGCATTACATGCATCTGTCTCCTTTGATATGTCTCCATTGTGGTAGATTGCTAGCAGTAAACCGAAGCTAAGTAACAACTAACAAGTGACAAAAAACTAAAACTTTTAATTTTGTGAATTGAAAAAACACTGATTCCGGTTTCGGTTTTCATTTCAAAAAACCGATTAAAACCTAAGAATTAAAAAACGGTGTTCCGAAGAGTAAAAACCGGTTTTCGGTTAAACCGGGCGGTATTTGACATCCCTAGTGTATCGAGTCCGAGTGCCGGGTGTTTCTCAAGCGTCTGCCAACTTTATTTAAAATACCTTTACTATTATTTCTATTTCTATTAACTATAATATGGAAGATATTCAAAGTGTTAAACCGGGAACGAAGAAAACTACGCCCTTTTTAAAATGCGTGTTCTCCAGGAGAATGGAGAAATGACGTCATAGATTATAGGCTCGGTATGCGCGAAAATTATGCGAGGAACACTAAATGGATAGTACGCTTATGTCTAGGCCCTAGAGGCCCAGTCTCTACTCCTTCTACAATACACCTCCGTGCTAAGACTGAGTATTTCGTGAGAGAAAAACAAAACACCAGTAATTGCGCATTCGCGTTGAAATTAAAAATAAAGAAAGAAATGGCCGTCGTTTGACCATCCTAGTCCCTAACATTTTCAGCCGAATACTCGTTTACTATTCGAATTCAGCACCTACGAAACGATTACTCGGTTTAGGGAACTATACTCGTTTTAAAACGGTTATTCGAATTTCTTTTCGAATAACCGTTTTGTGAATCGAATACTCGTTTTTCTCAAAATGGCAAATTCGATTCGTCGAATCGAATACTCGATTCAAATTAAACGAATAGTATTCGAAAATTCGAGTATTCGCACAGCCCTAAAAAAAATATAAAAATTGCAACTGAACTACGTGTAACGGGCCGGGCCTGGCCGGGCCTGTTCAATTCATGCAACGTGTCGGGCCGGACCGGGCCGGGCTTGGTTAATGCACGTAACGGGCCGGGCCGGACCGGGCCGAAAAACCAACTATGTACTCGGACTCGGGCCGGGCTTCGGGCTTATTCAAAATGCTAAAACCGGGGCGGGCTTGGGTCGGGCCTGAAAATCTCGGCCCGTGCAGATCTCTGAATTACAAATCCAGAAATAAAAATTGTTTAATTTTTCTCAAGTTTCTCTATTCATAAACATAATCACTGTCACGTTTTTTGCACAGAAAAAAAAAAGTGTTTAGAAACTAAACACTTGCCTAAACACGAAAATGCAACAGATATTTTATCATGTTTAAAAACACTCATGTTTAAATAAGAATGGTGTTTAGGTTTCCAACACCTTATGTTTAGGTTCAAAATGTGTTGATCGCTTGTCATATCTAGTATTTAAACATGTTTAAGATGGTATATGTCATGTTATTGTGCTATAATTCTTAGTAACAAAACGTGTTTACACGATTATATGCCTAGTTGTTTAACATGTTTTCAGGAATATATGTATAGGTTTGAAACATGACTAAAGGTTTATAAGCTTAGCTTCCTATCATGTTTAAGGGTTTATAAGCTTAGTTTTAAAGATATTTGCAGGTTTATCTTGAATTATTTTGAATGGTGTTACGACCTGCGTCGCTTTAAATACATAGGTTGAAATAATTGCTGCGAAATAAGATACATTGTTTTCAGAAAAACCCGTGCCGCTCCTCGTGGGAAAACACAATTTCCGTTGAACTTCAACTTAGCTTAATTTAAACACTTTAGTAACATTGTGCCGAGTCCCATTCAACCGAACCAACCCCATTCGACAGAAAAACTCTCACTTCGGAGGATTTACGATGCTGCGAAATGGGACAATACGATTGCACCGAAAAACCCTCACTTCGGGTTTTCCCGATCGAATTTAAATTAAATTAACTTAAAACAATTCACGGCCTACGTAAAATGAACACTAGATCCAAACATTTTCTAAATTATTATTTTAGAACTTAGGATTATAAGAACGAAATAGTAATAAATCAGCAATATATGAAATAATAAAATCAATTGCTAATATTGATTTATTTTTTTATGTTATATTCATTATAAAAATACTTTAAGCCAGCCGTTTTACTGTACTTGAAGTGTATAACCGCCCCAAAGAGGAAGAGACGTCCTAACCAAACCAAACCAAACCTAACCGAACAGTAACTTTTTGGAAAAGGCATATTATTTGAGAAGTCAATGAAGATAAACATCAATATTTTGGAAAAAGCGTAACAATGTTAAATGATTTGAAAAATATTACTAACCTAACCTGATTTTGAACAAAGAGGCTTTATTGGACGAAAGTGCTTTTGTTAAATGCTTAACACAAGTCCAATTTTCACTTTTTGTGTATCACACGGTGTTAAAAAATTACCGAGGTCTTTTTAACTCTCCGAGTGAGGTATGTCACGGAGAGGTATTACACCGGCCGTGTCTGTCTGTCTGTCTGTCTGTGTGTCTGTGTGTCTGTCACGCCCCACGTGACCGCGTTCGCAGTTTGCGTATCGGAGCAAACGTGTTCCCAATTTCCGGACTGCATTGACAGTTCACGGAAATTTGGGTTTGTCTCCTTTGGCTATTCTACTTGAGTTCCAACACCACCAGCTTTGGTTTTCGTCCACTCCACATGGACACTAGTCTGTACTTGCAAGCTTCCAAGCACAACCATCTTCTGTTCTTCGTCAATTTCACCTTGACACCAGCTTCTATGCACCAGCATCTTCTGTTCTTCGTCAATTCCACATTGACACCAACTTCTATGCACCAGTATCTTCTGTTCTTCGTCAATTCCACATTGACACCAGCTTGTCCATTCCACATGGACGCCAGTCAGTCCATTCTGGCTTCTTTTCCTTCGTCATCGCTTGGTTTCAAGATATACGCGGCGATCGGCTAGGGTTACGAGAAACGTCTAGCCTCCCAATGGCAGGGCTTCCACCATCGGTTCACGCGAATGCGTTTTTATCTATTATTGGTTTCAAGATATACGCGGCGATCGGCTAGGGTTACGAGAAACGTCTAGCCTCCCAATGGTAGGGCTTCCACCATCGGTTCACGCGAATGCGTTTTTATCTATTATTATAATGGAAACGAATCGTATATATACCCCAAAATTTGAATAAAGCGGGCAAGAGGGGTACCCTTCAATTTAAACGTCAATATTAGCAAAGTTTCGAAAGATAATAGGAACAACTTTATTTTAAACGATTTAACTATTTTTAAAGTTATTTACTGGCGATTAAAATAATTAATATCATTTATATTTAATTAATTATTTAAGATAAACTTATTTCTTTGAAGTAACACAAGTAAGAGTTTATATGGAACGAGTTATGAAGATTGCATCTGAATCGAAACACTACACGCATATCAAAGTTAATATAAAGCGAGTAGGATGATAAGATCTCTTACAAAACGATAACATTTCCTTTTTGCAGAATATTAAATGGAAATATTTTAAATAATTTTCGGCATTACGATTCTTTTAGTAGTTTTGTAGCTATAAAGCTCTGTTTCATCTCAATATTCCAAGAACATCTTCTGATATTAACATTTCAAATTTGGTGTTTACTTTTTAATTCAGCTTTACTACATTTATATATAGTGTAAATGCAACTTTAAGTTTCACTACACAATATGGATTTCAATACTTCGTCTCTCTGTAAGTGTTGAAGCGATTGAGTCAATGAAACAAGATACCCTAAACTTAAACTAGAATTGACCTTGTTTCGTGTCCCCTCTTACAAGAGGTGTTAACGGTTCAGAGTGAGCCAAAAGTTAAATACACACTTAAGTGATAGATATTAGGACCTCATTAGACTTATGAGAATACACAGGGAAATGTTAAACGATTAAACCTTCACAAATGGCCTTCGCGATATCCCGCCAATTTGAGCTACGTATTTCCGGTTTTCTCATTGGCTGGTGGACCCGTGGACGAAGTAATACGTAAGAACCAATGGCAGCCCATTACTGCCCCCATTACTAAGCGACAAAACAACCAATGTAAAGCTTACAGCTCCAAAATGGAGGGGGTTATGAAAATGCGGAGTCAAATCCCGGAAAACGCTAGCGCCATGTAGACAAAATAAGACGTTAGCTGCTTCCCTCGTTAGAACGTTGATTCCCCCACTATCCGGTTTGCTACTATCTGCCGCTAGAAGGCGAATCAACAAGTATTTTTCAACTTTCTCCATCTGCCATCCGTCCTTCAGTATTAGTTCGTCCATGGTTTACCTGTGTTTGGAAAGTAAATTCGTCTCGACTCGGAGAGGTTTATTTTGGTTTCCCAACTTGTTTTATTATTACTATCATCTTGTTGCACAGTCGTCAAATAGTGGCGCTTCCAAGGCAGTAAGAATGTTTATTGAAAACGCTAGCACTCTTGGGGTCGCTTAATTCGACAAATAGCGTCGTTTGAATTGTAAATACCAAACCCGCGATTGGGCTAAATTCATTAGAAACTTTGGCGGGATTCGGTCTAATGGAATTCTGCGCAATGGGAATATACCTATTTAAACAAATCTAGCCGACCTGTTGGAAACGTTGTTCTATTATGAAAGCCAAGAAAGCTTATTTATTCTTCATGTCAAACCATCACTTTAAACATATATTTTGCTCAAAATTTGAGTCAAGGAAGTCCTTTTCTCAATATAAAATGAAAGCCATTGTGACTTACATTATGAATATAGCCACAAGGTGAATAATCTAACACCTTGTGGTAAAATATACCTCCACTTTTTAGTTGTTTTTCTAAAATATTATAATTCTTCTTAAAATAAAGATTTAAAAAAATTTAAGCTATATACCAACGTATTAAAAACATGTTACGTTAAATAACACCTGGTAAGCGTTGATGTTTAGCTTAGTGTTAAGATTATTCTGTGTTTACCTCTTAAACGTGATAAAATAAGAAGTGTTCCTATTTGGAACACATTTTAAGGATCCTTAGAGAAACAGAGATGTAATTAGACATCAACATTGAAGCATTAAACATTACCTCACACCAATGTTTAACTTTATAACGTGTTCAGATGTTGCAAACCTAAACACTTGCCTAAACACGAAAATGCAACAGATATTTTATCATGTTTAAAAACACTCATGTTTAAATAAGAATGGTGTTTAGGTTTGCAACACTTCATGTTTAGGTTCAAAATGTGTTGATCGCTTGTCATATCTAGTATTTAAACATGTTTAAGGAGGTATATGTCATGTTATTGTGCTATAATGCTTAGTAACAAAACGTGTTTACACGATTATATGCCTAGTTGTATAACATGTTTTCAGGATTACATGTTTAGGTTTTAAACATGACTAAAGGTTTATAAGCTTAGCTTCCTATCATGTTTAAGGGTTTATAAGCTTAGTTTTAAAGATTTGCAGGTTTATCTTGAAATATTTTGAATGGTGTTACGACCTGCGTCGCTTTAAATACAATGGTTGAAATAATTCCTGCGAAATAAGATCAATTTTTTCAGAAAAACCCGTGCCGCTCCTCGTGGGAAAACACAATTTCCGTTGAACTTCAACTTAGCTTAATTTAAACACTTTAGTAACATTGTGCCGAGTCCCATTCAACCGAACCAACCCCATTCAACCGAAAAACTCTCACTTCGGAGGATTTACGATGCTGTAAAATGGGACAATCCGATTGCTCCGAAAAACCCTCACTTCGGGTTTTCCCAATCGAATTTAAATTAAATTAACTTAAAACAATTCACGGCCTACGTAAAATGAACACTAGATCCAAACATTTTCTAAATTATTATTTTACAACTAAGGATTATAAGAACGAAATAGTAATAAATCAACAATATATGAAATAATAAAATCAATTGCTAATATTGATTTATTTTTTTATGTTATATTCATTATGAAAATACTTTAAGCCAGCCGTTTTACTGTACTCTAAGTGTATAACCGCCCCAAAGAGGAAGAGACGTCCTAACCAAACCAAACCAAACCTAACCAAACCAAACCAAACCTAACCTAACCGAACAGTAACTTTTTGGAAAAGGCATATTATTTGAGAAGTCAATGAAGATAAACATCAATATTTTGGAAAAGGCGTAACAATGTTAAATGATTTATAAAATATTACTAACCTAACCTGGTTTTGAACAAAAACGTTTTATTGGACGAAATTGTTTTTGTTTAATGCTTAACCCAAGTCCAATTTTCACTTCTGTATACTGTTATATTATATACAGTATTTAGAAGACACGGTGTTGAAAACTTACCGAGGTCCTTTTTAGCCACATCGTATATATACGATGAGGCTATTAGTTTGTCCCGCGAGCCTGTGGGAGTGGTGGTGGTGGTGGTGGTCGTGGTCGTGGTGGTCGTAGTAGTTTTTCGCGATTTGGAATGTTGTCAGAGTTACCCAAAGAAATAATTAGTCAGAGCTAACCGAAGAAATGGTTATTTTATTGCTTTGGCAGTATAAAACGTTTCGTTTGACATTGAAGGGAGAGTGAATGTGAGAGAATTGTGGTGAGGTGATATTTTTCGTTCGTGTATTTTAAAAGGATGGGGATTATAATAGTAAGTGCAAGCATACATTTAATTGTACAGGTAAGGTTAAGCTTTGTGAAATGTGGTTTACGTTTGCTCCATATATTTAAAGCTAGAGAGAGAGAGAGAGAGGAATTTAGTATTGGCTTAATTTAAATGGAAGGTTTAATACTCCCTTTAAAATTCCTGTCACCCGTCAACAATAAGGGTTTCACGCTTTTCATCTCACCCCCCGATTTCAAAATTCAAAGAAATCGAGGGGGATTTTTAAAAAGCAAAAGGAACTATATACCGACGTTATATTTGGAAAGGTGGTGTTTATTACTAGAAGTTACGTCGTTTCTCCATAAAACGAGAAGAGTTTTAAAAGAAGGTACTAGCTTGGGGCAGCATTCCTTTCCTTTCATTCTTGTAAAAGCTTCAAAACGAAGAGACGTTTATTTTTTTGGTGCTAAGATATTGCGGAATATTTTTTTAACTTCTTTTAACAATTATTTAGTAATTTCTTATTATAATTAATAATTTTTTGTTGTTGTTGACGTTCGTTTAAATTGTCGTGTGTGCGCAGTACATTTTTATCGTTTCCTAGTTCGAATTGAGGAGTAAAGGATTGAACAATCACAGTAGGTTAGGTAAGGTATAGAGGGGTTATCCACTCATTAGGGTAGGTATAGAGGGGCTATTCACTCGTGCGATGTGGCTACTATTACGAGCCCTTGGGTCGCCTTGTTTATTATCATCTTGTTGCACAGTCGTCAAATAGTGGCGCTTCCAAGGCAGTACGAATGTATTGAAAACGCTAGCACTTTTGGGGTCGCTTAATTCGACAAATAGCGTCTTTGAATCGTAAATACCAAACCCGCGGTTGGGCTAAATTCATTAGAAACTTTGGCGGGATTCGGTCTAATGGAATGGGAATATACCTATTTAAACAAATCTAGCCGACCTATTGGAAAAGTGTTTCTATTATGAAAGCCGAGAAAGCTTATTTATTCTTCATGTCAAACCATCACTTTAACATATATTTTGCTCAAAATTTGAGTAAAGGAAGTCCTTTTCTCAATATAAAATGAAAGTCATTGTGGCTTACATTATGAAGATAGCCACAAGGTGTTAGTTATTCACCTTGTGGTAAAATATACCTCCACTTTTTCATTGTTTTTCTAAAATATTATACTTCTTAATAAAATAAAGAATTAAAAAATTTAAACAATATACCAACGTATTAAAAACATGTTACATTAAAAAACACCTGGCAAGCGTTGATGTTTAGCTTAGTGTTAAGATTATTCTGTGTTTACCTCTTAAACGTGATAAAATAAGAAGTGTTTCTATTTGGAACACATTTTAAGGATCCTTAGAGAAACAGAGATGTAATTAGACATCAACATTGAAGAAATAAACATTACCTCACACCAATGTTTAACTTTATAACATGTTCAGATGTTGCAAACCTCAACACTTTTTTTTCTGTGTACGCCCTCGTAGCGATTTGGGTATGACAATTCTTGTACCTTTCAGCACTATGCCATTGGCTTCTGTTAGTTCGGATCTCATTGGAGCGTACGTTGACGTTAGTCTGTCCGTATCTACCCATCCGTTGCGAATTTGTTCCTTGACCTTATGCAAAACTGGATCAAGTCGGGTTGCTTCTTGTATTTCCTGAAGCATATTCTCACTGACTGGCAGTGATCGCACGATTGAGTTGATATGTACTTGCAACTCTTCACTTGTTTCCTTGCATAGCTCATGTTCCTCCTTCGAGTGAGGTAAACTGGCTCTAGATAATGCGTCGGCCACTACCAAGTCCTTTCCCGGCTTGTACACCATGGTATATTGGTACCTGGCTAACTTGAGAAACAGTCTTTGGAGTCGAGGTGGGACTTCCGCCAAAACTCGTTTACCCATGGTTATGAGGGGTTTATGATCTGTTTCCAAAATAAAGGGTTTGCCGTACACGTATGTGTGAAATTTTTGACAAGCATAAACAAGACCAAGGCACTCTTTCTCAATCTGCGCATAACGCGTCTCGGCATCTGTGAGGGCTCGAGAAGCGTATGCAACCGGTTTCCAATGTCCCTCCTTGTTTTGCTGCAGTAGTACAGATCCCAAGCCACTGGTCGATGCATCCGTAGATAGTTTCGTAGGTAGACTTGGGTCGTAGAAGGTCAAAACGGGACTACTTGTTAGTGTATCCTTGATATACTGCCATTCCTTGTCGTGCTGAGGCAGCTTCTGTGGATCAGTGTCGTCCTTGAGCAGCGTGCGTAGATACCTTGTGTTTGATGAGAGGTTTGGGATATACTTTCCCACGAAGTTGACGAGACCTAAAGCTCTTTTAACTTCAGCCTTTGTTTGTGGTGTCGGCATGTGCATCACAGCCGCTACTTTGCTGGGGTCTGGTCTCATTCCTTCCTTTGAGATAATCTCTCCCATATATCGTAATTCCGTAGCACGGAAAACGCATTTAGCCGGATTTAAGGTTGCATTTGTTTGTTCCAGCCGCTTGAGCGCTGCACGTAGCGTCATGATCCTCCAATGTTAAACCCCAGACCAAAACATCGTCATGAATTGGGCGAGCTCTCTTGACGCTATCAAAAATTTGACTAAATACTTTGTAAAATATTTCCGGAGCGAACGATATTCCAAATGGTAACCGTCGGAAACAGTATCGACCGTAAGGCGTGTTAAATGTTGTTAACAACTGGCTATCGTCGTCTAACGGAATTTCGTAAAATCCCGATGCCGCATCGAGCTTTGAAAAATAGCCAGCACCTGCCAATTCGGCTTGAATTTCCTCCTTTGTCGGGATTTGATAATGTTCTCGCCTGATGTTTTGATTCAGTACTTGTGGGTCAAGACACAGTCTAAGTTTAGGGTCTTGCCTCGTTTCCTGACCATTGTCTGTTGTTTTGACTTTCTTTTCAACTATGACTAGGGGACTAACCCAACTGGTAGGTTCATCTACTTTCCTGATAATGCCCAGGTTTTCCAAACGCTGTAGCTCCTGTTAAAGGCCTTCCTTCAGAGCAAACGGTACTCTTCGTGGTGGTACCACTACTGGTACAGCGTCGGCTTCTAGTTTTATGTTGCATGACGTGGCTAAACAACCAATTCCTGAAAAGACCTTAGGGAATTCCTATAGTATTGTCTTTCTGAAATCTTCCTGTTCGTCTTCTAACGTAACCGCTGCAGTACTGACTCGATTCACCAAACCCAACTCTTCCGAAGTGCTTAGCCCTAAGAGTGGTACTAAGTGTGCGTCGACTAGGACAAAACTCGTTCTGATGGTAAAGTCTTTGTACTTGACATTCGCCTCAAACGATCCTAATGAGTTGATTTGGGATCCTCCATACGCAGTTAAATTTGCCTTCCGTGCAACTAGCTCTGGCTTTGGTTTCAGTTGATTGAACAGGTTGACTGGCAGTAAGTTCGTTTGCGCACCCGTATCGATTTTGAATGTGACCGGGAGATTTTGCAGTGACATTTCTTCCATCCAGTCTCGTGACCTTGAAATCTTGGTAGCGGTCTCTTGTTCTTCGACAGCCGTACCGATAATAAAGTCGTTTTCTTAATCGTTTTCTTAATCGTTTTCTTCATCTTCCCTTACGTCATGTATCTTTCCTGTACTTTTGCTTTTGCAGGCTTTAGCAAAATGATTCCTCCCGTGGCAAAGTAGGCATTCCTGGTTATACGCAGGACACTTGCGTCGCTCGTGACTTCCCAAACAACGAAAGCAATTCTTTATGAAGCCCTTACCCTGTGGTTTGGCAGGGGGACACGCTGTGGTATTTTTCCCTTGATTAGGGGCCTTCCTAGTGTCAAACTGGCTTCGCTTCCCTTGTTTCTTTGCCGTAGTTTTGTGAACAAAATCAATTTGCTGGTTGTCTGCCGAAGATGATTCTTGTTCCTCAAAGGATTTCATTTGCTTCTGAAGTGTTTCCGCTGCTTGGCATATCGCCCTGGCTTTCTTAAACGTTAAATCGGTCTCTGCCAATAACTGTTTACGCACCCTGACATCTCTTATGCCCGCAAGAATTTGATCTCGTATGATTGAGTCCTCTTGTGCTTGATAATTGCATGACTGTGCTAATAGCCGTAATGCAACGACATATTGTTCTATCGACTCGTGTTCCATTTGTAAACGACATCGAAAGACGTAGCGATCATGGGCTTCATTGCCTTGTGGCGTGCAATAATCTTTAAACAGCGCTACAACATTGTCATAAGTTCTATCCGTTGGTGCAGCGAATGTGAAAGTGTTATACACATCTATAGCTTCCTGACCCGCGATAGTTAAAAATAGGGAAAGTTTTTGCTTATCTGATCTTGCTGCTGCTGGTTCTGTTGCCATTTCGTACAATTCAAAACGTTGCAGGAAAACTTTCCATGCGTGTTGCGCATTTCCAGACCGCAAGCGAAGTTCCGGGGGTGACTTCACGTGTTCCGCCATATTGTTTTTTAGTTTTAGTTTGGTTTTGCTATTACGCACCTTGACCGAGGCTTACTACTCTCGTTCTCCTCGAAAAAAAGCGTGATGTCGAAAATTCTGGCACCATGTAATGTTTTCTTGTTTACAAAACTGTGTTACTGTGTCGTTATAATTAGTTTAACGTACTATTAGTTAACGTTGTTTAGAAACTACGTACTACGGATGTAAACATGAATAACTACGTTTTATTTCGTCACTGTCCCGGCTCTCTCTGCGTCTGGCTAGAGAGTAGCCTACATATATCGCTGAGGGGTATCACTAGCGACATCTGGT
This sequence comes from Phalangium opilio, assembly GCA_019434445.1. Classification (NCBI taxonomy): domain Eukaryota; kingdom Metazoa; phylum Arthropoda; class Arachnida; order Opiliones; family Phalangiidae; genus Phalangium; species Phalangium opilio. The sequence goes on from JAEQBA010001975.1 coordinate 246,675, forward strand.
ATACACTATCGTTACAGTGACTGAGATGTTAAATTGACTAAATTATTGCTTGACTCACTTGTTGATCTGGCCCTTTTTAAGTTTAATTTTGATACTTTATTAGTCTCCTTGCTTGTACTTGCTTTTGGTGAATTAGAGCTGACTCTATTCGGAACAATGTTTTTGTTTCTTCTCACTTGAGTCACTTTAGTTGGTTTTTGGGAGGGAACTTTCAAATTTTTGGGCTTAACTGTTTGACTAGTAGTCTCTTTACTTGCACAGCTCTTGGCTTTTGATCTAAACTTGGTACTTTTTTCCTTAAACCCGTAAAGCTGATCTCGGAGAGTTTGACCACCTTTACCTTTTTTAAGGCTGCTTGAAATGAATTCTTGGGGTCTGGCATGGATCATTTTCCTTGTCCACTCTTTGTAAAAGTTATTGATGGCCATTTCTTCCCAATTAAAGCCTTCTGGTAAAGCAGCATCAAATAACGCCTTTTGTTCTTTACATTGTATAAAAGCGAAACATTCGGCCACACATGTTTTAATCATTTCTGATCCATGTTTCATTAACGCTGCTTTATTAGCGTGTTCACGAACATTTTGATTAAGTACACGTATAAAATCCAAGAAAATGGTTTTGGGATAAATCATTTTTCCATTATCTCTTATCTGTAAATCCAACGGTAGACTTCCCTTTTCTAAAGGGTTCATTTTAATAAGCAGTGCAACCTTTTGGAGCTTATGATCTGCTATCCGCTTCTTCATTGCATGTTTTACGTTAACGCTAGATTTTGATGTTCTTGATAGGATCTCCCCTAAGCATCCACCCCCAAGTTTATAGAGAGCCGAGTCAGTTTCATCTTTGAAGTTAAGTATTGCGTAGTTAACTTCCTCGGTACTGTTAATATTTTCATCTTTGCTCAGTTTTTCTGGATACTTAGTTAAAATCTTGCAAAATGTCAGAGTTGAGGAGGTAATCACATTAATTAGCATAGCTTCATCATGGCTGCAGTCATTAGTAATGAGATTAGACCTGAGATTTTTGGCTTCGTTGAAGTATCGTACAGTTAATTCTGCCATCGACCGATTAGTTCTAATTTTAGCTTTGGTTTGAGAAGGCTTTGGTATGGGTTGAGTCGATTGACTAGGCCTATCCTCATCAGAATTCGACAAATTAACATCAGAATCCTCTTCCAAAGTGGTAACCACAGAATGAACAGGTCTTTTTCTGGGCCTTCCTCTTTTTTAGGCGTTGGAGGCTTGCATTGTATTTTAAAGGTGTTATAAAGCGTGATTAACCCTTCCAAATACCTTTTCGAGAGATAAGTAGTTGTTGGTAAAAATCTTTTCGAGTTGAAAGAACGAATGGACGCTTGATATTCCTAAGCTACGATATAGCTTCCTCCATTAAATTCCCTTCCGTAAGTTCCATTTCAAAATTTATTAACGAATAGGCTTTGCCTCAGTGGTTGCCTGCGATTTTCTTCGCAAAATAAATGTTATTATTATTATTATTATTAAATCATAACGTGTTTTCTTAAACTTACTGTCTTAAGCCTCTGCTTCAACCTACGGCCATTTTACTTCTGCTATTTTTACCGATTTCTTAATCCCAAAGTTCGCTATTAGGTGGCGCGTCAGATAGTATCCCAGCAACCATTGCACGACCTTTCTCGGTAGAAAATGGGGAACAAATACATCAATGTTTCAACCCCCCCTCGACGGGGCCAATGCATTTGTTTAATTATCCATTCTTCAATAACTTCGGTTCATTTACTTCTGCTTAAACTTAAATCTAATTAATGACAATTGGAAAGAGGAAAATCTAAATACCAGGCTTTCGTTTAAAACCGTTTTCAAGTCAAACAACCGAATAGTTATTGCATTACGGCTGCCACAAAATGGTTATTTGTAAAATATTTTCCCATGTTATTTCTATGGAAAAAGTTTATGTTTTTCATCAAAATATCGTAAAATTTTTATGGAAATGAAAACCACCCTTAGCAACTTTATTTTTTATAAAATAAACTATTAAATGAATCTTTTTGAAATTTTAACCACATATTGAGGGTCCGAATTGTAGTTCTGTGGAATTTTTTCAAAACAGTTAATACAATACAAAAAAAGTTATATCCAATCAAAAAACCATCCTTATACATTAAAGTCAGTATGAAGTCTTATCTAATAGAGCTACCGCTCTCCTAGAATATTATACCCTTTCGAACCATTAATATTCTTTACTTCAATTCTAATGGAAACGGAGCAGAAATAATGGTTTTTTCATTCTCGGCTTTTCAATGATAAAGTCCCTAAACGTCAAATTTTGGATCTAAGTGTTTTAATTGTTACTTTATTTTGTTTTATTAAGAAACTAATACTTAATGCAATTAATCTAATAAGTTTATTTACAAACTAAAAGTACATTGGGTGCTTTCGGACCGCGGTTGAAGGACCTTATATGTGGGGAACCGTGTAGCGGACAAATTACATCTATTAATCATTGCAGTACTTCAAAATATTCAGTAGACCCGAAAATGGTCAAAAAGCGATTTTGTAGGTGATGGATATGCTTTTCTAGACACTGTTCTATTTGTAGAAGTAATGTCAGTCCAAAGTTCAGACTCTGTTAAGGTGAGGTGCTACCATGTTAAGTTTTCAACATGTCAACGTATATTTCGAGAACGAGACTGACGAAGGACGCGGAGAATCCGAAGAGACAGACGCGGAAAATGACCATGAAAGCGGAGACGTTGATGACGACGAACGCATCAGGGGTTTCAATTTTCTGACATGGATGCATTTCGTTCTTCAAAGACGGGTTCAGATCCTCGAAGCAATCGCCCTCGGTCAGTTGTCGCAACCTGACAAATATGATTAATGTTATATTTGCAGAGTAAGGACTTAACGTAGGGGAAATAATCACACTTGGTTAATAATAACAAAAGAGCATTTAATAGTACGTGTGAACACCTCTAACTTCTTAGGCGAACCAAGGAGGGCCACACGGAGTGGATTATACAAAAAATAAAGATACACAAAATATACCACTAGATGGCGCTATTGTCTCTGATTTTATTCAGTCCCCGCCAAATTCGAATCTTGCACTGACACCCCTCCTGGATCAGCGATCCCCATCATCTTCAGGTGTTGATGCAATTTTGGGCCTGTTATTATCTTTGTGAATTGATCTGCAACATTTAAGTCGGTTTTCAAGTAAAATAGCTTCATCTTCTTATCTTCAATGAGGTCTCGAACGTGGAAAAGTTTCAAGTGTATGTGCTTGGAACGATCGGAAGTGGTTGGGTTTTCAGCTAATTTCATAGCCCCCTGATTATCAATATTCACCCTCATTGGTGAACTAAGCAAGTGGTCTTGACCTATTTCTCCGAGTAGGTTTTGCAACCAACAGCTCTCTTTGGCAGCTTCACTTAATGCCACAAATTCCGATTCCACTGTGCTAAGCGAAACACATCTTTGTTTCCGGCTCGTCCAGCTGACTATAGTTCCTCCTAGCTTAACTGCGAAGCCGCTGAATGATTTTCGGTCGGTTACGTCAGCCCCCCAGTCTGCATATGTAAAAATCTCAGCCTTTTGGTCTGTTTTCTTGAATCGTAAAGCTAGGTTTCTGGTTCCATTTAAATATCTGAGAATGTGTTTCACTCCTGTCCAATGTTCCTGAGACGGTCTCTGATTGAACTGGCTCATGAACGTGGATGCAAACGCTAAGTCTGGTCTGGTGTGAGTTGCCAGGTATAGAAGGCTTCCTATTATATGTCGATACACTGATGCCTTTTCCTCATCTAATTCGTTCCCGTCTTCACAATGCGTATATTTTACTCCTAGGGCAAGTGGAGTCGCTGCATTCTTTGAATCTAACATTCCCATTTTATTTAAGATTTCTTTCGCGTATTGTGATTGGTCCAAAGAGTAGGCACCTTCTTCGGTTCGGGTTACTCTCATAGATAGTATATGGCTCACTTCTCCCAGATCTTTTACCTCCTAATGTTTGGATAACTCTGCTTTTATTCTTTTAATTTCTTCATTAGTTCCATAAAGTACTTCATCGTCAACGTATGTTGTAATTATTATTCCTCGTCCACGTAAATAATATACACAAGGGTCTGCTCTACAACGTTTGAATCCTTGTCCTTGAAGTACTCCATCTAGGTGTCTGTTCCATTGCCTGCCGGATTGATGAAGACCGTATATACTTTTTCTTAGCTTTAAAACTTGATCTTTGTTTTGAAGATCATCAGACGAGGGTTTTAACGTAATTTATGCGTACATTTCCTCGTCCTGTACATTTTAAAGTGCCCCCACCGGCAACTTCTACTTCAGTTTCTTCTTCGTTGAAGGTGACAAATTTATCTTTGTGAGAAGTCATGTGGTCGGTAGCTCCACTGTCTATGATCCAGGCACCACTATTGCTAGTGTTTCCTAATCGTGCGGCATTTAACGCCATATGTCCTGTCATGTTGCTAACGTCATTGATTGCGATTGCTTTTGCCGCCGAATGTTTCAGGTTTGTAGCTGTAGAGCTCTTCTCCTTTTCTTTCTTCTCTTTATCTTCTTCATAAGGGCAGTCTCTTGCTATGTGGCCGAATTCGAGGCATATATAGCATCTTCGGTTCGAAAGATCTCTATTTTCTACTTTCTGCGGCATCCTTGATTTAGCTGACCCTCCTTTAAATCCTCCTCTATTACCCCCTCGAAAGTTGCGACTTCTTTCCGAAACTTTGAAAGTATTTCTTGTTGTGAGAGCTTTCGTGTCTGACATGTCACTTTCCATCTCGCTTTTCTTAGCATATTCTATGCGTTTCTCTTCTTCGTTTAGTTTAGATTTTATGTTTGACATTGTTAAATCGTCATTGTCGATCCGTAGACTACGAGCTACAAATTCGTATTCTTTGGGTAAGCCTAGAATAGCAAACCCTGCCAAAACAGTCTCTTCAAAGATAAATCCTGCGCTTCTCACTTTGTGTATAAAGACCTACACGTCTGGTTAAATATTCTCCGATGGTTTCAGCATCTTTCTTCGTGCATGACACGAATTCCTTCACTAAGAGTAAACCATGCCAAGTATCAAGTTTCGTATGTATTTCTTCTAGTGTTGTCCATATGTCTTTGGCACGAACGCAATCTGCGATATCATCGAGTCCTTCATCGTTCAGAATCATATAGAATATAGATTTAGCCTTATGATCTAACGCTGTCTGAGCGGCCGTTAAATCTTCTCCAAAACCAGGAGATACAGCATTCCAACATTCTTTTGCTTCTAATAGGCCTTGTGCCCTCATCGACCAGTGTCGGTAATTATTAGAATTTAACTTCTCTACCTTGTAATCGTCTCCCATTGCTCTGGTGTATCTTCAGTTCCTTTATTCTCTTTGTTGATTCTGCTTCTCCAACAAAAGGAAACGTCCTTCAGTTAAGCCTTTGTCTCTTCTAGTAACTTTTCTTCTTTGAGTTACATTAATATTTGCGCTATTTCTTCACTTAAAGCGCAGTGAGATCAGTGCTGGCGCCCATAACCTGTTATATTTGCAGAGTAAGGACTTAACGTAGGGGAAATAATCACACTTGGTTAATAATAACAAAAGTGCATTTAATAGTACGTGTGAACACCTCTAACTTCTTAGGCGAACCAACGAGGGCCACACGGAGTGGATAATGTGGATTATACAAAAAATAAAGATACACAAAATATACCACTAGATGGCGCTATTGTCTCTGATTTTATTCAGTCCCCGCCAAATTCGAATCTTGCACTGACAATTAAATCATTTCCACCAGAAACATACAACTTCGAAGGAGACACTAACCTTTTGTTGATGGTCTTGATCAGAGTTTGCGAAATGTTTTTCTTGAAATACAACACTCCGTACATTATCATTAAAGGTTGACTTAGTTTCAACTTGCAACTTCCTGTCTTCGCGTACCGGGTCTTCATTATATTCCAGTGAAGTGTATCCTCAGAAACGATAAATTTTTTTTCGATTTTAAATTTCCGAATGAATGTCGTCGTTAATCGTTAAAGAGGCAAATGTCTGATGAAACGATTTTGGGTTCCCATCTGCTTGTTTTATTACTTCCGCATATGCCGCGATAATCAACGCATTTTTCTAAATCGAGAATATGAGTAATAATAATAAAAAAAAACACTTCTTTATACCGATTGATGAAGTGACGTGGAATTCTTATATTAATCTGACCTGAATGAAACTGGTATATCCCGAGTTTTTTACCAGCAAAGGTTTCGCAGTGGGAAAGTCAAATACATCGTCGATGGTGTCGAAGGCAAGTGCTTCCGATTGGCTCGAAAACTGTGACGTCATTTCCGAGGATACGAAAACCAATAGAACGAAAGACGCCAAACTCCACGAGACCGAAAGAAAACGAGCGACTCCGTTGCAATTCAAACTTTGAGGACCTGAGAATGAAATCGAATAAAATAATGAAATGAGCATATCGCTTCTCTAAAAGTTCTTACTCGTTCCCAGAAGGCATTGCAACAAAAACATGAAGGGCAGTTCAGATTTGACTTTGCCATATTTTCAGTTTAGTTTCCCCGTCATGTAAATCAGCAGAATGACACCGATGAACAAAACAACTATCTAGATATATTAAATGCTTATATCCCATTGGATAGAATCCGTTGGGCAGAATTTCATTCGACAAAAATCCCATTCGGCCGAAAATCCCGTTCGACAGAAATCCCATTCGGCCAAAAATCCCATTCGACAGAAATCCCATTCGAAAGAAATTCCATTCGGTCGGAAATCCCATTCGACAGAAATACCATTCGGCCGAAAGTCCCATTCGGCCGAAAGTCCCATTCGACAGAAATCCCATTCGACAGAATGGTCATGTGAATGAATTCATTAAGTACAAGAAGAGAATCCAACCGTACATGGGGCAAGCAGCCATTCTCGTTCTGCCAAGAGCCAACGCTAGAGGTAGTAAACGATGACTGGTGTCGCTTTTTGGCCCAAGCTTGAAGCTGCTGTTAACGACAATTCCGGCTTATTTATGGAATAAATGAATTCGTCTATATCCGATTCCACACACCGAACCTAACCAAACGAAACCCTAACCAAACCTAACCTAACCAAACCTAACCTAACCAAACCTAACCTAACCAAACCTAACCTAACCAAACCTAACCAAACCAAACCTAACCAAACCAAACCTAACAAAACCAAACCAAACCTAACAAAACCAAACCTAACCTAACAAAACCAAACCTAACCAAACCTAACCAAACCTAACCAAACCTAACCTAACCTAACCTAACCTAACCTAACCTAACCTAACCTAACCTAACCTAACCTAACCTAACCTAACCAAACCAAACCTAACAAAACCTAACCAAACCTAACAAAACCTAACCAAACCTAACCTAACCAAACTAAACCAAACCAAACCAAACCAAACCACACCTAACCAAACCTAACCTAACCTAACCTAACCTAACCTAACCTAACCTAACCTAGCCTAACCAAACCAAACCTAACCAAACCTAACCTAACCTAACCTAACCCTAGGCCAACCTAGAAAATAAGAATATTTTGGAAAAGGCCCATGTTTATTTTTCAACGACCTTAATAAATATAGCATTATGAAATGCGAAATCGCACCAATGGGAAATTCGCTCCAACGAGACTTCTGTCCAACAGGAATGGGAATTCTGCTCAATGGGAATTAGGTCCATTGGGAACAGCCGGCTAGCTTCGATCAATTAGAACAACTTATTTTTTATTTCGGTCCAATGGAATTTCGTTCCAATGGAATTCTGTTCAATGGTTATATACCATATTAAATATCAAAAACTTTAGTCCACTGTTTCAACATGGATAAAATTATAAACCAAACGAAAATATTTTTCCAGAGAGTTTAATCAACACTTGAAAGCTTTACTGATAAGCTTCAGGAAAGTGAAACTTGACGTCTGATTACAATTTTATATGCAAATTAGGAAAGACAAGTTACCCATATGTCGACAACGGAGAAAATTTCGTTTTCATTTGATTGGTTTGTTCCGAATTATATTTGGAGTCTCGAAGCCAAAAATGGCTGCGAAGATGGAAAGGAATTGAAACGATCAGTGGTTAGAGACAAAGGAGATAATTCAAAATCTCCCTCCTGTGTATTCGAAATGTTAACTCGATTATTAATGAAAGAAGTTGACCAAGAACTAACTATATATTGCTATAAGAATATGACAAAACTAAGATTATAAACCGAAAGACTCCGTGCCCTAATTATTTCCCAAAGTTCTTTGTTATTTTCATGAAAATTAAACCTTAAAATGGCAAATACAACAAAACCATGAAATTTCATTTCTAGGAAGCTAATCCCTAAAATATTCTTAGTATCGAGAATGAATTCTTAGCTCAGTATATATTTTTAATTATACATTTCTCTCGAGCATTCCTAGAAGTCCGTTCCAAGAATTATTAACTTTCGCTCCCCAAAACTTGTCAGCATTCGGGATAAGAGTAATGCTGAAAAACATTCCCACCTTTGCGGTTATTTCGCAAATCAGAAAAGCAGACCACTAACGTTACGTTTAGTTACTTGATATTGTCGAGTGTTTGTAGAACATGCAAGAATTTAATCATGTAGCCAGTTTTCTCTCCTTGTTCATTCAAATAAATAAATGACGATAACTGGTAAAAATATAACGTACTCAGCTGAAGTTTATGAAAGACAAATGCTGAACTTAATCTAGTGAATTTTCTTATTTCAAGGAAATTCTTGCCATTACACTAGTAACATTATTTTTGAACAGTAGTAAATCACGAAATGCTTTAAACTTACTGCCATGAAGGTTGCTTTGTAGTATTTTGCTGTTTCGACGTGCATTATTATCAGTTTTTAATTTATCTATTGTAGTCGAGGCAGTCTCGTAAGAGAACCAATTGCGAAAAAATGAAATGTAATAGAATGTATTTTGGTCTCTTCTCAAGTAGCCCCGTTCTTCGACATAGCCGCCTCGCAGTATTCTTAATGCGTGTAGAATTTAGCTTTCGTTGATCCCGCCTTGAGCAAAGCGAGCAGTCACTCGAATAAATTGAAGGAAATCCTGAGAAAACCCTTTGCGTGTTTTTCGCTTTCGGTTGGGTACGTTAATTTTAATTTCGGGCATAAGTGAATATTGAAACCCGTTGGAACCATGAAAATAATAAAGTTTTCCAAAGTAGCGAAGGAATCAGAGCAAGGACAATGGTCCTACCTTTCTCGAGATGAAAATCTTTTTTCGGGATCGATGACGTGTCGACTTTTGTGGGAACTCGAGTCGTTAGTTGCTAAGCAGCCACTTTCTATTTTCGCTAGTTTTTGACGCGTCTAACAAAGTATTTTACACTTAAATGTTTAAGACTTATTTCAGTTAAAAAGGCAGTATAGTTGATTTTAAACTCAATACTATTCGTAAATGAGTTCTCAGTTTTTCATTGTTCTTGGTGCAGTTATGCATAAAAAAACCCCATAAATTGCAAACGTATGAAGTATTTTTCCTTAAACTCGTACTCAAGTTAGCGCTCACTAGTGGATGTTTAACTGCAGTATTATTTTGATGGCGAGTTTAAAATTAGCTTGTGGGTATCGATTCTCCCAAAACCGAGTGCACCCAGGCAAACAATTAAGAAGCGCAGTCTTAGGAAACTCTTTGCGTGTTTCAACTTCTTTTCCGAGCCTTTGTGGCATGAGTGAATATTATAATACCCTTTTGAACCATTAATCTTGTTTACTTCAGTTCTGAAGGAAACAGAGCAGAAATAATGTTTTTTTTTCATTGTCGGGTTTTCGATGATAAAGTTCCTAAATGTCAAATTTTGGATCTAAGGTGTTTTAATTGTTACTTTTGTTTGTTTTAATAAGAAACTGATAATGCAATTAATCAAATAAGTTTATTTACAAACTAAAAGTACATTGGGTGCTTTCGGACCGAGGTTGAAGGACCTTATATGAATTTCAGTGGGGAACCGCGTAGTGGCTTAATTACATCTATTAACTATTGCAGTACTTTAAAATATTCAGTAGACCCGAGAATGGTCAAAAAGCGATTTTGTCGGTGATGGATATGCTTTTCTAGACTCTATTCTAATTGTTGAAGTAATGTCAGTCCAAAGGTCAGACTCTGTTAAGGTGAGCTGCTACCATGTTAAGTTTTCAACATGTGAACGTATATTTCGAGAATGAGTGTCGCCAAGGATGCGGAGAACCCAAAAAGACAGACGCGGAAAATGACCACGAAAGCGGAGACGTTGATGACGACGAACGAGTCCGGGGTTTCCGTTTTCTGACAGGGATGCAATTCATTCTTCAAAGACGGGTTCAGATCATCGAAGACATCGCCCTCGGTCAATTGGCTTGGCGCAACCTGGAAAATATGCTGTAATTAACTTTACTATAAACCTTTAACTTTAACAGGAGACACAAACCTCTTGTTGACGGTCATGATCACTGTTTGCGAAATGTTTTTCTTGAAATACAACACCGAGTAGGTTATCATTAAAGAATGGCTAAGTTTCAATTTGCAACCTCCTGTCTTGGCATATCGGGTCTTGATAATATTCCAGTGAAGATCATCAGAGGAGATGATAAATTTTTCTCGATTTTCTATTCGTGAATGAATGTCGTCGTTTTCGGTTGAAGTGCCGTATGTCTGGTAACACGAATCTGGGTTCGCATCTGCTCTCTTTATTACTTCCGCATATGCCGTGTTATGCAGTGCATTTTTCTAAATCGAAAATGAAAGAAATTTAAGAACTGACTTCTATTTACCGAATGAAGAAGTGTCGCTAAATTCTTATATTGACCTGACCTGAATGAAACTGAATTCTGCCGTGTTTTTCGTCAGCAAAGGCTTCGCATTGGGAAAGTGAAATACATCGTCGATGGTGTCAAAAGGAAGTACTTCCGATGTGCTCGAATATTGTGACGTCATTTCCGAAGATACGAAAACCAATAGAACGAAAGACGCCAGACTCCACGAGACAGAAAGAAAACGTGAAACTCCGTTGCAATTCAAACTTTGGGGACCTTAGATTGAAATTAATTTCAATTATGAAATGAGCATAGCGTTGCTCTAGAAGTTCTTACTCGTTCCCAGAATGCATAGCAACAAAAACATGATGGGCAGTTCCGATTTCACTTGGCCATATTTTGAGTTTAGCTTCCCCGTCATGTAAATCAGCAGAATGACACCAACAGACCACACAATTATCTAGATACAATTCGTATCAACACTTTAAGAATATTGAACATAAGGTCAATTGCTTCTTGATGAATACAAATTTAAAAGCTAAATTAAACATTTTTGAATAGATTATTCAGTTTAATGTAGACCTTCAATAGAAAACGTAATTCCCGGAAAGTGAAACTGGACATCTTTGATCATTTTTTTACCTTGAAATAAGGAAAGACTAATTTACCCATTTACTGACAACCGAAAAAATATCGTTTTCGTTTGATTGATTTGTTCCGAATAATATTTGGGATCTCGAAATCAAAAATGGGTGCGAAGATTTGAAGGAATTGAAACGATCTGTGTTTAGAGACATGGGTAATAGTGAAAAATCTCCCTCCTGTGTATTGAAAAGTTTTCATCAGTTATTAATGAAAGAAGATGACCAAGAACTAACTCGTTTTACTGTAGGAATATGGCAAAACTCGCATTCTAAACAAATTCTCCCATGTTAATGAAAAGTAACCACCTTATAAATCTCATAGTTACTTATTTGCAAATTAACTATGCCCTAATTATTTTCACGACAATTTAGCATTAGATTACAAAGTTTACTATTTCCAACCTAAGCCTGAAAGTAAGCGTGGATTGTAGAAGAAGCTGAAGCCATGTTGACATATTCTTAGTATAGAGAAGGTGTTCTTGGCTCAGTATATATTTTTAATTATACATTTCTCTCGAGAATTCCTACCATTCCATTCCAAGAATTATTAACTTTCGCTCCCCAAAACTGATCAGCATTCGGGATGAGAGTAACGCTGAAAAACACTTCCATTATTCCCTTTATTAGGAGTAGCGTTAAAACAGGTCATTAATGTTGTATATATAGAAATAGATCATACGAGATTGTCTAGATGGCGTAACTGGGTATTAGTTATAACTTATACCGCTAGGTGGCTAGGGGCTTCCTAAACAAGAAAGGACGGAACGGGCACTTAGTTTGTGACTACCTCACTGAGAGGTTAGATTTTAATTATGTAATAAAACTCTTTTAAATTAAACTAAGTCTATTTATTGTATCCACCACAACATGGTGATAGAGGTGGGATGTTATTAATAACGTGAAAGTAACCTCAAAAAATTCTACGATCCTACGCTCATCATGGCGTCCTTCAAAGTCCCACCTGAGTTTGAACTCGGCTCTGATCCAGCTACATCATGGGCTGAATATATGGAGAGTTTTCTTATTTACGTCGCTGCAACTAAACTACACGCTGAAACTATAGCAACACAACGAGCGACTTTTCTACATATTGTGGGCCTTCCTGGACGTCGGCTATACAATACTCTACCAATTAACGAACAAGACGACGCTCGCACATTAGCGGTAATTATCAAAGCTTTTGACGATTATTACCAACCTTATAAGAACCTGACATATCTCCGTTACAACTTTCTACAAACTAAACAAGTTCCCAATCAATCCATCGATCAATTCGTCACTGATTTAAGGACCAAGGCCCAAGGCTGCGAATTTTTAACTTTAACGGATTCATTAATAGCTACGCAAATAGTATGTGGCATTAGAAACGAGAAGCTTCGCAAAGATTTATTAGCTACCCCTAATCTCACTTTGGATACTGCCGTGAAATTATGTCAAGCCGAGGAAATAGCAACACGCCATGCACAAGTCATGAGTCAAAACGGTGGTCATAATGGTCCAGAAACAGCTGATGCCAACATTATGCAATCACTTCATGCAATAGAACGGCAACTTCAAGTTTGTTATTGCCTAACTCTACATCAAGAATTGGATAGTATCGATACGTATTCTACACTCCCCGCTAGTGATGATATGATCCATGATCAACTACTGCTCTGTGATTTACCGCTTGTATTTAAAATTGACACGGGCTCGCAAGTGAATATTATATCTCAGAAGATCTATGATTCATTACCTCATGCTACCCGTCCACTTTTGCGACAGCCTATTTATAAAATAAAGGCCTATTCCGGACATCAAGTACCCATTCTTGGTATGATGGATGCCAGTTGTTCTTCGTCTATAGCTCTCGGTCAGTTTACATTCTACGTAACTACTCAAGATCGAACTCCTATCCTTGGTGCGGCAGCTGCTCAACAACTTGGTATAATTGAACATCATCAGTTCCCTCCACCTCAAACCCAAGTGAAATCTGTCTCAACACTTACGCCAACCCCACATACCGCGGTCCAGCATACCGTAGAAGAAATAGCCCAGCAATATCATACACTTTTTGACAAAGTGGGCAAACTACCGGGAATACACGACATTAAATTAAAACCTTATCCGACTCCATCGATTAGCGCCGCTCACAAGATACCTCACGCCTTACGCGAACCTGTGCGTCAAGAGCTCGGTCGAATGTTGAAACTAGCTATTATCACTCCGGTATCGGGACCTTCTGAATGGGTTCATCCCATGGTGGTGACCCCAAAGCCGAGACAAGCCCATGAACCCATTGCTGTGCGTATATGTATGGATCCAAGAAAATTAAATTCTTCAATTAAACGAGAGCCGTTCCCTTTACTTACGACGCAGGAGATCTTCGCCTCATTATCCGGGAAGACCGTCTTTACCGTACTAGACGTTCAAAGTGCCATTTGGCATATTCAACTATCGGAAGCCAGCTCACATTTATGCACTTTTGCTACTCCTTATGGGCGTTTCCGATATTTACGTTACCCCAATGGATTGGTCACGGGCTCCGAGGTTTGTCAACGAACTTTACGAACTATATTTCCAATCGAAGAATTTCCACAAGTACAAATTTCGACTGACGATTTTCTAATATCCGACGTAGATCTCCCTACTCATAAAATATCGTTAATTAAGGTATTTCAACGAGCCCTTGAAAACAACCTATGTTTTGGTACGAGAAAAATGTCACTGGCAGTCAATCGGGCAACCTACTTGGGCCATATTGTAACCTCTGATGGTGTTGAAGTCGATCCCGCAAAAGTGGAAGCTATTTGTTCTCTACCACCTCCGAAGGATAAAAAAGCTCTTCAGAGCTTCCTGGGAATGATAAATTATATCACAAGATTTCTACCAGGAGTCAATGATGATACCGTTCCCCTTCGCCTCTTGCTTAAGAAGGATGTCATATATCAATGGGAAGAGGAACATCAGCAACATTTCGACTCTCTTAAACGACTCGCTTCATCAGCTCCAGTCCTTGCCTATTTTGACTCATCTAAACCAATAACATTATCCGTTGACGCTAGCCTAACGGGACTGGGTGCAGTATTATTACAAGAAGGGAAACCAGTAGAATATGCTTCTACCACCTTAACTCCGACTCAATCTCGTTATTCGCAAATAGAAAAAGAATTACTAGCCATTGTATTTGCCTGTGAACATTTCAATTACTATGTAGCTTGCACTAAATTTACTGTACAAACTGATCACAACCCACTCTTGGCTATTCTCAAAAAAACCATTCATCTCCTTACTCCTAGACTTCAGAGATTGACAATGCGTCTCTTCCGGTACCAGATGGAACTTGTATATGTACCCGGATCTCAGCTGTACATTGCTGACTTGCTCTCTAGATCGCCACAACCTCATACATTAGTTAATACTGATCTCTTGGAGGGCCCTTCAGCAACAGTTTACGCCCTTTCGACACTGTTGCCCAAGCAACAAGACCACTTCCGAACTGCCACGGCGAACGATCCAGACTTGAAAGAAATTATGACTTTTATTCACACCTCCTGGCCTAAAACATCGAAACAACTCTCAACACAACTGAAGCATTATTGGCCTTTCCAAGACGAGTTGCATATTGACCAGGATTTAATCTACAAAGGTCACACCTTGGTGGTGCCACAAGAACTACGATCAGAAGTTATTCGAGAAGTCCACGGCGCTCACCAAGGAATTAACGCTTGCGTTGCGGTTGCTAAATTGAACTATTTTTGGCCGGGAATGCACACTGATATAACAACATATATACAAGCTTGCGATGTTTGCGGTACTAAAGGTGCAGCCAATCGCGCCATGCCTATGACACCGTACCCAATTCCGTCACTACCCTGGGAAATGGTTGCAACAGACTTATTTCATGTCAATTCCAGTACATATATCATACTCGCCGATTATTATTCTAAATTTGTGGAGGTCAAGGAATTAACTCAAAGCACATCCAACCACGTTATAAACTTTCTAAATCAAGTATTTGCACGACATGGTGCACCCCAACGGCTTGTGTCCGATAACGGTCCACCTTATAATTCGGCTCAATTTAAACACTTTTTGGAGCAATGGGGAACCATTCACATAACTTCATCACCACACTATCCTCAATCAAATGGGTTTGTTGAGAGAATGGTTCAAACCATAAAAAATTCAATAATCAAGACAAAACCGGCCAACAAGGACTTGCAATATGTTATCCTGACTCATAATTCTACACCTCGCGGCTCATTACCATCTCCCGCTGAAATGCTCATGGGAAGGCGCCTACGTACATGCGTAACAACTAATTATAAATCACTACTACCTCGCTATTCTACAGCTAAAGAACGCAAAATATTGCAAGAAAGACAAGATGCCATGGTCGAACACGCTAATAAGGGATTCAAGGGAAATCTCCCTCCTCTACAACCCGGAACAAGAGTGAGATATTACGACAGCCATCGTAATTGGTTGCCAGCAACAATTATCTCTAGAGCGTCTGAACCACATTCTTATAATATTCCTACAGACCGTCACCAAATCTTTCGTCGTACCAGAACCCAATTAAAATTAAAAACGGAACCCTTATCTTCTCCTCTTACTACACTAACTTCATCAGGCCATACTCCTTCGTCCACATTGTCGGCAACGTTAATGCGAACAATAGCATCACTACCCACCACAACACCATCGCTTCCTGCAATAAACACAATCAACTCACCAGCTTCGACATCGATTCCTGCTACGACTATAACCCACTCAAACGCTACTCCACCGCTTTCAAGAACAACAACAACAACAACCTACTCAACAGCTTCGATACCTCCCCCTGGAACGACTCTAAATCAAACACCAACTGCAATAGCTCCAGTACAAACTCAACCTAGTGAAACAACACTGGGTACCTTACCATTATACCAACCTCCTGAACTGACTAAGACTCCATCTCAACAGTCTACTTTGCAAATGCATCATCGACCACAACACTTAGCAGCACAGAATATTGCGCCACTGACTCATCAAAGCAACTCACCTTGTCTACCTTTACAAACATTTACCAAATTGACACCACAAAGGACAACATCAGAACATCCTATCACAGTGACAGGACCACCATCTCATTCTCATCCGTTCCCCCCTACACGGTCCGGCCGCATACCCAAAATACCGATCCGTTTCCAAGATTAACTAATCTCCGGCGTACATTTAATGATAATAACAATGATTTATTAGTATTGTATGTATACAAGCAACTAGGAATGATATCGGATTATCTTGTAGATAAGATGTTGTATAACTTAACACTTTTGGGAAAAAGAAAGATGTTGGATGTCGTATAACTTAAAACTCTTAGTATAACTTAAAATTTTTAAGGAAAAGAAAGATGTTGTATATATAGAAATAGATCATACGAGATTGTCTAGATGGCGTAACTGGGTATTAGTTATAACTTATACCGCTAGGTGGCTAGGGGCTTCCTAAACAAGAAAGGACGGAACGGGCACTTAGTTTGTGACTACCTCACTGAGAGGTTAGATTTTAATTATGTAATAAAACTCTTTTAAATTAAACTAAATCTATTTATTGTATCCACCACAATTAACATTACTTGATATTGTCGAGTGCTTGTAGAACATGCAGGAATTTAATCATGTAGCCAATTTTCTCTCCTTGTTCATTCGAAAAAACAAATGGCGAAAACTGGTAAAAAATATAAATTACTCAGCTGAAGTGTATGAAAGACAAAAGCTGAACTCAATCCTGTGACTTATCTTAGTTCAACGAAGTCCTCGCGATTGGACTAGTAACATTATCTTTGAACAGTAGTAAATCATGAAATGCTTAAACTTACTTCAACAAAGGGTGCCTTGTAGTATTGTGCTGTTTCGTCATGAGTCATTATTTCTTTTCAATTCCTTAAATGTTGTCGTGGGAGAAACAATTGCAAAAGAATGAAATGTTTTAGAATGTATTCAGTTGTTTCGGTCCCTTACGCCGTTCTTCAACATAGCAACTAATGAGTATTTTTATTGCGTGTAGAATTTAACTTGTGGGGATCGATTCTCACGCAACCACGAAAATTATTTGAAAAATTTCCGATAAAACCATTTGCGTGTTCTAACTTGTTTTCCAAGCTTTCACTTTCTTATGTTTCATTAAATTTATAAAGTAAGTGAATATCGAACCACGTTGTAACAATGAAAGTAAGAAAGGTTGTTACGTAAGTTTTGAAGGAATCGGAGCGGAGATAATGGTTCTACCTTTCTTCGGAGGGAAACTTAATGTCGGGATCGATATAAGGGCGGTCGACTGTCGTGGAACTCGAGTCGTTCGCTGTTAAGTAACCAATTTCTAGAGTCGTTAGTTTTTCACGCTTTTAACAAAGTATTTTATGTTTAAATTCTTAAGACTGTCATCAATTAAAGGGGCAGTATAATTATGTCTTGTTTGTTGTCGAATCTATACTATTGGCTCTCAAGTTTTCTTTCCGAACTTTGGCTTGTTAGTTTTACTTTTAATTTCCAGCAACATTGTTTATTGCCGCGTGTCGGAACGACTTAACATCGTTGGTTGTTTTCCAAAGTTCTAATGGAAACAAGAGAGATAATGGTTCTACCTTTAATTCGGGGAATTACATTATTTCGTGATCGATGATTATTTGTTGATTGTTCTTGGCGCGTTTTAGTGCTAAGTGAGTGAACTTTGTTTAATATCACCAGTTTTCGAAGTGTGTCACGATATTAACTTCGACAGTGGATTGATATTATACTGATGTGATGGTTTAGTCAAGTAACTGACGCGCGATAGAAACACTGATTAAGCGACTAAAGAAAAATTCTCTTCTTTTGCCGCGAACGATATTTTTGTTGAGGACCATGTAGGGATCAAATTACGTCCATTAACAATTGCAATAGTTGAAATTATTCAGTGCACCAGAGAATGGTTAGAAAGGGATTCTGTGAGTGATGGATATGACTTCGTAGACACTATTCTTTTAGTAGGAGTGGTAATGTTGATCCAAAGCTCAGACAAAGGTAAGCTACGGTTCTACCATGTTAACTTTCAACATGTGAACGTATATTTCGAGAACGAGAGTGATGAACGATACGGAGAATCCGAGGAGACAAACGCGGAAAACGACCATGAAAGCGGAGACGTTGATGACGACGAACGCGTCAGGGGTTTCCGTTCTCTGACAGGGATGCATTTCGTTCTTCACACACGGATTCAGATCCATCAAGCAATCGCCCTCAGTCAATTGGCGCAGTCTGGCAAATACGGGGAAATAAACTCAACCATAAACGTAAAACTTCGAAGGGGACACTAACCTTCTGTTGACGGTCTTGATTAGCGTTTGCGAAACATTTTTCTTGAAATACAACACTGACTGGGTTATCGTTAAAGGTTTCCTTAGTTTTAATTTGCAACTTCTAGTTTTGGTGTACCGGGCCTTGATGATATTCCACGCAAGAATATCCGTAGAAATGGTAAACTTTTGTCGATTTTCAACTCCCGAATGAATATCATCATTTTCCATTAAAGTGCCGTATGTCTGGTAACACGAATCCGGTTTCGCATCTGCTCTCTTTATTACTTCAGCATATGCACTGTTAATCAAGGCATTTTTCTACATCAAAAAATAAAAGAAATCAGAAAACATTTCTTAAAAGCTAATAAGGGCACCGCGCATGACTTATAAACTAATGGGCAATTCTTCTGACCTGAATAAAATTGAAAATTGCATCGTTTTTTACCAACAAAGGCTTCGCATTGGGAAAGTGCAATACATCGTCGATGGTGTCGAAGGGTAGCGCTTCTGATTTTCTCGAAAACTGTGACGTCATTTCCGAGGATACGAAAAGCAATAAAACGAAAGACGCCAAACTCCACGAGACCGAAAGAAAACGTGAAACTCCGTTGCAATTGAAACTTTGAGGACCTGAGAATGAAGTTTAAATCGGTTATGAAATGAGCATAGCGTTACATTATTACTTCTTACTCGTCCCCAGAAGACATTGCAACAAAAACATGAAGGGCAGTTCCGATTTCACTTTTCCATATTTAGAGTTTAGTTTCCCCGTCATGTAAATCAGCAGAACAACACCAACGGACCCCGCAATATCTAGATATTTTCGTAGAAAACACATAGGTCAACTACTTCAACATGGATAAAATTATAAACCAAACGAAACATATTTTTCTAGTGTATATACAGTTCAATCTACAATAGAAAGCTTCATCCTGTTGACTGATAAAGACTGATAAACTTTAGGAATGTTAAACTTGATGTCTTTGATTACAAAAACTATACGGAAATAATTAAAAATACCCATTTGTTGACAACAGAGAAAATATCGTTTTCATTTGATTAGTTTGTTCCGAATAATATTTGGGTTCTCCATGTCAAAAAAGGGTGAGAAGATGGGAAGGAATTGAAACGATCCGTGGTTAGTGACATGGGTAATAGTGAAAAATCTCCGTCCTGCGTATTGAAAAGGTTTTATCAATTATCATGAGTGAATCATATACTAGCTCCCTATAAGTTACTCAGTGACACTGGCCTAATGTATCCAGCATTTTCTTCCGAATAGTAGTCGAGAGGAGGGGAGGCGGGTGAAAGGATTTACTCCCATTTAACCCAAACCGTTTCTCCCAATTCCCATATCTCCCAATCCCATTTAACCCAACACTATGTCTTTTCCCCCAATTTCTTTTGTCCCAATTCAGCATAAAACATATGTTAATAAGTTCAAAGAGAATCTTTTTGTTTTATTAACAATGATATGTTTCACATATTCAGTAGGAGAATGTTTAGGAAAAGGTGGCAGCTAACTGTTAGGAGAATATTTTGGAAAAGGTGGCAGCTAATTAATAGGAGAATATTTAGAAAAAGGTGGCAGCTAATTAATAGGAGAATATTTAGAAAAAGGTGGCAGCTAATTAATATGAGAATATTTAGAAAAAGGTGGCAACTAATTAATAGGAGAATATTTTGGAAAAGGTGGCAACTAATTAATAGGAGAATATTTTGGAAAAGGTGGCAACTAATTAATAGGAGAATATTTAGAAAAAGGTGGCAGCTAATTAATAGGAGAATATTTAGAAAAAGGTGGCAGCTAATTAATGGGAGAATATATAGAAAAAGGTGGCAACTAATTAATAGGGGAAAATTTTGGAAAATGTGGCAACGAATTAAAGGAACCATGGTTTTGGAAAAGGTGGCAGCTAAATATTAGGAAAATATTTTGGAAAAGGTGGCAGCTAATTAGTAGGAGAATTTATTTATTTATGTATTTATTGGAGGGATAGGGTTGCTAAGCAAATTGACTTATGTGCAACCCCCCCAAAAGCATTAAGGTACATCAAGTGAACCGAAAAATATTAAATTCAGGCGTTGTTGATTGTTTTGGAAAAGGTGGCAGCTAATTAATAGGAGAATATTTAGGAAAAGGTGGCAACTAATCAATAGGAGAATATTTAGGAAAAGGTGGCAACTAATTAATAGGAGAATATTTTGGAAAAGGTGGCAACTAATTAATAGGAGAATATTTTGGAAAAGGTGGCAACTAATTAATAGGAGAATATTTTGGAAAAGGTGGCAACTAATTAATAGGAGAATATTTTGGAAAAGGTGGCAAGTACTTAATAGGAGAATATTTTGGAAAAGGTGGCAACTAATTAATAGGAGAATATTTTGGAAAAGGTGGCAACTAATTAATAGGAGAATATTTTGGAAAAGGTGGCAAGTACTTAATAGGAGAATATTTTGGAAAAGGTGGCAACTAATTAATAGGAGAATATTTTGGAAAAGGTGGCAACTAATTAATAGGAGAATATTTTGGAAAAGGTGGCAACTAATTAATAGGAGAATATTTTGGAAAAGGTGGCAAAGAATTATTGGAACCATTGTTTTGGAAAAGGTGGCAAAGAATTATTGGAACCATTGTTTTGGAAAAGGTGGCAAAGAATTATTGGAACCATTGTTTTGGAAAAGGTGGCAGCTAATTAATAGGATAATAACCTAACCTAACCTAACGTTTTGAAAGCAACCCTTTGCAGCATAAAATATTAGACGAAACCATTCGATTGGGAGAAATGAGAATTGAATAGTTTGGGATAAAAATTCCAATTGGGAATTATAAGATTGGGAGAACTGGGAATCGGAAAGTTTGGGATAAAAGTGTATTTTGGGAAACACAGAATTGGGAGAAATGGGACCATACCGGTGAAAGTGATAGTAGACTGCGCCATCTCTTAGGGCTTTGAAATTAATATATCGAGAACTTGAAAGTGACGATAGTTCCAAATGGTATTAACGGTTTTGGAGGTTTGACTTCTTTGAGTCACATTCATTCTTTTGCTTATTGAAAAATAATTTTGGTTTCACAACAGGCTTCGTTAAAAATGGGTTGGGCCTTTCTTTAAGTTTTTCTATTAGTTCTTTAGACGCATTATTAAAAAGTTTAGTAAGGTTTTCGAGATGACTATTAAGTTGTTGTTTAGCTCTTATTTTTTGATAAAGTTTGGTTCTCTCACCATAAATAGTTCCTGCCTCTGAATGTTGCCTACGGAATAAAATTTTTTATTCCGTAGGAACGCTCTGAAGTCTGAATTTAAATGAGTTTCTATCATTTGGGCTTTGTCAAAAAATATCCAAAATTCTGCCATTTTAATGCGAAAAAAATAAAACTTCCTATTGCGCCAACCCTAACCCATTAAAATAATTTCAAGGATAAAATACGACTCTGAACCGTCCGCAAACAATCACAACATTTCTAAAACGTCGTATGCTTATACTAACTACCTTTCAGTTCAAAGTTTCATTGGTTGATCTCCTTTTCCGGTTTTTTACCGGAAATACGTAAGCGCTGGGAGAAGTGTTATTTTCTCTCACTGTAGGTCGCATATAGGTAACACTTTTTTGGCGGGAAGAAAACGCTGGATACATTAGGCCATTGTGGCTGAGTAACTTATAGGGAGCTAGTATATGATTCACTCATGCAATTATTAATGAAAGAAGATGACCAAGAACTAACTCATATTACTGTACGAATATGGCAAAACTCTTGATTCTAAACTAATCCTCTCATGTTACGTGACACTTAATCTCCCTATATGACTCAAAGCTACTTATTTTTTAGTCAACAATGCTCTAATATTTCCACGAAAATTTACCAGCAAACTTACAAAGCGTGCCAATTACATTATATCAACCTTAACGCCAAACTACATAATTTCGTTACAAAGAAGCGTAAGCCATGTTAACATATTCTTAGTATCTAGAATGAATTATAGGTTCAGAATATATTTTTAATTATACATTGCTTTGGAGCATTCCTAGCATTCCGTTCCAAGGATTATTAACTTTCGCTCTCAAAAACTTGTCAACATTCGGAATAAGAGTAACGCTGAAAAAAATTTCCATGATAGCGGTTATTACGAAAAACATAAATGCAGACAACCAACTTTACGCTTAATTACTTGATATTGTCGAGTGTTTGTAGAACATGCAAGAATTTAATCATGTATCCAGTTTTCTCGCCTCGGTCATTTAAAATCAAATATGGCGGAAACTGGTAAAAAATATTATGTACTCAACTGAACTGTATGAATAAAGACAAAGGCTGAACACAATCTAGTGAATTATCTTAGTTCAAGGAAGACCTTGCGATTGGACTAGTAAAAATATCTTTGAACAGTAGTAAATCATGAATTGCTTTAAACTTACTATATTGAAGGGGGCTTTGTAGTATTTTGCTGTTTCGTCGTGCGTCATTATTACTCCTTAATTTCTTAAATTTCTTCCTAGGAGAACCAATTGCAAAATAATGAAATCTTTTGAAATGGATTTAGGTATTTTGGTTCCTTCATAGCAACCGCGCTATTGCGTGTAGAATTTAGTTTGTGGGAATGGATTCTCGCTCAAAGCGAGCAACCACACGAATAATTTGAAGGAAATCCTAAAATTCCGAGGTTTCGCTTTGGTATGTTACTTTTAATTTCTAGCGTGAGTGGATATTGTAACGCGTTGAAACCACGAAAGTAATCAAGATTTCAATTAGCGAAGGAATCAGAGCAGGAATAATGGTTCTACCTCTCTTCGGTGGAAAAACTTATTTCGGGATCGATGACGCGAAGTCAAGTCGTTCTTTGCTAAGCAACCGGTTTTTAGTCTCATTAGTTTTTGACGTGTGTAAATAAAGTAATTTAAATTTTATTGCTCACGACTCACTATTCGTATATTAGTGCTCAATTTGACATTGCAGTCGGTGCAATTTGGAAAAATAAATCCACAAACTTCTGAAATTCGTTATCATAGTCTTGAATATTTGGGTTCGTTCTTAAGTGGACGCTCACTAGTAGATGTTAAACTGCAGTATTATTTTATTGTGAGTTTAAATTAGCTTGTGGGGATCAATTCTCCCTTACCGAGTGCACCCATGCAAACAATTAAAAAGCGCAGTCTTAGGAAACTCTTTGCGTGTTTCAACTTCTTTTCCGAGCCTACGAGGCTTACTTTTAATTTGTGGCATGAGTTAATATCATACCTTTTCTAAACTATTTTAATAAATATTAAGACTGAAATAACAGATATTAATAAAAACTGTCTTTGTAGACAAAGACGGGAAAAAGTAAGAGATAAGTGTAGAAAATTAAATGCCTGAAGTACAGATATTAAATTTTCACTTTTGAACCGGAGCCTCCGAAATGAACTAGGCCCATGCGTGTGGAGAAGCGAGAATATTGTTTTTAACTAATTTAGTTCGCCGTGTTTTCCCGTGACCCTGTTGACTGCTTAAGTATTTGGGCCAAGGTCGCGGATTGTAAGTATACGTTTTTATAACTCTTACTGAATTATTTTAATTGAAATAATTTATTTTGTTGTCATCAATACCATCTAACCGAAAGATTCAGTAAAAAGTGAATAGCCCCAAAAACATTTACGTTAATTTTAGGATGAAACTTTTCTCTATCATAAAAATTTTATGACTGACCACCCCTAAAATATCAACGATAATTTAAGGAAGACCCCTGTCACAACGGAAAAATAAGCGCCATCTATGGTGAAAATATTTTTCCTAACAAACAGGATATTTCCCTACATAAAATTTGACATGCATGGGCCTAGTTCATTTCGGAGGCTCCGTTTGAACACATGATTATAAAACATCAATTATTTGAAAAAATTCTTATCTTAGTTTTTTTCACCAAAATATCATTTGCGGAAAATTTTATAAACACAATTTACACTAGTATTTTGCTCCCAATATTAGCTCTAGAAAAAGGCTTCTTCAAGAATTTTTTAAAGGATACTAGCTTGATACTACGTTTTACCAGGGAGGAGAGACTGACATGGTCTTTAAGAAGGATCAAATACTAGCATATCTGAGAAAATTGAGATTTAAGAGTTTAATTTTTATATTTTTAAATGAGAAATTTTGCGAAGTGGAAAGTCACATTATTGTGATGTTGATATTAGTGTCGAAAAGATCTGTAGATTGATCGTGATCTTTAGAGAGCTATACATTACGTCAATTTTTGAAACTTCGAAAACTTTGAAATTAACGAACACTTCTTGTTTTGATACGGTTTTTACTTTATCAGCTATTAACGTTTTTCTGTCCATTTTATTCTCCTTATAGGGCTCAACCTGATTGGAATATTTGAGAGAAAAAATGGAAAACGCGTATTATTTTTAAAATGATATATAAGTGTCATATTAAAATATTTTTACTAAAGTAATTTTGGTGAAAAAAACTAAGATAAGAATTTTTTCAAATAATTGATGTTTTATAATCATGTGTTCAAAAGTGAAAATTTAATATTTGTTACTTCAGGCATTTAATTTTCTACACTTATCTCTTACTTTTTCCCATCTTTGTCTACAAAGACAGTTTTTATTAATTTGTGGCATGAGTTAATATTATACCTTTTCGAAACTTTAACGTTGTTTACTTCAGTTCTAATGGAAACAGAACAGAAATAATGGGGGTTATCGATGATGAAGTTCTTGTTTTGTGGCGGCATCTTATGGATTTCGTTGAATGAAGAGATTATAATCTCTTTTGCCAGCTTGAAGTCAATAAAATATCTTTGAAAAAATATATTACAATAATATGCATTATCCTATGGAAAAACTATGCCTAAAAGTTTCATCGTAGTTTGTGATAAAAAGATAATCACTTAATGTTTGGGAAGAAATATTTTATTCAAAATACTTTTAGCGATATAAATAGTCCAATACACCGAGAGGTATTTGTTAAACAACAAAACATGAACATTCGAATAATTAGTTAATTTAGCCTTTAAATACGTATAAAAGAGAGTCCAGAAAAGTCATTCCACCCTAAAATGCGCGTTAGTTTTGGGTTCCAACAACCGAGAGTAAAGTCAGATCAGTAATGAGTTCAACCATCCATAAGTTTGTCCTAAATTCGTCCGTAAGTTTCAAAACACTGGTTACTGAGAGCTTGCAATTGAAGCTCTCAGTAAGGCATTGTTAAGTGTCGAACTTACGAACGCAATTATTTCAAACTTATGATCAGGCCCGTAGCCAGAAAAGTTACGCAGAGGGGGCAGTATCTTTCTGTGAGGGGGCATGGCAAATGGAATTTTTTTTATAGAATAACATAAATATCAAAATGTCAGACAATAAATATTTAAGCAGGTATTTCATTATTGACACTCATTTAACATTTGAAAATCAAACTTTTTTTAAAAAGTTTAAAAATAAATAAATTGTTAATAAACAATTCTAAATCTAAATTTCTAGTCAGATCTTTTTCGTAGGCTAGGGAAGTTAAGTTTCACTTTCTTTCAAGTGACATAGCTCGTCGTTAAAGTGAAAATACGCCAGTAGGGCAGGAAAAGTTTGCCTCGCAACTTCGCAAGTCGCTGTTGAGGCGTCAAATGTAAGTCTGTACCCCGAGGGGTCGGTCATTCATGAACTCCCGTACGCTACCCGTGAAATCCAACTTAAGAAATCCGAAATCAATGCTGATTTCGAAATCAAATAAAAAATCCGAAATCAGCAACGAAATCACAAAACATTAAAGAAATCATAAAATCAGAAAAAAACAAAAAATCAACAAAGAAATCACGAAATCAACATAAAAATCACGAAATCAGAAGCGAAATCACAAAATCAGAAACAAAATCAGAAGCGAAATCACAAAATCAGAAACAAAATCAGTAAAGAAATCGTGAAATCCATTACAAAATTCACGAAATCCAAAATCCAAAGAAATCGCAAAATCCGTCGAAATCACGGGAAAAATCTCAAAATTCGATGAAATTCATTGGATTTTATCGAATTCTGAAATCAAACGAAATCCGACGGAATCCGAAGAAATCAAATTGGATTTCAAAATCCCGAACACTTTTTCCAAAACGTCCGACCCCTCACTGTACCCCGACATAATATTTTGGTCCTGGATGACAAAACCAGCGATATATATCAAGGATAACCACAAAAAGCTAAAAATTCCAGTGTATCAGGGATACATATCAAAAGTGAATTTAAAACATACAAATGAATCAGGAATATATCAAGTAAAAAAATCCAAGTGTATCAGGAATATACACAAGTAAAGACAATAAAGTCTAAAATATGTTGATATACATTCTATATAGCTTGAATATTTGTGTATCAAAATGAAAATATTCATTACAGGGGCAAAGTTAGTTTGATAAGAAGGCATTGGAAAATTTTGAGGGGGCATTTAGGGGCAAACCGAAATCTTATTTGAGGGGGCAGGATATATTTTTGAGGGGGCATTGCCCCCTGGTGCCCCCCCCCGTGGCTACGGGCCTGCTTATGATGGATACGATTCTAGTTAGTCGCGTTTATAAAGGTGAAAGTCAATTAGAATTAAGTTCATTGCGAATCGGGGTTTATCGTCGAACGATGTATTCGTAAGGAGAACCGGATTCGACTCTGTAGCCGGAACTGGCGCGGGGAACCGAGATGACTCTGTATCCGCTGGTGGGCGCTACGGCGATGGGGCGTTCGATGATGATGGGTTGAGGGGCGGGCCTCAAGTAGACGGGGCGAGGGGCGGGGCGACCAACAATGACGCGTCTGACTGGTTGAACGGGTTGAACGACGGCGACTGGAGCGGGGGCTGGGCTGTTGACTTGTTGCACATTGACGTCAGCGGGGGCGCTGCTCTCGACACCGGGTTCGTTCGAGACGACGGTGGCGCGGTATCCCAATTCAGCGGCGACGTAATCGACTTGACGGGAGCGTCCGTCTGGGTCGCTGATGATGTAGCTACCGGTGACACGGCCGGCTCCATCACCTTGGGATCGGTGCGAAGAAACTCCACCATCTTCACCGACGTTTCGGTATTCGAAGGCGTATGGCTGTGGAGGTTCCTGAAACAAAAAACAGTCACTCGCTATTCTCTTGGCAGCCGCAAAGAGGTGTACTTACAGCTAGTGCCGACAAAAGTTGGGCGTTGATGGCCGCTACACACACCAAGGCGAAAACGGCTAGAATCTGTTTAATTGAAATTGTTTTTGTTACTTTTGTGATCATGTTATTATCATGCCATTTTTTTTCGAAACGTTAACTCAATTATTGTTGAAAGGAACTGACCAAGAACTAGCTCGTGTTACTAAAAGAATATGGTAAGACTCGAATTCTAATTTAATTAATCTTCAAATAAGACTAACAGCTAATTATTTTGACGAAAATTTAATATTAAAATGGCAAAACGTGTAATACCACCCCTAAAGCAAAACCTGGACATTTAATTACAAAGAATATAAAGCCATGTTAACATATTCTTATTATCGAGAATGAATTCTTGGCTCAGAATTTATTTTTATTTATACATTTCTTTGGAGCATTCCTAGTAGCAGAAGAAAATAGGGGAAGTGGGTAGCCGTAGCCTTGAGCCATACAAGTCGTCCAGTGTTTCTCACTTACAATGGTCGATTCCCCTACCACCCTTAAAATTTGAATCTGGCCAATCGGCGCGAAGCATAAAATAGTACCAGGTCCAGATTTCATTGCGAACGCCACCATGTAGCGAACTGTGGAACTAACTTGTGTAGTCTGCTTATATTTCTGCTGTGCGTCAGTTTGAGTTAGGGTTACGTCAGGCAACGGGTTAATGCGGATATTGGTTTAATTAAGGACGAAAATTCGGTTATTTAATAAAATGAATGTCGTTAAGAGTACGCAGTGTGATTTAACGTACAAGGAAACTACCGATAAGAAAACTCAGGCTGTGTTGAAAGGAAAAGTAAGATCTACCCAAACCAATCCCAATGTTAAAAATCAAGCTACAACAACTTGGATACAACTTTATTACTTTGAACTCTTCCCTATCACAGTTCAAAACTTCGGACAAGTTAATTTTTTCCCTGGAACTTAGAAATACCATTGTATTTAAAAATAAAGACATATTTTAAAATAAGTTATGAATTTAGTACTTACCACTCAATTCCAGCCCAGGGTGAGAAATAAGGCGGTGGCACTGGGCAAATGACCAGTTTATAAATTGCCTTGACCAGTTTATTTATTAAATGCCTGGGGGTCTAGTGGTCACCGTGACCACTTTTTAAATTGCCCTTCTTTAGTAAAAAATAAATTCCCGGGGCACTGTACCAAGTAGTAGTTTTGCTGTATATACAATAAAAGTTTACACAACAATTGGTCTCCTGTTATACTACTCCATGGTGACATATTGCTTGTAAGCAATGATTCAATGAAGAACGGAAGGGGAAAGTGACGGAACGCCGTTATCCGGACCGGACCGGTTATCACCAGTGCACTACCTAGTAGACTAGCTGCGATGTGCGTTGTTTTTATGAGTCGTTATATAGTCTTTCATTGTAAGAGGCTTTAGTGTTTGTAATACAATAAATTTAAGCACTTCAAACCTAGAAAAGTCTGCTCTTATTAAAATGGAACATGTTTCCATTAAATGTTCCAAGTTTAATTATTTTTTTAACATATATAAACTAACTTTTGAGTGAGATATAGAAATCAATTCATATAAAACAAATAAACAGTATATAAAACCTAGAACCATTTCAGTGCAGCTCTGACAGTATGTAGAAATATTAAGTGGTCATTGACCAGTTTTTTATTTAAAACCCTTGGGTTCTACTGGTCAAATGACCAGTTTAAAAATTTTCCTTATTTCTCACCCTGTTCCAGCCTATGCCATTCTGCCGGGGAACACTATTTTACCCCGAAATTATTTTTGCCGAACTTTTGCCGAATTACCCCGAATTCTAAAATAGTAGAAAACTTCCATGCGTCGTCTGCTAAAACATCCTAAATGACTTCTGGCTTCGCCTTCGGCTTTTCGGGGTAAATTAGTGACCGTTTCGGCACTTTTCGGCACAAAAGAGTGGGGTAAAATATAAAAATACGGCCCCCACACTAAATGTTGCAATTAAATCAAGCAATCATTCAAATCCATTTCAGAAACTAAATAAGCTTAACTAAACTACCCTCTCTCGCCCCAACGACTATTAATTTCAACTTAATTAAGTTTAATTAACGTAAAATTCGACCAAAAACGTACATTTTTGGGACAAAAATTAAAATAACTTTTAATAAAACTACATAATTAAGATTAAACCTAAGCTAGAAGTTGTTAAAGCCCCTTTTTTCCTATTTCACTATTAACTAAATTTATATTATCTTTATAAAACATTAATAGGCGTGAAATTCAAAAGTTTGGGGTAAAGTAGGGATTGTTCGGCAAAAACTCCACTAAACATTGCAATTTTTTGTGAATTATTTATTGAATCTTAATCAACACCGCCGAACCACAGTCCAACGTTGATTTCATCTTAATTACGTGTATATAATTAACGTGAAATTAACGCAAATTTTTGGGTAAAAACATAGATAACTGTAAATAAACTAACAAATTAAAATTAAAACTACACTTATCTTTCACCCAGCTTCCATTTTCCTTTTGATTATTTACAATTATCACTCAGAAGTACTTTTTTCCACATTGAAAGCGAGAGCCATTGAAATTTAAAGGTTGTACCTATAATAACCCTTTAATACCTATAATAAATTATAAAAAAACCGTTTTTACAAACGGAAAAAACCTGATATATACTACATCGTTGATTTTGGGTCGCCACTCACTGTTCTTGTCACGGCTTCTAAGGGACAGATATTATTTATTCTAACCGTTTCATATAACACCACCATTTATTAAAGCGGTAACATTGCGTCATGACAATTAATATCACATGTCATGACAGCACCAACTATTAAAGCGGTAATCTTAACACATTTTCTTTACTTTTTATTTCGGCTGACATTTTTTGAAGCTAAAAATAAATAATTTTTACCATAACAACGAAGTTATGGTAAAAATGTCAGCCGAAATAAAAAGTAAAGAAAATGTGTTAAGATTACCGCATTAATAGTTGGTGCTGTCATGACATGTGATATTAATTGTCATGACGCAATGTTACCGCTTTAATAAATGGTGGTGTTATATGAAACGGTTAGAATAAATAATATCTGTCCCTTAGAAGCCGTGACAAGAACAGTGAGTGGCGACCCAAAATCAACGATGTAGTTTATATCAGGTTTTTTCCGTTTGTAAAAACGGTTTTTTTATAATATGTGTCCCTTCCTTGAAAGGCTTGGTCTTACTAATAATGAAATATGAAATGATTAATTTCAAACGGAATGGATATTTATGTGTCCCTTCCATGAAAGGCTTGGTCTTACTGATAATGAAACGAATCGGAGAACGACAGAGATACGTGCATTGTAACTCAAAGAGAGTCCAAGTCTCAATAAACGAATCGAAGATACGTGCATTTTAACCTCAATGCCTTGGAGTTAGGAGAATTTTGAACTCAAGTACGTCGTTAAAAGATCCCCCACCATGATAAGAGATAGATAGAGCCTACCCTCGAGAAAAACCTACGCGACCTACGCGACTTACGCGACCTATACGCTCGTGGCAGCACAAGGGTTGAAAACGAATTGTCGTTTATTCGCGTGAAGTCGTAGGGTTGCCATTTCTGCACCTCAAAAATACTTACGCTGAGGGTGTTTGCAACACAACGGTTAAAAATGAATTGGCGTTTATTCGCTTGAAGCCATAGGCCTGCCATTTCTGGCGTCAAAATTATCTACTCTCCCGTTCCAAAAATTTGCCCGTACAAAGGCAGGAAACTCGAACGACCCGTATATATCAGCCAGTCTGTCGACTGGCTTAAATACCTTTTTGGTGAGGTTTTTACAATAGCCAATAGTTTCTCGCGCCATATAGACGGAAATCATTTCCTTCGCAAGACTACCAAATTTTTTCATGCTGATAAGACCGACCGATAAATATAAGTCGAAGGAGACGTCACGTGTCTAAATCTTAGGCTTATGCTATAGTAATTCTTGAAGCATAGGCTTTTGCTAGGTTTATTCTTGGTAAATGCTGAAAAATATAGTCTTATGCTAAGTTATTCTATGTTAGATCCTGGTAGGCTTATGCTAGGTTATTTTAGTTGTATTGGCGGAAGAATTAGAGTTTGTATTAGGTTTAGAACATCATTTAATGAGCACGAAAATCTGATTTTTCATAGAAATATTACTACAGTTTTTTTTTCATTCGAATCCTACTAAAATACCCATGATTATTGATTAAAATACGATCATTTATGTAATACTACCTAAAAAAAACCACAATTTTACCATGCACAAGTGGCTTATTAGAAATTAATACTGAATTTCATACGAATAATACAAAACTACAAGGGATTTATATAAAATACATGCAAAGGTTATGCTGACTACTACTAAAATACCCATGAATATTGATTAAAATACGAGCATTTATATAAAACAACCTAAAAAAACACCAATTTTACCCTGCACAAGTGGTTTATTAGAAACTAATTCTGAATTTCATACGAATAATACTAGACTACAAGGGATTTATATAAACTACATGCAAAAGTTATAGCTGATAACTACTAAAAACACATGAATATTGAATAAAATACTAGCATTTATATAATACTACCTTAAAAAACACCAAACGTGATTTATATAAACTACATGCAAAAGTTATAGCTGACTACTACTAAAATACACATGAATATTGAATAAAATACTGGCATTTATATAATACTACCTTAAAAAAACACCAATTTTACCCTGCACAAGTGGCTTATTAGAAACTAATACTGAATTTCATACGAATAATACTAAATTACACGTGATTTATATAAAATACATGCAAAAGTTATAGCTGATTACTACTAAAATACACATGAATATTGAATAAAATACTGGCATTTATATAATACTACCTTAAAAAACACCAATTTTACCATGCACAAGTGTCTTATTATATACTAATGCTGAACTTAATACAAACAATACTAAATTACTCGTGATTTATATAAAATACATGCAAAGGTTATAGCTGACTACTACTAAAATACCCATGAATATTGATTAAAATACGAGCATTTATATAAAACAACCTAAAAAAACACCAATTTTACCATGCACAAGTGGCTTATTAGAAATTAATACTGAACTTCATACGAATAATACTAAAGTACACATGAATATCAACTAAAATACAAACATTGTTATGATGCAAAGTGAAACATACCCTTTTTTTGTGAAGCAAAAGTTGAACTATGATGCTTCCACAATTCTATTTCATCTCGAAAGTCACTGCCGTACCTGATTTAAATCTCTGGTGAATCATCTGTCCATTTGTAACACGGACACAAGTCCTTAATCCGGTATTTAAACTCACCGCACAGAGTACAAAAGTTTCGCTCGTCAAGAAGATGTCTTCGCTCTTTATGGGTCGACATACGGATAAGGTTTTTAGATTGAACTAAAACACAACGTCTGAAGTGCGCACAGTCACGTGATGTGCAGAAATAATATAATTGGCCGCAGTCAGGCACGTCTTTTAAAGTCCCAGCACAATGAGGGCAATGTAGATGACCCGTACGTGGCATGGGGGCATACCCTAGTTTTTTTGAGGTTTTCATGAACATTTTCGGCCATACCGAAAGAGATGTGGTCAGATGAATGAAATATACCGGAATATTACTTATTATGCTAAAACTTTTACCGATCTTAACATTTCCGAGTAAAGTATACACGAATATGGCTAGACTGTCTCTTATGTTTTCTATTTAGCACACATTTTAAGGGACATTTTTACCAAAACAAGAATTACATATTACGTAAGGTGCATCGGAGGAAACACGTGATTTCTTACTAGCCTTGTCACCAACCTTTCTCTCCAGAGTTCGGAAGTGAAATGACTCTCTATAGTTTACAAAATCCCCTTTTGGCCACCCAGGTGTATGTTATATGACATTAAGGGGGAGGAGGGGGTCGAACATGGTTCATAACAAAAGAATTTATCCCAATCTGTTTTTTTTACTTATAGGTAAACACGTTCAGACGTGTTGTAATGGCTTTTGGGGGCGTGGTCGAACCAGTTGTATTGTTATCAATGGAATTTATTTCGTCCTTTCTTTAATTGGAACACCCACCAGGTTTTATGACATTACAAGGGGAGCGAGGGTAAACCTTTATCCCCATCTGTTTTTTTTATTTGTAAGTAAACACGTTCAGACGTATCTTAAGGGCTTTGGGGGTGGGGGGTCGTACCATTTGTATTGCTATGAATGGAATTTGTATTTAGAGTGATTTATTGCTTTGTTAATTGGTGGCCCATCCTACCACCAAACATTTAATTGATTCCAGGTGGTTGCCCTGAGGGCATTATCCGGACAAGTCTCAACAAGTTATGTTTATGTAGCGTTAGCAGAGATACAACATATCATTAAACCGAAGCATTAACCTAATACGTACTATATTTATCAAAATTATCAACCTCGTAATCAAAAATTTGTGGAAAACATAAAACGGTATTGAAAGAAGCATCATTCACAACGCATTTCGTGTTAGAAGTAAAAACAATCGAAACGTTTTTGATCAACTACGTTACATTTTTTCGAAACGAAATTGAGCATTTAAAATTCCTAAAATCCCATAGGAATACATGGGAAAATGAATAGACCACCGAAACGAAATCAGTCGTTTAGCATACATTCTACCGACACGAAAAGCGTCATTTGAAAAACATTTCAAATTGTTAAAAACGTTTCGATAAATTTTAGCTAAATTTATCAAAATTACTCTATGTTTCACCAAAAAAACTTTTAATTTAGCACCGATTAAGAATTTAGGATACATTTCTTAACGGTATATACTCCACCCAAGGGGTGGGAGGGGGGAAAGAGATCAACAAAGATGTTAACGGCATGATTGTAAAAATAACTCACTCTGACACGCTGAAGGGTCCGTTACCATTAGGTGCGGGAGGTTGCTACGTTCTCCCCATCCCCATTGTATGTTTTGAGTTGTTATGGAGGCAAGTACACAAAGGTTGACAAGAATACGCCAGATCTTGGAGATCAACCCCCTAAAAACTACTTATTGTACTATTTATTTTATTGATCTTGGGAATGCTGGAATTCCTTAATCTCTGGTTTCAGAGTTTGGACGAGATTGTTTGAAGAATGACGTCATCTTACAAACATGTTGAAACGCGCCCGTAAAGAATAACTTAATCCTTTTGTTAAGAAATACTCTTTGTAATCTCTTTTGTATTTTTAAAAATAAATGTGTCACCTTTTTAATACTGTTTTCTTTTATTTCATATATAAAGTAATGGAGGGGGGTAAAAGAGAGGGGTAGGAACTATTGGTGATAAATAAATCGAATATTTCTATCATCATATTCATTCATCATCATGAACTCGGAGCTGCAGAGATATCATACTTTTTACTCCTGGCCACAAGATGGAAACTATAAAAAAGCTTTAAGTAGAGCGGGGTTTTATTCGTTACATACCGATGATCTAGTACAGTGCTTCGAATGCAACGGCATTTTATTAGCCTGGAAACCCACCGATAGTCCTTACGAAGAACATTTGAAACATTTCCCTAAGTGCAACTTTATCAGAGGTAGGCACACAAAAAACATACCCTTTAGCATAGATGAAACAGAGACGTACACCAAGTCAATAAATAACAAAATCAAGACCGAGGAAAAAACACCTGAAAAACCCCAAGAAAACCAGGAAGAAATTTATCATACCTTTAAAGTTAAAACTACAGATCTCGAAAGATTAGTCTTGGAACTTTACGTTAGAAAACAACTAAACGCTTTGTATATCAAAGAAAAACTTAATGACTTACGTAAGATTTACAAATAATATTAAAATTTATCATCTACCTTACGAAGATAGAAGAAATTACTATAGGTTAAATCAAATGCAATTTAAAATGAAAATTGAAAAAATATCCTTATTGTTAGAACCTATACTTTTAAAGAAAATAAATAACTTTTTACTTTATATCATAGTCTTTATAAATTTATTCCTACAGAAGCATCCTTTGTTATAAGCTTACAAAACTATAAGCCTACACAATCAATCAAATATTGACAGGTTGAGAAAAAAAAGAGGGGAGTACGTAAAACCCGGTCCACGCCTAAACAGTGGCCGAGCATCTTGTTTCCCATGCATATTTATGGAATTACAGAAGATGTAAAATATTATTTTCGCTTTGGTCGGTGGCAAAGCAATTGATTCCAAAAATATGTTGTTACACACAGATGGTGCACAGAACTAGGCATTATCTTCTATAAGGCGATGGTACGCTTGCCAGCGTTCTTCTCGATACAGCTAGGATCAAGTTTTATCCCTTCCTTTTCGTAGTGCTCGGCTACGTATTGGTCTTTCTGCGCTTGGTTACTACGTCAGAAGGCCAGCCGCTTTTCTCCTGTTTTAGCTTCAGAAAGCAGTTGACGTAATTGTTAAAAAGCCCGCCTGATTTAGTTACGGGGTCGTACTGAGATATTTTGTACGACCAGGGCTGGTGGATTTTAAAAATTACGTAAATTGCTTTCTGAAGCTAAAACAGGAGAGTAGCGGGTGGCCTTCTGACGTAGTAAACCAAGCGCAGAAAGACCAATACGTAGCCGAGCACTACGAAAAGGAAGGGATAAAACTTGATCCTAGCTGTATCGAGAAGAACGCTGGCAAGCGTACCATCGCCTTATAGAAGATAATGCCTAGTTCTGTGCACCATCTGTGTGTAACAACATATTTTTGGAATCAATTGCTTTGCCACCGACCAAAGCGAAAATAATATTTTACATCTTCTGTAATTCCATAAATATGCATGGGAAACAAGATGCTCGGCCACTGTTAAGGCGTGGACCGGGTTTACGTACTCCCCTCTTTTTTTCTCAACCTGTCAATATTTGATTGATTGTGTAGGCTTATAGTTTTGTAAGCTTATAACAAAGGATGCTTCTGTAGGAATAAATTTATAAAGACTATGATATAAAGTAAAAAGTTATTTATTTTCTTTAAAAGTATAGGTTCTAACAATAAGGATATTTTTTCAATTTTCATTTTAAATTGCATTTGATTTAACCTATAGTAATTTCTTCTATCTTCGTAAGGAAGATGATAATTTTAATATTATTTGTAAATCTTACGTAAGTCATTAAGTTTTTCTTTGATATACAAAGCGTTTAGTTGTTTTCTAACGTAAAGTTCCAAGACTAATCTTTCGAGATCTGTAGTTTTAACTTTAAAGGTATGATAAATTTCTTCCTGGTTTTCTTGGGGTTTTTCAGGTGTTTTTTCCTCGGTCTTGATTTTGTTATTTATTGACTTGGTGTACGTCTCTGTTTCATCTATGCTAAAGGGTATGTTTTTTGTGTGCCTACCTCTGACAAAGTTGCACTTAGGGAAATGTTTCAAATGTTCTTCGTAAGGACTATCGGTGGGTTTCCAGGCTAATAAAATGCCGTTGCATTCGAAGCACTGTACTAGATCATCGGTATGTAACGAATAAAACCCCGCTCTACTTAAAGCTTTATATGGTTTCCATCTTTAGGCCAGGGGTAAAAAGTATGATATCTCTGCAGCTCCGAGTTCATGATGATGAATGAATATGATGATAGAAATATTCGATTTATTTATCACCAATAGTTCCTACCCCTCTCTTTTACCCCCCTCCATTACTTAATATATGAAATAAAAGAAAACAGTATTAAAAAGGTGACACATTTATTTTTTAAAAATACAAAAGAGATTACAAAGAGTATTTCTTAACAAAAGGATTAAGCTATTCTTTACGGGCGCGTTTCAACATGTTTGTAAGATGACGTCATTCTTCAAACAATCTCGTCCAAACTCTGAAACCAGAGATTAAGGAATTCCAGCATTCCCAAGATCAATAAAATAAATAGTACAATAAGTAGTTTTTAGGGGGTTTATCTCCAAGATCTGGCGTATTCTTGTCAACCTTTGTGTACTTGCCTCCA
This sequence comes from Phalangium opilio, assembly GCA_019434445.1. NCBI lineage: Eukaryota > Metazoa > Arthropoda > Arachnida > Opiliones > Phalangiidae > Phalangium > Phalangium opilio. The sequence goes on from JAEQBA010001975.1 coordinate 284,450, forward strand.
TAACAACTCAAAACATACAATGGGGATGGGGAGAACGTAGCAACCTCCCGCACCTAATGGTAACGGACCCTTCAGCGTGTCAGAGTGAGTTATTTTTACAATCATGCCGTTAACATCTTTGTTGATCTCCTTCCCCCCTCCCACCCCTTGGGTGGAGTATATACCGTTAAGAAATGTATCCTAAATTCTTAATCGGTGCTAAATTAAAAGTTTTTTTGGGTGAAATATAGAGTAATTTTGATAAATTTAGCTAAAATTTATCGAAACGTTTTTAACAATTTGAAATGTTTTTCAAATGACGCTTTTCGTGCGGTAGAATGTATGCTAAACGACTGATTTCGTTTCGGTGGTCTATTCATTTTCCCATGTATTCCTATGGGATTTTAGGAATTTTAAATGCTCAATTTCGTTTCGAAAAAATGTAACGTAGTTGATCAAAAACGTTTCGATTGTTTTTTACTTCTAACACGAAATGCGTTGTGAATGATGCTTCTTTCAATACCGTTTTATGTTTTCCACAAATTTTTGATTACGAGGTTGATAATTTTGATAAATATAGTACGTATTAGGTTAATGCTTCGGTTTAATGATATGTTGTATCTCTGCTAACGCTACATAAACATAACTTGTTGAGACTTGTCCGGATAATGCCCTCAGGGCAACCACCTGGAATCAATTAAATGTTTGGTGGTAGGATGGGCCACCAATTAACAAAGCAATAAATCACTCTAAATACAAATTCCATTCATAGCAATACAAATGGTACGACCCCCCACCCCCAAAGCCCTTAAGATACGTCTGAACGTGTTTACTTACAAATAAAAAAAACAGATGGGGATAAAGGTTTACCCTCGCTCCCCTTGTAATGTCATAAACCTGGTGGGTGTTCCAATTAAAGAAAGGACGAAATAAATTCCATTGATAACAATACAACTGGTTCGACCACGCCCCCAAAAGCCATTACAACACGTCTGAACGTGTTTACCTATAAGTAAAAAAAAACAGATTGGGATAAATTCTTTTGTTATGAACCATGTTCGACCCCCTCCTCCCCCTTAATGTCATATAACATACACCTGGGTGGCCAAAAGGGGATTTTGTAAACTATAGAGAGTCATTTCACTTCCGAACTCTGGAGAGAAAGGTTGGTGACAAGGCTAGTAAGAAATCACGTGTTTCCTCCGATGCACCTTACGTAATATGTAATTCTTGTTTTGGTAAAAATGTCCCTTAAAATGTGTGCTAAATAGAAAATATAAGAGACAGTCTAGCCATATTCGTGTATACTTTACTCGGAAATGTTAAGATCGGTAAAAGTTTTAGCATAATAAGTAATATTCCGGTATATTTCATTCATCTGACCACATCTCTTTCGGTATGGCCGAAAATGTTCATGAAAACCTCAAAAAACTAGGGTATGCCCCCATGCCACGTACGGGTCATCTACATTGCCTCATTGTGCTGGGACTTTAAAAGACGTGCCTGACTGCGGCCAATTAAATTATTTCTGCACATCACGTGACTGTGCGCACTTCAGACGTTGTGTTTTAGTTCAATCTAAAAACCTTATCCGTATGTCGACCCATAAAGAGCGAAGACATCTTCTTGACGAGCGAAACTTTTGTACTCTGTGCGGTGAGTTTAAATACCGGATTAAGGACTTGTGTCCGTGTTACAAATGGACAGATGATTCACCAGAGATTTAAATCAGGTACGGCAGTGACTTTCGAGATGAAATAGAATTGTGGAAGCATCATAGTTCAACTTTTGCTTCAAAAAAAGGGTATGTTTCACTTTGCATCATAACAATGTTTGTATTTTAGTCGATATTCATGTGTACTTTAGTATTATTTATGAAGTTCAGTATTAATTTCTAATAAGCCACTTGTGCATGGTAAAATTGGTGTTTTTTTAGGTAGTATTATATAAATGCCAGTATTTTAATCAATATTCATGGGTATTTTAGTAGTAGTCAGCTATAACCTTTGCATGTATTTTATATAAATCACGTGTAATTTAGTATGTT
>JAEQBA010001975.1:286689-316491 GCA_019434445.1 Phalangium opilio
TCATGATGCATTTTTCTCTATATATTCATGAAGAATTTTTTCAAATATTCAAGATGGATTTTTTCGAAATATTCATGATAGATTTTTTCTCAGTTATCATGATTAATTTTTCTAATTTTTCATGATTAAATTCTTGCAAATATTCATGATGAGATTCTTAAAAATGTTCATGATCAAATTTTCAAAAATATTCATGATTAAATTTTTGCAAACATTCATGATAAAATTCCTGAATATTTTCATTAGTGAATAAACGTAAATCGTAACATCATCTCCAACGTAGGCAGGCACTTGTTTACCGAGATTATACACTTTGGCGTGGTTGATGAATTAAGTGATTGCCATGCTGCAAGCTTTAAAAACAAGGCAGCCTACCTACTCGGAAATAAAATACAAAAGGTATTTTTTTCTCGTTTCATGAAGCCCAGCCCCTATTATTATTATTATTATTATGTTGATGACTGTGTAAATTCCAGTGAACTACTTACGTAGTTTTTTATATACACATTAAAAATCCATTTCATTCATTATTTGAAGACTACTTTTTTAAATACAACGTTCTATAATTAACCTTAGATTTAACAAAAAATATATGGCATTCTAAAATTTAAAGAGATAGTTATCTAATTTCAAAAGTGATGGAAAAATTAAACTTCCAGACAAAAGGAGGAGTATTCGAATATCAATATTTTCATGCCATTAGGACAAGTGAGTCTTTTTAATTTAAATAATATAATAATTCGAACCATTATCTTCGGAGATTACCATCCATTTCACAATGAGAACTAATATTCGCATCCTTCTTCAAGAATTTGTCGTTGTTACATTCTTCTCTAATTCATGTCATCGTGAATCTTCATCCACGATTCTCCGCTACATTTCCATGGTACACACGTCACCTATTCTGCAAACTGGAGTTCTGCCACGATATTTATTCTCCAAGCACTCAAAACATTTCCTTACAAAATACAACCAAACATTTTTATACCGAAAAGACACCCAAACATTATTTACCGAAAAGACACAAAAACATTAATCATCGAAAACCCACCCACCCAGAAGCTACACAAAATATTTTAATCTTTAAGAGATTAAAACATTTACTACAGAAAAGCCACAGAAGAATTCAACCCAAAACGCAAACTTCGCGCATTATAGAATGTTTGCAAAATTTTTAATGTCGAAAATCCTTCCACTTTAGCAATCACAACTTGCTTATTATTCCAAATTCACAGACTTAACACTACCCTGCGCACAAATCCAAAATTTCTACTTTCCAAAGAGCCATCCAAAACCGTTATTTTCTAAGTTGGAACCCTATTGTCCTTTTAAAATCGAAACCCTACTGGCAATTAACTAATAAATCGCCACATTACTGAACGTAATTCTTAAAACCTCATTTCTATAATTTCAGAGTAAAACTATGCTATGGCTTGAACATCCTGTTTTTCTGATCGTAATGTTTTACTACTGAGCTAAGTTGATATAGATAAAATAAATAATCGTTAGGCTTATTTGCCAATGTTTTGATCGTCATATATTTTGTCATAACTTTTGATTATCTGAACCGATTTACAATTTGAAAACAATTTCGGATTCTACGTGACAAGACGCGTGCAACGATAGCATTGTTGATCCATTTGAAGCATTATTGCGTAACGTCATTATCGGGGGCTTTACTATTTCCGCTATGGCTAACGCCCTATTAGCGCCAGAGTGTCATTTGTAATTTTTATATAATTTTGAGAAGTAAACCTATTTAGATAGTCCTACTTTGTTACTCTAGCTCAAATAGGAACAAAATGGCAGCCAAATGAAAATGTCCAGAAACTTTTGTCCGGGACTGTACGTAAATTAGAACAACAAAATGCCTTTAACAGTGATTACCCCCTCGATGGTCGAGTTACCCCTAACAGTGGTAAAATGATTACGTACTTAACGCTCAATTAATACACGTACAGAATGTTTCAGTTTATGACATAGACTTATGCCGACGCATAATTTCCGCATATTATAAGTTTCTAACATAAACTTATGGCCAGAAGCGTTTGAAAGAGAAAGAATTCGGTAAAACACCCAATAATTGTAATATCCCGGTGCCTTAAGACCATTCTAAAAAGAACGTCAGTAAATACTTGCTTTTGCTTTCAAAATTTCCCTCGATTCCTTTGACTGTTGAAAGAGGGGAGCGGTCAAACTCTCATTGTCGACGGGTGAGAGGAATTTTTAAGGGAGAGTATATGGCTTAACCTAACTATCATAATTTCCTTCCTTTTAAGTACACTCTCCCTTCAATGACGATCGAAAAATTTTATACTGTCTAAGGCAGTTCTCTTTCACGACGCCGATACCACCACCACCACCACCGCCGCCAACAGCAGGCCAGGTCAAACTAAGACCCACAACGTAGATGTTCATCATAAAATGTGGCTAAAAACAAGTAAATGTTTATTCGTCCAAAGGTGCTAATGACTATACCTAAAATCCTAACTATGCATAACTAGCGGGTTAAATTTTTCATTTGGTTCAATTATCTTATAATACCCCATTAAAGTGATGCTTGAGGCCTAAGACCATAGTTAAGACAGTGGTCTACCCCTAGCCAAGGCACACAGACCCGTAAAAACGTGAATGGGGCAACACAAAATTTTTGTTGATGTAAAATAATTTAGCCACGGTAGGAGGAACATTTTAAATTATTACACTATGTTGAAGTAACATAGAGAAAAGAGGTAAGGAGATAAAATCAGTAAAAGAACAGGCGATTCATGTGTCGTGAGAATGCAGGTGCCAAAGCATTCTGGTGACTGTGCGCAGCTTTCTCGCGCATGTTTGATGTCACAGGTTCTGTTCTCTATGCCATTACGTCACCAAAATTGATCGGAAAATTTGGCCTTCCCCGATGGAGGCTATGTGAGAGACGATTTAAAAACCCTTTAAACTGTTACGAATTTTAGGAAAGTTATACCTCGTTCCTGTTTTTAAATACGCCGTTTTACACTATTCCAGTTCGTTATTATGCCTTATTCCCATTAAACTTTACTCCATTTATACATTATTCCACCACCCCGCCAACTCGAACTACGCTCACGGACATAGACTGCTCGGCCTCAAGTAGCACGAGCAACTTGCGTACGTAAGTGCAATATCCGAGTGGGTTATGTCGTCTGTTATGAGAAAGCCACGAACAAATAACAACATTTTCTTAATCTTACTGGTTATAATATTTACCTCACAGGAGTGGCGCAAAAATATATCTACTCCTATCGCTTTTTGAGAGTGAGCTAAGGGTAATGCTAAACATAGTTATTCATGGCAAAAATAAATAGGGGAAAGTGTCGTACTGCCATATTTTCCTGCCTTTGCCTTAGCTTGACATGCATTTCGAGACGCTCAAGCGCGCGAGAGGTGTTTAAAATGGTATCAGCCAATCAGATTTGTAGTTGATGTCATTCTTAACGAAAATAACGCTCGTACGCCACCAAACGGGAGAATTCGGCATAGGCGTATCTCAAGAAAGAGTCACAACCTCGAACCTCCGCGCTCTGTTCTATTTTATTTAGTGTTATTTTCGCGTTTGAACGAGGTTAAAGTTTTTTAAAACGTTAGCACGCTGAAATTAAATTTAAAATGCCGCAAGTCATCATTTATTTCAAAAAAGTCATCGTTAAAATCCTTAAGAATTTCGTTTAAACTTAGGCCCTGGATTGTCATTATAAGCTAAAACGTTTTAATATTAGTAAATAACATCAATATTAGCAAACTAAATTAATACAATCATGTACTTCATCAAATTAAATTGTGGCGATAAACTGCAGTGGCCACGGTTAGTCTCAGTCAAAAGCAGCTATGTAAAATAAAACCGCACTATTTCTTCACGCGCAATATCCCAAACTATCTTAGGTACGTGGTGAAATGGTGAGGGGGATGAAACAGATTTCGCGAGTATGCATTCACCCCTCCAAATGCATGTCACAGACGAAGGAGAGAGTCCGACACTTTCCCCTATTTATTTTTGTTCATGGTTGTAATAGTTGCAATAAGCTTTTGTTATTGATTCCAGATAGATAATCATTGTGCCCCAATATATCCCATGTTAATTTCTATGCGGGTTTTGTTATGTATGTATTCCTGTTGATTCCTTTTAAAATTCTTGTTACTGCCTTCGTAACACAAACAACGTGTTTCCCTTTGGTTTCGATTTGAGTCTCTTACACCGGTGATAGTAGAAATAAAAGACAATCTTTAAAAATTCGTAAACTGACAAAAACGAGACTCCCAACCATGCGCCTACGTAACCACCAATGCACGAAAGCAGTTGAATGCTCTGAAACAAAAAATTGCAATGATTGATAAAGAAGTGTTTTTTCCAAAGTGGAGTCGCAGTATAGGGTTAAGAGGGAACAAGATATGTCGATGCAAAGATGTTAGATTGCATATAAGCAAATTCTCTTTAGTAACCTTTGTTAGATTGGGCTTCAAAGTTACGAAATTTGTTTCGGATTATTGTTTGTAGCCATATCATAATATAAGCCTTTGTTGTCCACATAGCCATCAATGTTCCGATTAGGTCAAACACAAGGCTCTATTTTACCCCCGAGTTCTTTTGAAAAAGTTCTTTTGACTTCGATTTAGATAAAGACTCGCTTTAACTGATATGATCTAGCGTATTTGCTAAAGCCAATGAGGTAAGAATACGCAGTGAGCAATTATTAGAAGGAGCTCGAAGAGGGAAGGTAACTATAACGGCGCATCCGATATCTCTCACGTGCCGAGAGGTCCAGACGTCACGTGATCCGCACAAACGGAAACAAACTTCTCTGATTTTTCCCTACCTGTTACGCCGATTGCGCATGTGCTGATACTGAGTCACTGTTCGGTACCGGTTTTGAAATGAAAAGCGGTGCTTACGGATATTTTAGTCTCACCAAGTGTCCTTCTAATACGTGCTCACTGGAATACGCGAGGAAATGTCAATTCGAACTCACGTCAATTTTAGGTGTTGTTATGTTTGTGTGTTGCGTTGGTTAGGTTGTGTAATCAGGCAAGACAGGTCATTAAAAACTTAATAATATTTATTTACTAGTAACATCTAAAAGTTAAGATACAAGTTAAGATATATTCGTCTAGTGAACTGCATTCTAGATTAGCGCGAATCATACTGTGCCTCTACCGCAGATAACAATCTTTATATATGAGAGATTGGCCTACTTTTTATCGTTAATGTCTATTTACAAAGAATGTAAAAAACTAACTACTTTTTTACATTCACCTATACTACACTACCCTCTTTTTTTTTTTTTTTTAAATGTAGTAATGTAGTCTGTCGGGCTGTTTGGTTATCCTTCCGGAAGTTCGCCTGACTTGGTCGCTGGTCTTCGCATTGTTCGTATTGGGTATGATGTTGCATTGGTTTTGTCCTGGGACCTCCGAGCTTGGTTCAATTGTTTGTTCAGGATTTTGGAGAGGCGCTACAGGTTCTGCGGTGGCTTCCATTCCGTTGATTGGTGTTGAATTTGTCGTAGATGGCTCGGCTCGTTCCGTCAAGTTCATTTGACTGGCTTGACTTGGTTGGCTTGTGCTTGGTGGAGAGATTGGTAACTCTGGGAAATCAAAACTATAAATACGTGGTCTGGGTTCTGTAGGAATGTCCAGGAAAGCTTCGGAGTTTTGATTAGTATCTGGTCCACGTCGTAACTGATTAAGGTGTTTCCGTAACGTGCGGTTTTCAGTGTGAACTTCGTACATCATGTTTCCCAATCTTCTAGTAATACGAGCTGGTATCCATCCTTGAGTTCCTGTCCGGTTGGGCATTTTAGCGTATACTTGATCTCCGATTTGAAATGAACGTGTCATCGAAGATAGTTCTTGATGAGTTGCGTTTTTCGGATGAAAAATGTCCAATCTGGTGGTGATATTTCTTCCAAATAGTAATTCAGAAGGAGATTTTCCAGTCGCTAGGGGTGTTCTACGATAGTTCATCAATATTCGAGCAAGACGTTGTTCCAAGCTGCCTTTATGATAAGTTTGAAAGCCTTGGTTGAGCATGGTGATTTCTTCAGAATCGTTTCCAGATATCTTCTTCAGCGTATGTTTGATTATTTGAACGCTTCTCTCAGCTTGACCGTTCGATGCTGGATGATACGGGGCAATGGTAAGGTGCTTCATTCCATTTTGAGTTGTAAATAGCTTGAATTCTTCGCTGGTGAAGCAAGTTGCGTTGTCCGTTACGAGGGTTTTCATCACGCCGTATCTAGCCATGGTTTCTCTGAGCGCAGTTATTGTTGATTCAGATGTTGGGCTGGTTCTGATGAAAACTTCTATCCACTTGGTATGGGCATCAACAATTACGAGCAAATATTTCCCTTCAAGTGGACCGGCATAATCGGCGTGTACTCGCTCCCAAGGTTGAGTGGTGGTTGGCCATGGTGTGTACATTCGTGATGGTAAGGATGCGTTCTCGTTGCATGATTTGCAGTGTCTTGAAATCTCCTCGATTTGTTGGTCGATCTTCGGCCACCAGACTGTAGTGCGGGCTTTGCATTTCATGCGTACAATGCCGTCATGAGTTGTGTGAAGCTCTTGGAGGATGTACTCTTGCAAAGATCTCGGAACAACTACTCTGGACCCCTTTAATATCATGTCGAATGATGTTGAAAGCTCGTCTTTGATGTTGAAATATGGCTTGACTTCAGGTTTGATGGTGGACTTTGATGGCCATCCATAATGCAGATATCGCAGGACTTGTTGTAGAACAGGATCTTGATTTGTTGCTTCTATCATTTTCGACGATGTAACTGGTCGGTCTTCGAAATTGTCGAGTTGAAGAACGTATTCTTGAGGCTGTGGTGGGTTGAAGTCTTTGGCTGGTAGTGGTAGACGACTGATCGCATCGGCGTTGGAGTTTGAAATTCCCTTTTTGTAGACAATATTGTAGTTGTGTGATGACAAAAGTAAAGACCATCTCTGAAGTCTCGCAGCTGCCATTGGTGATATGGGCTTCTTTTCGGATAATATTGATACGAGCGGTTGATGGTCCGTAACCAAGGTGAATTTTCTTCCAAGGAGGTAATCTCGAAATTTTGAGACTCCATAAACTAGGGCCAACGCTTCTTTTTCGATCTGAGGGTATTTCTTTTCGGCGGATGCCAAAGTCCGTGACGCGAATGCGATAGGTTTCTCCTCGCCGTCAATCACGTGTGAAATAACAGCGCCGATTCCTACTGGTGATGCGTCACATGCGAGTAATACTTCTTTCGTCGTGTCGAAGTGAGCAAGGACGTTGGAATTCTTGAGTGCAGTTTTTGCGGAACGGAGAACCTTTTCTTGGGCATTGCCCCATGTCCATGGAGTGGATTTCTTGAGCAGGTCATATAATGGAGCTAGCAATGTTGAGTTGTTGGGTATAAACTTGGCGTAATAGTTAAATAATCCCAAGAATGAGCGAAGTTCATCAACGCTTTTTGGAGATGGTGCTTCCATTATCGCCTTCAATTTCCCTTCCTGTGGATGTAGGCCGTGCTGATCCAGTCTGTACCCAAGGAAATCCAATGACGGTACCAGGAAGAGACATTTGTCTTTGCGTAAACGGAGTCCGGCGTCTTCAAGTGTAGTCAGGACCTCGTCAATTCTCTTTAGGCAATCTTTGTCAGTAGTTCCGCCTATAAGCGTATCGTCTTGAAATGGAAAGACGCCGTCATGCTTGGATAGAAGGATTTCCATATGTTTTTGGAATATTGCAGATGCCGAAGAGATGCCAAATGGTAAGCGATTATAGGCGTAGAGACCCTTTTGAGTATTGATAACCACTAGTTTCTTCGATTCATCGTCAAGAGCTAGTTGGTTATAGGCGTCTCGCATATCCAGTCTCGCAAAAACGGTACAACCAGCCATTTTCATGAAGATGTCCTCGGCCTTCGGCAATGGGTAGACTTCCGTGTCGATCATTAGATTAGTAGTGATTTTGTAATCACCACAAATCCTGACGCTGTTGTTGGGCTTCAGAACAGGTACGATTGGCGTTGCAAAATTCGAGTGAGGTATGGATTCGATAATTCCAAGCTTCTCCAATCTGTCTAATTCGTTGTTGACTTTGTCCTTAAGTGCATATGGAACGCTCCTGGCCTTGTAAAATTTTGGTGTTATGCCTGGTTTCGTGTACAGATGTACTTTGACGTCCTTAAGGCATCCCATAGTGTCGGAGAACAATGTCTGATGTTTGTCTAGTATCATGGCAAGTTCGTCGTTCTTGCTGACATGATTGATGCACGTAGCTCGAAAAGCTGGATCTTCTATGCGCAGTTGCGAATAAATCCAAGAACGGCCGCAGATTGTCGGTCTATTTTCGGCGGAGATGAGAAGCGGTAATTTTGCTGCTCGTCCGTTGAATTTTACGTTCACAATCAGTTGTCCAAGGATTGGAACTGGGTCTCCGCTGTAGGCGATGAGTTTCCTTTTTGTGTAAGACTCAATGTCTCCAAGATTAGGTATTGAATTTAAGACGTTCATAGGCATAATAGAGTAGGCTGATCCAGTGTCGTATTCCATAGTAATTGATTTACCATTAATGTCGCATGAAATTACAGTTGGTTTTGGAGGGTCTTCCAAGGTTGAAGTGGCGTTGCTTGTGCTCAGGTGGCAGATTTCGTAGCCATGATGCTCTTCAAGATTCTGTTGGAGACTTGTCGGTTCTTCTTGCTGATCTTGCGATATCATCGTGATCTGGTGCGTCGTGTGTCGCTGATTTTTAGGTTTAGCTTTATCACCAAGACATGCTTTGGCTATGTGTCCTTTCCTTCGGCACTTTAAGCATGTGGCGTTGATAAATGGACAGTTCGGAGGCAGATGACTTGTTTCCTTGCACCGTATGCATGGGCGTTGATTCGTATGACCAGAGGTGATGGAAGAAGGATGAAACGTTACTGCATGTAGTTTCCTGTTCGATGACCTTGATCTGTGGTTACGCTTGCCGTCGTGTATGGCGTTGATTACGTTCGAACTGGTTCCGTTGGAGATCAGTTTAAGTTCTTTGGAGTTTCTTGCTGCCGTTTCCATGGTGAGAGCCATAGTTGTAGCAGTTTCCAAGGTGACGTCCTTAATGGTGATTAAGCGATCGTAAATTTGTTGATTGTTGATACCGAAAATGAGGCGATCTCTGATCATGCTCTCCAGGTCCGTGAATTTGCAGAATTCGCTCATCTTTCGGAGTTCGGCGATGTAGTTGGCGATTGATTCTCCAGGGTGACGTGACCGGTTGTAAAATTTTTCTCTTTCGGCTATCTCCAATGGAACAGGGTTATAGAACTTGGTGAGAGTGTCGACGATGTCCGTGTAGCTTTTTGCGGATGGTTTGATTGGGTTCAGTATGCTCCGCAAGGTTGTGTAGACCGTGGATCCTACACATGTCAGGAGATGTGCCCTCTTCTTAGCGTCCTCAGTAATTCCCATTGTTTCGAAAAAGAGTTCAAGTCTTTCCGTATAAATAGTCCAAGGTTCTAGTCGTTCGTCAAAAGCGTCGAATAGTCTTGAGGTAGCCATTGTATTGAAGAAATGCAGATGTGCACGTAGCGAAGGGTGCAGTAGATGCGTAGAATGTGTCTCGTCGTGGGTTGACAGTTCACAAGTACTGGGTAGAGTTCGTTAATTCCGTCGCCATTGTTATGTTTGTGTGTTGCGTTGGTTAGGTTGTGTAATCAGGCAAGACAGGTCATTAAAAACTTAATAATATTTATTTACTAGTAACATCTAAAAGTTAAGATACAAGTTAAGATATATTCGTCTAGTGAACTGCATTCTAGATTAGCGCGAATCATACTGTGCCTCTACCGCAGATAACAATCTTTATATATGAGAGATTGGCCTACTTTTTATCGTTAATGTCTATTTACAAAGAATGTAAAAAACTAACTACTTTTTTACATTCACCTATACTACAGGTGTATATTCGTAAATGGTATGTATGTTCCTAGGATATGTCAAAACAATCGAACTTCTTTCGACCATGTCGTCACGGAAGCCACTACATAAATCAAAATTATACGTCAGATGCTGACGTCAGAAAACAACGAACATTGGTTATTCTTGAGACATTGGTTATTCTTGAGACATTGTTTAATCAGGACTAATATACAGTGTATTTTATATATATTTATAGTATCAGGAATAGTATAAAAAGGAAAAGCTCAGCTATCATAACAATATAACTTAAAGAACGGCCTTTTTCTAAATATAAATGGAAAAATACTTGAAAAAAATAAATTGGCATTTAATTATTCTTAAAAATGAGGACTACAATGCCGCTATTGGTTTAGTGGCGTCTGCAAGCTTGAACACTACCTAACGCTTACCTTTCTCAGCCTGTGAGAATTCAAAAAATCGCGCAGGGAAAATATTATGCAGGGTTCATAAGAACATGGAAAACAGGGAAAACCTGGAAATATCAGGCAAATTGGTGTAGAGGAAAAAATAGGGAAATATCAGGGAAAATGAAAATTACTTCGAAAAATCAGGGAAATTGATTTTTGTTTCTTAAAACGTCCTGGAAATTAAATAAAGTCAAACAAACACACTTCAGTGGGACCCATAATCAAATTTGTTGCACGAAAAAATCTATGCTAGTTGTTACCTAAAACTTTCTGTATAAAATCCAGCATATGCCAGCGAGTGGCGGCAGTGGCCGTTAGAGCCTAACAGAAATAAAAGCAGACGACGTTTCCAAGAATTCAACAGGGCTGAACAAAAACTACCACCACTAGAGTTAACAAGTAACGAGTTCTAAAGTGGTTTTGCAATTCCGCATGAAAAATGTGAACACCAAGATTATATCGCTGCTAAACATTACAATTATCCTAAACTCAGACTTAAAGTCCCAAAATATAGGAATTTATAGGATCATTTTTGAAATTATAGTTAAATATAGAATAGGTTCGAAAATATAGGATTTGTATAGGAATTATAGGACCTGTGGGCTCCCTAGTCCCAAGTAACTCTAAAACCAACATTCACTATAAGAACAAATGATTCATGAATGGCATTTTATTGGTGTAAAAAAACCCAAGAAAAAAATCCACAGGTTAAAAAGCCAAAAAAAATCTTTATTTGTCGAATAATATTATTATCGAAATCTTATTGTATAAGATATAGCCCTTAAAAATTTTTCTAGTTGGCGAGTACCAGCATCGTACTCTTCGCATAAACCTTTCAGCTTTTGTTGAAAACTTTCGTAAATTTCCCGTTATGGTTCATCAGCTGGGTTATTGTTGGTAATATCAATCACCGGTTCACAAATTTCCAAGTTTGTCTTCAGAATAGCTTTGCACTTTAGAGAACTTGTTTTACAGCATCGCCAACGAATTTGACTGCGATCTCTGGTTTGAATAACGTACATATGCCCAGGATAACATAGTTTGTCATTGCCTCTATTTGACTTAATGAGTTGCATCTGACTGAAGACTAAAACGCAATCCAAACCCGTTTATATAATAAAAGGTTAATAAAAAATAGGTTATTAATTTTTTCACGTAGATGTTTTTTACCCTGGTTTTTTTTTCTTGGATTTTTCTACTTTGGATTTTTTTCCATGGATTTTTTTGGGCGTACACCTCGAAAACCAAATGTTACCCGAATGTGAATATTACCAGGATATTACGGGAGAATAAGGTTTTAATTTACGGTGTCATGGAATACAAAATGTTGCGTAAATGCGAAGTTCACGTTTCTGGTACATTCAAATTTACTGGGCCCACTTAAATTAAATATATATAAAATTTAAAATCAAGTGCATGGCAACCGTTCAATTTGGCGAAGATGTAACTGTGAATTTACATTCTTACCAGTTGAGTTTTTTGCTATCCTTTTGAATTGTTTTCCAATGTAAATTTGACATTATTTTTCACCTTCAAACTACTGGCAACAAGCTGCCGGTAATTTGAATGTAAATTTTACGGTAATTTTTTGCAGTGTATTACACTTAAAACAGCTCGATTTTTTGAGGTCTTCCAAAATTATTATTATTAATAAATGCAATTTTATGTGTAATTTGTCACTTTTACATTTCATATGGGAAAATTCATTAACGATTTTCATGTGGTTTTTTTCGCTGTTTAAAGGGAATTGCAAAATTTAATAATGCATTGTATAGTACACTTCATTCTACCCATTAAGTATTCAGATATTGATTTCTTAGCTCCGTTATGGACTTTAAGAACCTCTCAGTTTTGGTATGTTCCGACGTAATAGAAATTAGTAATCTATAAGTGTATATCTACATATATTATACTTTAGAGGCGTTATGCTGTGTTATCTTAGAGACCTACATAAACTTAAATATTGCCTACACCGTATAATTTTATTCATACTATTATTATCATTTGAAATAAAAAGTTCTTAAATTTTTATTATTACATTAATACTGGCATCACATGTGCCTTTCCATAGTCGTTTTATATAAGAGCTAATTTAGATAGCAAGTATTCATGTGCTTATCTTCTCAAAGTAAAGAAAACGGTGCGTTTGTGTTTAATTTTTTTGATCATTGATAAAATACCGCTTTTATGGGACCTTCACTCATACCGGAAGTAGTAGTGTGTGCTTTCTAGTTCTTGCGAGGACCGATAAGGGGGTGCTATTATCAGTCCGTGTGTGACACAAAATCGGCAATGTGTAATTATCGCCTTTGTGGGAACCACCTTAAAAACTAATTTTAAGCAATTAAAATAAAAAAATAATTAATTTGAGCATATGTTTTTTTGGGCTTAATGGGGACCGGGGTGTGCTTCTCCATACATTACTACGGTCCCCACAGGATTGGTGTGTTTTCTCGTCGCGGTCCTCATAAGTATGGTAATGCAAACACAGTATAACATATCCTTTATTACATACAATTTCGATTCCTTTCCTCTATCTAAGTCTTGTCTAATGTTTTGCCAGTAAGGATCACTAGCCTGGGATAATTTAATTTCGGCCATATTTAACCGGAAGGCCTGACCTTCTTGACCGTGCGATTGATTTGAGTCGTCCGTTTCTAAGACTTTCGGTCTGATTGTGTCCTAATCTGATACCGGGCATTTAGACACGGCATCAGCAACCACATTTTCCCTCCTGTATTTATGTAGGATTTCAAATGGCATAAACTCCTCTAGCTCCAATGCCCACCGCATTAGCCTACTCTTCTTATCTTTTAACCTTAACAACCAACGCAAGGCCCGGTGATCCAATAGGACCGCAAATTCCCGCCCTTCTATGTAATGTCTAAATTTTCGAACGGCTCTCACGACCGCTAACGCCTCCTGTTCCGAAGTACTAAATGTTAACTCAGTGGGTCGCAAAAGTCGACGCGTATACACTGGGGTACCTCTACATCTCCCTGCATCTGGGTTAGCATACCCCCAATATCGATACCGCTAGAATCCGTGGTAACGATAAATTTGTCCTCCCGTGGTTGGGGCCTGTAGCATTAAAAGCTTCCGCTATAGCCCCTTTTAAACCCTGGTAAGCTTTTTCTTTACTGTCGCCCATCGCCATCTCTGAGGTTTCCTCTTTAATTGATTGAGCGGGGCCGTAAGATCCGCAAAGTGGGGGATAAACCGGGAGTGAAATCTGCACATCCCAAAAAAAGAAGAAACCTGCTTCGTGGTTTGTGATCTGGGGAAATTCATAATGGCTTCTACCTTTTCCAGGTCAATTTGTACACCTTGCGCGCTTACTACATAGCCGAGTACCGTAACCTTAGAAACTAAGAAACTAGACTTTCTTAAATTTAAAGTTAAACCGGCGTGTTTCAGCTGTGAAAACACATACCGTAGAGCTTTTTGGTGTTCCTCCCAGCTAGGAATAGCGATAACGATGTCACCAAGTTATACTCCGACCCCAAAACGTCTCGCATATCTTAAAACGTTATTCATTAACGGGGAAAATGTGGAAGGGACACTCTTTAAACCGAACGGCATAAAAAGCCATTAAAATGTTCCCTCCCTGGTAACAAATGCCGTTTTTTCAATATCATACGGATTCATCGCTACCAGCCAGTATAAAGATTTCAGGTCTAGCTTAGTAATATACTTAGGCTTTTCATAGAATCTATAATATCCTCGATACGTGGCACCGGATTGGGATCATCCACAGTAACACTACTCAACCAAACATCCGTTTTTCAGTAGTGTTTTTCTTTCCCACTACTATTGTAGGCCAATGTATCCCTGTTGCAATAACTCCCACACCTGTTGGTCTATTTCCTCAATAGCCACCCGACCATGGTTATAAGGTTGCCGGTGGATAGGGACAGTACCCGGTTTTTATTTAATACGATGACGTAACAGGTGGGCTCTACCAGGGCGACCGGAGAATAGGGATGAAAACTCTTGGCAGACTGTGACTAAATCCCACATTTCCCGCTTGCACTGATTCCGTTAAACTCCCCATATTTAATTGGGACAAATCAACCCTTCCTGTATCGAGTACCCGCTCCAGTGTGAACCCGGGTGCATGATCTCTCAAATATAGGAGTGGGAGGAAATACCCACAATACCGGAATTCGTTTCGTTCATGGTCGTTGTTAGCTCGCAAATCGTCCAATAAGTTCATTCCCAAGATTACCGGGAATTCTATATTTTCAAGGACTTGAAAACGTACCGGGATTGTTCCCATCTGCCGCCCAAAATCTACCTCTTATTCTAAATATCCCACAGAAGTACTAGATAGGCCCTTCTGTATGCCCTTGACAATTTTGGGTTGCGGAACTATCAAAGAAACGATCCCCAACTTTTGGAAGAAATCCCTGACGATAACACAATGTCTTCACCACTATCGATAAAAGCAATACATGGTTTAGACACATTTTAAATTAGTAACTCTTCAGCCGGCTATCCTTAAAACCATCCTCCCGGACTGAATTAATCTGTATAGGATCGTTTGTGTTCCTGCGCACATCCTGAGACCCTCCCAGGATGTGTCCTAAGCGTTTCCCTGACCAGGGCAGGGCCCTGTGGAAGAACAGGGGGAAGCGCTTGTAATGTAGCCTCCTGGAGAGGCGGTGTAGCTGCCTATCTTGAGCAATCACGGCGAAAATGGCCGAAGCAACCACAACGGTAGCAGGCCTGGGACTGTGGAGGTCTATTAAGAGAACCACTCGTCTGACCGGTATTACTGGCGGCCGGAAGAGCCAAGTTCCCTGAAGGGCCGGGAAATCGCCCCATTTGACTAGAATTTGGATTACCCGCTGGAAAGGTGACTTGTGGCAGACTTCCTCCCGATGAATACTTTCGTTCAAAGCAGCTCTGTATCCGGGTAAATTCTCTTTCAACCTGATCCAGGGTACGATAGCAGGTAAAAGCAAGGCTATCTCCGGTAAGACATTCGTAACCAAAATTTCGACTAATTCGTGTTCCGTGACCGGTTCAACCAAGGAATCGTTTAACTGGTCAACTCTCCTAAGGAATGTTTGTAGATCCTCCGCTACTCCTTGTCTTATACCATAAAGGGCGGCCTTAATTTCTCGGTCCCTTCTTGATGTAATTCAGATGAAACTTATGATGAAATAGTTAAAGACTTACACAGTAAAAAAAGAACATTCGAAATTGAATGTTTCAGCGTTCAATACCTTGCCACTGTGATGGTACGCCTTAGCAATCAAATTTTAACGCATAAAGTGGTATTCAATTATACACGTTAACGAAATGTTCATATTTGAACGCTAATATTGATATTCAAAAATTCACGCTAACGAAGCATACAGATTAGGCCATTTTGGCTTTCAAATATGATTGCACTAGCATTTAAA
The DNA here is from genome assembly GCA_019434445.1 of Phalangium opilio. NCBI lineage: Eukaryota > Metazoa > Arthropoda > Arachnida > Opiliones > Phalangiidae > Phalangium > Phalangium opilio. The sequence goes on from JAEQBA010001975.1 coordinate 302,465, forward strand.
CGAGAGCGTTTTGGCGTTCAAACGAGGTCGTGTTTGGCGTTCAAACGAGATCGTGTTTGGCGTTCAAACGAGGTCGTGTTTGGCGTTCAAACGAGGTCGTGTTTGGCGTTCAAACGAGATCGTATTCACCTAATTTACCTCATTTTAGTACCCTATTTACAGCATTTCAAGTTGATTTGACTATAGTAGTTAACCGCTTTCCTCCCATTCTGACGACCGACGCCGCAAATTGTCGGATTCATCAAATGGGACAAACATCTTGGGTTAAATGTTCCCAGTGAAATCAAATTACTAATTCCCGGGAACGGAAAGATTCTATCTTTTCCTGAAAAAATCTACTTAACTTATATCGATTGAGTGGCTAGATAAAATGAGCACTAAACCCAATTATTTTGTAAAATATTTAGCAAAATTGTTAGTTCACAAGAACCAAATAATTTTAAATTAAAGCAATGCACCTTTATAAAAACATTTCTTGATATTTATTTTCATTTTTAAGTCATATGCATCACATAACACTGCAAAGAATTTTCAACATAAAACGAGTACGTAATACACTGCCCATAAAAAAGACATCAGCAAATATTTTATTTTTAAACGCTGCCGACGATAAAAATTTCTTATTATTAAAAAACCAAGTTGGAAGAACCAAAATATTACCTCTCCGAGTCAAGAGGACTACTTACAAACTTATTTACCTAGATATAGAATTATATCTCTATTTTTTTTTATGTAAAAATTTACGAGTTATAAAAGCTAGGTTCCCTCTTGACCGAAAATGACGACCGAAAACTTTAGCGCTGCGTCAAAAAATTGAGTTTTACGCAGGCCTTCGACGGCAAAATTTTAGTTCGGTTCACACATACGACCGAATTCAGACCAAAAGATGCGGTCGGCAGGGTCACGTGGCACGAGTTGGAAGAACTTAAGCCTTGGCCTTTGATTTTCCCTTGATGGTATCTTAATTAGGGAGCTTACTTCTACCAAATTAAGGTCAGAGATTCAAATCCAAGGTTTATTACATACAAACACGGCAATATCGACTAGCGATCAAATCCGATAAGAGAATTCAAACTCAAAAGTTCATAACATGCAAAGGTGGCAATGGCGTCTGGCGAGTTGAAAAAAAAAACTCAAAGCGGCGATAAAAACTCTCCTATTATTACGTCAGCAGAAGCTTTAACCCGAAACGAATTTTGATTGGCTATGAAAATAACTTTACGTCGGCCTCTGCTTCAAAAATAGAACACCAATTCTGTTCAACCGAAAGCTATTTCGGTCACGTTAGGCGGAAGATGTTTTACCGAAGAGGTACTTACGCAGTGTTTCTGTCGTGTTTTCGGTCAAGTGGGAACTAAGCTTAAAGCAGTATTCCAAGCATATAGGATATATAGTAAAGCAGATGACATTTTACATCCAATAAGAATGTGCCTTGGACACATGAAATCAGTCAATGGGGAAAAAACAGGAATTTAAGTGCATAACTTTTGGGAGAAATATAGTCTTTATGTGTTTTAAAAGGCGCAGATGTCTACGCCTTAACTGTTAACCCTGTATTCTCATAACTACATTCACAACTGGTTTTGCAGTATAAACACTATTGTCTCGTTTCACCTCATATATATTCTTAGTTTGCCAACGGGGGTTTTAACGTTAATTATCACCAAAGCTGATTTGTGGTTAGACGCAATGAAAGTCAATATGCACCACAATAAGAATGAAAACTCCGAAGCTACAACCCGATTACGATAAGCCCTTTCAATGATCTAATTGCCACCATGGTGCTTACATCTATTTTAAAAACTAGACCTTATTTAAACGTGTACTCAACTTTCGGTTCACTCTGAACCGTTAATGTCTCTTCAATACAGCCAAGAAAATCAGAACCCATAATTTACTAAATCTCGGGTCTCAATTACATCCTCTTTGGTTAACTAAGCTAATTACTGATAATCCTTGAATTACCCGACTGATTCTAGGCCTTAGCTTTCTTTTTGTGATCACTATAGCAATGATTATTGTATATGTAGTATAACTTAAGTAATATATAAACAGCCATTTCAAATAATAATAATAGAAAATATCCTTGGAATATCAAAATGAAACAGAGCTTTAAAGCTACAAAACTACTAAAGGCATCGTAATTACGAAAAATATTTCCACATATTCACTTTATATTATAAAAAAATTTAATGTTAAGGTTCTGTAGGATTTCTTAACACATCAACACAAACAAACTGCTAAAGCGGCGCACTAGTGTAACAACGGACGGACACACACAGACATTGACATAGACTGCTTTTAAACCATTTTCGTATTAACTTTAATTTGAGAAACAAGATTATCTTAAATACTAAAATAAATACACTTAATATTAAACATTTTCTTCGTTAGTTGTTCGCCTTATTGAGCGTTACATCGTTTTAAAAAAGAACAATTAGTCATTCTTGAGAGACTTGACTAATATTGACGTTTGAAATGAAGCATACGACTGCTGCTTTGCCTTACTCAAATAGGTAGTATATAAAGGACTCGAATCGCAGCTGTTGATAAGAACATCGCAATTGCGTGAACCTTTGGAGGAAGACCCCGCCATTGGGAGGCTAGACGTTTCTCGTAACCATAGCCGATCGCCGCTTATGTCTTAACGTTAACGATGATGATGGAGATAGAAGAAAGTATATACAGACTGGTGTCCATATGGGATGGGCAAAAGACCGGTTGATGGTGGTATTTAGAAGCCCGTGAGTACAGACTGGTGTCCATGTGGGATGGACAAAAGACCGGATGATGGTGGTGTATAGAAGACAGTGAGTACAAACTGGTGTCCATGTGGGATGGACAAAAGACAAGAGAATAGTGGTGTTAGACAGACAATGGAGTAATAGCCATTATAAGTGGAATACAATTTTCCAAATTTTAGGCTTGGAAATTGAGAACACGTTTACCTCGATTTTCCAACTGCGAACGCGGTCCCCTGGGGTGTGACTGACAGACACGTCGAAATTTGAACCTCTCAGTGACATACGTCACCCGGAGAGGTAAAAATTCAATTTATAGCATTTATAGGATGTGTGCATATGCACACGTCTAGTATTAAGAGAATCAATTCTTAAATTTGGAACCGTAGGTATTTAAGACACCTAACCTAAACTAAGTCTTACCTAACACTTACCAAACCAAACCTAAGCCTTTTCTAACTCTAACCCAACCTGACCTGACCTACAAAAGAAGACAAATTTTGAAAAAGGCAGGTGTTTATTGTATATAAACTTAGCTAGTAGTTTTCACGATTATTTAGAGAGGACGATCGCCTATAAAACTTAGTTATGTAATTAATCACCCAGTTAAGCAAGTAATTTAGTTTAGGTTTAACCTCCATTTTCTAATAATATTTCGTAATTTGACTCTGTGTGTGCTTGTGTTCCTGAAAAAATCAATAGTCTGAGCCAAGAAAATAATATAATGGTAATGAATAATTGGCAAATTATTATGTTCTTGAACATCAAAACACAATAGAAATGATTTTTTGAAATATAATATTAAAATTTGATAAAATGAGCCTGGATTTTTACCATTGTAAATATTACACCCAAAAAACTCGCCAAGAATTGCTCCCGTGAACGCCCGAAAAGCTCTCCTTTGAACAGAAAAAAGCTCCCGTGTGAACACTCATAACGCTCTCGTTAAAAAGCAAAAAACGGTCTCATTTGAATATCAAAAACAGTCACCTTTGAACGCCCATAATGCTCTTCTTTTAAAGCCAAAAACACTCTTGTTAGAACACGAAAAACAATCTCATTTGAACGCCAAAATGTTCTTATTTGAACGCCTAAAACGCTCTAGTTTGAATACTAATACAATCCTATTAGAACGCCTAAACGACCATGTCTGAACGTTTAATTAGCGCAAGGCAGTTATTCAAAATTGAATGGAATAAAGATTCTTTTTTGAGTGGTAATATATAAGCTGTTCAAAAATTAATGCTAGTGGTTTGTTTTGAACGCGTAAATTAGTCCTTGTTCAAAATTGAATTTTTCTGGTTAAATCTGAATTCGTCAATAGAGGTTTGTTCAGAATTGAACGGTCGCCATCATTTTTGAATGCCGAAAGCACGCTCATTTTTTTCAGTGTAAAAAAAAGATTTGGCAGGTCAGATTTAATAATGCTAACTCATATGAACAATTTGATTAACTTAACACCTGTCAAATCAACTAGAGCTATTAGGGCCTTACGCCAACTTTTAGAAAGGGTTGGGTATGGACACGATTCTGCAAAGCATTCCGGAAGAAATCCGTTTAGAGTACAGTCATACAGGCGTTTCGGACGATGATTGGAAAGCGGAAACTCTGGTAGACTTTTGAAGAAAGGGATGTAGAAAGCAGAGAAAGGGCTAATATTTTGGGAACCAACCTTTTTGGAGCCTCCTCCTCAGGGAGCATATGGTCAGAGAGAGAAAAATATCCCGTAAAAGCAAAAACACCCAACAAGTATGCCTATACGCGTAAAGGACGCGGAGCTGCTGTTTCTTCAGCATCCGTATTATTTACGCAAACAAAGAAAGCGGGTTATTGCATCTTTTGCAAAAATGATAAGCATACGTCGGTCAACTGCACTGTCCATTCCCTAAAAGACCAAAGGGATTTGATTAAGGCATCGATGCGATGCTTTAATTGTCTGCGAATGGGACATTCTCTATCTGAGTACAAATCATATTTGCAAGGCTGCATATTATGTAAACGAAAACATAATCGAGCCATATGCCCCCAAAATAACTCAAACAAGGGACCAAAGAATACCGTTATGGCGGGTAAAAACAATGATGCAAAAAAACCAACAAACGCCGCAATAAGGAGTGGAAATGCTACAGTCCATTCAGTATATTCCGATCGCAAAGTTTTGTTAAAAACTGCACAGGCCATAGTCAGGAACCCCCATCCGGAAGAAGCCATGAAGAAAGGACAAGCGCGCTGTTTGTTAGACGACGGCAGCGACGCTACTTTCATTTGGCAAGATGTTTCACGAGCTTTAAACTTAACAGTGGTTGGAATTGTAAGCACAACAATAAAGAGTTTTGGAAATAACGATCAAGAAGCTGTCAAAAGAAGGAAAGTGAAACCAAATGTGGATGAGAAGGAAAGTATCCAAGTGGCCAAAAATCGCGTGTTATGAGAGTTTCGCCGTAGTTGGACGTTTATCGGGCGGCACAATATAGTGGTTCACTGACTGCACCCCTGATAAAGCTGTCTAAGTCATTCAGAAATTGCTTAGTTAAATTTTTCAGCGGGGCACTTTGAAGCGGGTATGCGAGAGAGAGAAAGAGAGAGAGAGAGAGACGTCAGTAGTAGCCTACTTGAGAGCCAGTAGAGAATAAACAAGCAAAATGGAACCATGGACTATTGCACTGGCCTCTCAAGTAGGCGTCAGTAGTGGCTTACTTGAGAGGCCAGTAGAGAATAAACAAGCAAAATGGAACCATAGACTATTACACTGGCCGCTCAACTAGGCGTCAGTAGTGGCCTACTTGAGAGGCTACTAGAGAATAAACAAGCAGAATGGAACCATAGACTATAACACTGGCCGCTCAACTAGGCTTCAGTAGTGGCCTACTTGAGAGGCCAGTAGAGAATAAACAAACAAAATGGAACCATGGACTAATACACTGGCCGCTCAACTAGGCGTCAGTAGTGGCCTACTTGAGAGGCCAGTAGAGAATAAACAAGCAAAATGGAATCATGGACTATTATGCTGGCCTCTCAAGTAGGCGTCAGTAGTAGCCTACTTGAGAGGCCAGTAGAGAATAAACAAGCAAAATGGAACCATGGACTATTACACTAACGTTTTCCATGGCTGACTAGTCAATCACTTTATCCCTGCTTCGTCTCCTTCAAAACCTGTAGATCTACTTTTAGATGGGCATGAGGAGAAAGGACTATCTATAGGAAGGATATATTGCGAAAAATGATAAAAGTTAATATATTTTTTTTCTTCTTACCTACTTTTTAAGATACGATTTTGTTTGGAAAGTTACAATGCATAAATACGAGATACCTTTAGAGATAAGGGATCTTTTTCATAATTCAACCTGGCAATAATGTACCACCGTATTATATTATTGAAGAATAAGGAAGAATAGGAAGTTCGTTATTATTTTCATCCTATTCTTTAGATTAAATTCAGTCGTAGTTAGAATTTTCATCTCTTACGTTTTGTGGTGCCGAAGGATTAAATGATAAGAAAAACTGTTACTTTTTAAGGAACATTGGATTATTGTCACGATATCTACTGAGTTCCAGTCATCGTATATGGAGCAGTTAACGAAGTTATCAAAGAAGCGATCGACGTTGAGATGACTTGTCACGAAGTTAATCAACAAGATCAGTCTTACAACGATGCCTATGCCATATGAACTAACAGAGTTCACTCTTCAGTTAGAATACAAAGAAGGAAAGCTAAAGGAGGTAAATGCGCTAATAGAAGTAATCGTTTCGAATGAAAACGACTATGAGAAGGAAATACTGGAAGCTAAAGCGTTGGCAAAAATCCGGCAGAAACTAGTTTTTGCCGGGTCACGTGGCAAAAAGTGGAAAAAACGGAAAGCACCGGCAAAAAGTGGCAAAAACCTTTTCCCTATTGAAATGATAATTAGAAATGCTAACTTTGGCTTTGTGTTTGTCATTCGTGTTATTATAGGTCTTCCAAAAGCTAATATGTCTCAATCTTAATCTGTTTTATGACATTTATTGTGTTTTAAACGTTCGAGCTAAATCCACTTTAAACTTACAACTTGTGAAATTTTGCTCACATTCCAATGATCCTGGTTGCTTCGCATTTGATAACTAAACAATCATTTTTAAGCAGTTTCTAGCTTTAATCTGTTTCGAAAACTCAAAATTAGCGAGTTGAAGAAAATAGTGTTGAGCGAAAAATAAGGACTGATTTTTCATTTATTTATATAACAAAGCCAAAACGTTCTTAGCCACGCGGTTTTTTTTTCTCCATTTTATACTGAGAATGTAACCCACTTCATAAGCCTATACAATTATGGTAGAATTTTGGACGTTTTATTTTCATTTCAAATCCGAATTTTTTGGTTTTTAAAATTTAGTTCGTTATTTCCACATAAAGTGGAAAAAATGTGGCAAAAAGGTTTTTGCCGCGCGGTTTTTTCCACCCCTGGCAAAAACGTGCCAACCCTTAAGCACGGCAAGACAAGATTGTCAATGCTAAAGCTATGTGTCAGGAAATGATTCAAATATGTCGATTGAGCACATCACTTCCATCGTCGTCGCAGTCAGTCAAACTCCCAAGAATAAATATGGATAAGTTTTCCTGAGAAGATAAATCCAAGTGGCAGGAGTTCTGGCTACAATATTCAAGTAAAATCCATGAAAATGAAAGTATAACGGATTGGGACAATTTCAGCTACTTGAAGAGTTACCGCAATGGAACTTCTTTAATGACCTTAATTGGACTGCAGCTCGCCAGTGAAAATTATCAAGTCAACGTCGACCTATTGCAGGAGAGATTTGCTAATCGCGAAGATAAAATTAGAGTACGTACGCAGAATATCAGATCCCTGGAACCGGTAGCTGGATTGTCGGACGTAAAAGGATTGCGAATATGTTTCGATTTATTGAACGTCAGCGTAAAGAGATTTTTGTTTCTTGAAATGGATAATGAGGTCTATGGAAACATTATACCACTTGTCACCGAACGCTTACCAGACGACATTGTCCTCCGATATGCTTAATCTACAAGGAAGAAGTGAACGTGTACGACAAAGTAAACAAGTAACCGACTCAACTTTAAATTTAACTAAGTAAAACCATATATTTAAAAATAATCACTAATCATCGTATGTGAATATAACAACGTCAAACCTAAAAAAGAACCCGGTTTACAATCAACTTTCACGTATATATAGAGGAATAAAAAATAATTTTAGCAGACACATGTTTTTCATAGTCCCAATAGACAAATAATAAATTAAAACTTCCAAGATATTTTTTATTCGCCTACTATACGGTCGACGAAATTGATCTACTGAACATTCCGCCTCCCTTGAACGACTAGCTTCAACTATCCAACGGCTGATGACATAGCTTTACAATCGGTCGTTTGATTTCCTTGTCCATTGTCTTTACTGTTACCACACGAACGTGGCCATCAGTCCCAGGATGCAATACGGTTATGCGACCCATCCTCCATTTTGTGGGGGGCATGTTCTCGTCCTTTAGTAACACCAAGTCACCGACCTTCAAATTTGGTTTTGGTAGGGCCCACTTTGGGCGTTGTTGTAGTCGGGATAAATATTCATTACTCCATCGCTTCCATAAGTGTTGAACAAGTTTCTGGCTCAACTATCAACGGGATACGCGGTTGAATTTTTGTGAGATTAAGTCTGGTTCAGGTATGGCAGTTATCGGGTATCTAATTAAGAAATGTCCTGGAGTTAAAGCCGACAAGTCATTCGGGTCTAAACTCATGGATGTCAGGGGTCTTGAGTTAAGATAAGCTTCAATCTGGCATAAGAGCGTCTGCAATTCTTCGTATGTCAATGTTGTGTTGCCGATGACTCGCTTCAGATGAAATTTAACAGATTTCACTCCGGCTTCCCATAAAACACCAAAATGTGGCGCTGCAGGCGGACTGAAATGCCAATTGATGCCTTCTTCGGCTGTCCATTGTGTGATTTCAGAGCTATTTGAATTCGATGAGATAAATCTGATAAAGTCTTTGAGTTCTCGGTCGGCTCCCATGAAGTTTGTGCCACAGTCGCTGTAAATATTTGAGCATCTTCCACGTCGTGAGACGAATCGTTTTAACGCCGCCAGAAAAGCTCCCGTTGACATATCGCTCACCAACTCTAGATGTGTGGGACGTGTAGTAAAACAGGCAAAGAGCGCTATGTAGGCTTTGAATGTTTTCTGACTACGACCCTTTAGGACTCGAAGCAAAAGAGGACCGGCATAATCCACCCCGCAATTTAGAAACGCTCGTGCTGGATTGACTCTGGGCTCTGGTAACTGTCCCATTAACGGCTTTGCAGCAAACGTTTGTTGTCGGATACACCTTACGCATCTTCTGACGTGGAAACTAATTGCGTCTCGAATGCCCAGGATCCAAAATCGTCGTTGAATCACGGCGGTCAAGAGTTGTGCACCTCCATGCAAATGCTTGATATGTTCGTGGTTAATTATCAAGTCCGTTAGTTTATGTCTTCGTGGAAGTAACATCGGGTGGACCTTATCTGGCGATATGCGTGCGTGTTGAAGCCTCCCTCCAACACGAATTACCCCCACTTTATCTAAGAATGGGTGTAGTGGTAATAGTTTGCTTTTGGAAGGTAGCTCCTTTTGCTGCCTTAGCCGATCGGAGTCTTCGGCGAAGGTTTCGAGTTGCGCTCGTCGCATCCAATGCAGTAGTTCTGTTTCAAGTTCATCTGGAGTAAGTGGCCCGATTTTTCTTTGTTCCTTAGGTCTACCTGCATTAAAAACGAATCGCAGCATATAGGGCGTTACGTGTGTCAAAGTTCTTAAAGACGAGTAGTTGTTTAGCATGGAGTTGTCCAATTGACATGGTGCTGAGACTAGTGTGACTAGTTTTTCTTCGACACGACATTCTTCTGGTTCCTTTACTTGATGTGAACTTTCTTCTGGTTTGAAAGACGGCAACCATGAAGGTCCATGCCACCATAACGGATGTGGACCCAGCTCATTTGCCAGAAGTCCTCGTGAAGCACAGTCTGCTGGATTTGTTTCACCTGAAACATGGTGCCATTGAACGTTAGGCAATGCTTCTTGCAATTTGGCGACTCTATTGGCCACGAATGTTTTCCAACGTTGAGGAGGCGACGTGACCCAGGCCAGGACAATTGTAAAATCTGTCCAGCAGTGAATATTTGAAACAGGTTTTTTGATTGAAGTTTGATATAACTTGATTAGCTTCGCTAATAGAACAGCACCGCGAAGCTCTAATATTGGCAAAGTGGTTTTCTTTAGCGGAGCCACTCTGGTTTTTGAGGCGATCAATTCAATGTTGACTTGACCATTCGTAGATCTTGTTTTAAGATATATTACTGCGGCATACGCCTTTTCAGACGCGTTCGAAAAGTAGTGTAGACTAGATTATTGTACGTTAGGTTGTGATATATAGCGTCGATTGGTTAACTTCTCTATCTGCGGTAGTTGTAATTTAAATTATTCCCATCTTCGCATTAGATGCAGTGGTAATAATTCATCCTAGTCAAGTTTAAGTTGCCACATGTCTTGAAGCAATATTTTCGCCAATATTGTACCTGGCGCTAACAGACCGAGAGGGTCGAAGATTTTAGCCGTATCCGACAATATTGTTCGCTTCGTAATTATGTACCTGTCCTGTAATGATGCTACTGAATAGCTGAAGTAGTCAGCCATCGGAGTCCAGAACAAGCGTAGGGTCTTGATTGTTTCATCGCTGTCGATTCGTAAGGCATTCTGGTTTTCTCGTAGTTCGGGATTTAATGTGTCTAACAATATAGGGTCATTTGAAGTCCATTTCCGAAGTTCAAACCCAGCTTCTATTGTTGCCATAAGTAATTCTCTTTGGAGGTTCAGTCCTTCTGTTCTGCTATTCACTCCAGTCATTAAATCATCCATATAAAAATCATTAGCTAATGCTGCTGCTGCCAATGGAAGTTTCTCTTGGACGTCTTGAGACAATTGTTGTAGAACCTTGGTTGCGAGATAAGGAGCACAGCATGTGCCATAAGTCACCGTAAGAAGTCTATATTCTTCTAGAGCCTTCGAATTGTCTCGCCGCCAAATTATTCTTTGCCAGTCTGTGTCCTCTGGATGTACCAAAATTTGCCGATACATTTTTGCTATGCCTGCAGTCATCACAATCGGGAATGAGCGGAAGCGTATCTAAAGGTTGATGAGATAATCCTGTTGTTTCGGTCCTACTAAGAGTACATCATTAAGCGATAGCCCTGTTGATGTTTTTGCTGATGCGTCAAATACTACTCTCAGCTTCGTCGTACTACTTGTCTCTTTGATGACGGCATGATGTGGTAAATAGTAGGCCTTTTCAAGTATCTGCTCTTGTGGTACTAATTCCATATGTCCCATTAATATATACTCTTCCATGAACAGTCTATATTGATCGTATAAGTTGAGATCGTTCTCTAGACGTTTTTCCATGTACGAGAAACGTCGAACTGCTGATTTTCTTGAATGACCGAGTTCCCCTTTATTACTCTTGATGGGTAAGCGGACCATGAATCTTCCAGAGTCTTGCCTGGTGTAGGTTACTTTGAAGTGTCGCTCGCATTGATTTTCCTCTAGCGTTAGTGCTTTTGTGGACGCCATCTCTTCCAACTCCCAGAACCTGGCTACTTGTTCATCTAGGGTACTGGCATGGACGTGGATTTCTGAACGCTTCGATTCCGTGAGCCTGATTGGTCCTCCCATGACCCAGCCGAACTTTGTATTGACTGCCATGGGTAATCGTCCCTTGCCTCTTCGTTTACCTCCTCCAACGACTTGAAATATACATCTGCACCAAGTAATAAATCGACAGGACTTGAAATGTGGAACTTAGAATCTGCAAGCTTGATTCCTTTCATATGCGACCAATGGCTTACATTAAATGAGAAGGTTGGTAAGTTTTCAGTGATCCTTCTTAGGACTAGAGCTTGTATGGAAACGGTCGAATGCGCCCCTGTCTTGATATGCAATTGAACGCTACCTCGCTATGTTCCAATACCCGTCGCGCCAATCCCGCCAATTGTGGAATTGTAAAGGTTACGTTTTAATTGCAACCTTTGTAATTGCCGTCAGTAAGTTGAATTGAGTGAATTAGTAGTGCCGCATCGCCATATGTGGAATTCTTGAGGTAGTGCAACTTCTGGGCTCCTGATAGCGGTACATTGTTGTGAACAGTTGCTATGAAGAGATCATGAAATGGAAAGCAGTCGATGTACTTTCCTCCAAACTTGGGCAGATCTATTGGCGGAAGTTTATGTCGGCTATGGTTTTGATCGGTGGTAGTATGGCAGCTGATGTCTTGACCTTGGCATTTTGAAGAAGAATATCCAATTCTTCAATTCTTGTTATGAGAGTGTTGTATTCAGACTCGTGAGTGTCGAATTCTTGAGCTGTACATTTAGAATTAATGACTTCCTGAAGTGTGTCAAGCCCAACAGCTAGCTTCTGAACCTTGTCAATGTAGAGCGTCACTGCGACGTCAGTCAATGGTATTAGCTCCTGCTGGAGCGGTTGCTTCATGATGTTGTTCTCAATACGAGTGATTTGACCTTTAAGAGCTTTACGTTTAGCAATAAGCGAGTCCATACTGATTAATTTCTTGCTGAATGTGTTGGGAGGCTAGACTTGATGAATTTGACGTGTCCCACGATGTTATGATGGCAGGATAACGAGATTGAGTTGTAAATTCAATCGATACGTTGAATCCGGCTCGACGGACCAAAATGAACGTGTACGACAAAGAAAACAAGTAACCGACTCAACTTTAAATTTAACTAAGTAAAACCATTTATTTCAAAATAATCACTAATCATCGTATGTGAATATAACAACGTCAAACCAAAAAAAGAACCCGGTTTACAATCAACTTTCACGTATATATAGAGGAATGAAAAATAATTTTAGCAGACACATGTTTTATCATAGTCTCAAACTCTCAATAGATAAATAATAAATTAAAACTTCCAAGATATTTTTTATTCTACTTCTATTCGGTCGACGAAATTGATCTACTGAACACCAATTGTTTTGTACTATTTGTTTAGATTGTGGCAAATGCACTGTGGTTCTAAGTGGCAGGTCTAAGTTTTTCTATGTAGTGTTTCATGGCGATGGATCTAAGCAATGGCATTGTCAATTAGACTTCAATTAGATAGTTGCGAAATAAAGTCTAATACATGGCTTGAACTATAAGCAATGGTATTGTAACTCAGATATTCAAGTGTTTTAGTCCTATAGGTTTAGATGGTTGAAAAATTGTAGGTTAATAAACAATTTGTACGTTGATGCGTTGAACCAATTTTCATGGACAGCACGCACGAGTTAACACTGCTTCCCTTTACAGTAACTAGTTTCCATTTCTTTTAGGAATGTTTGTGTAAAATGTGTAAAAATAAACGCTTAAATATTTTCAATTTATCTCATATATTTTTCTTGCTAAGATTAGTCTGCCATATGATAGTACCTACGAAAATAATTTCACTATTCGTGCTTTGGTAACTTTTCTGACGTTTTTGTTGTATTTGTTTTCTACGTTTTTGAACGCCTTATGTTTTTGGCGATCACAATATGAACTTCGTTAGCTCATTGTCAACATTGTATGGTTTGCCTTACAACAAACGTAATAGTTACACAACTGATTCTCATTAAACATACTTTCGGTAGGTTTCAAGAAATAGAAATACATTCTTAATAATTTTTGTCGTTTTTATTTAATCGCTTTCGTTAAATATCTATATACTTTTAAACAATTTCTTAAAATATGTTTGAAAATTTCTAGAAAAAACCATTTTCATTCAAATAGTATTGGATCAATTTTATGCGCAGTTGTCTCATGCACTCAGCGTCTATGTTCTTAACACTTGCATGTGTATACAGGTGTTTCAATTGATTTCGGATTTGAATATTGTAATAGCCTTTTGTAGAAAGTCTTTAGTTCCCTTATTTGGTTCAGAAATGTGTTGGTGACATTTTGAAATACAATTTCCAGTACATTGTTATTGCTCGAACTCTGTAAAATGAGGATTATAAATAAATAACTCTTAAATGTTTACTTCTTATAACTAAGCTTTACCATTTTTAAAGAACTATCATATACTTTGGGTATGGTACTCAAAGTGGTTTTTCCAAGTCAAGTTTTTTAAATAAATGAAATAATTTTAACGTTGAACTTTATTGGACCTCACAACCAAACTTCCTTTCCCGCAAATGCCATTACGTTATGAAGAAACAATGGCATTGTGCATCTTCTTATGCAAGTTAACTGGAACTTTACATAAA